>CM031239.1:352893996-353081933 GCA_018340775.1 Taxus wallichiana var. yunnanensis
CAGATATTTTTTTCCCACCATATTCTACTTTCCGATCCTTCCACTCCATCACAAACTAAATAGATATGTTCTGATCGTGCCCCTAGATCCTATCAATAAAGTTTGTGATTCCTCCCTGCTTAAGAAGATTCCAAAGCACCTTGTTGCTCTTCCATTCTGGGTCTCTGTTGGGCTCAATCTGACAAGGCACTCCTCCCATTTTATCCTTTCTAGAATGCTTGAAACTACTTTCTTCGAAACCCTTTTGCGAACTAGCTAGATGAAATGCAGTTAACAATCTATCTTTCTCTATTTTTAAGAAGTCCTCTCACATGTTGGGAGTAATGATAATTAATGCAGTCAGTAACTTACATGGGAGTTCCCACAAGTGACTAGCATGAATGTTGCTTTGTATCTGTGATTTCCCACATGTGTGAACTTTTAACTCCTCAAAAGCCCACTTTAAGTCATCACTTTTAACAAGATTCTCAATGTTTGTAAAATGGAAAATATCACATTTTGGACAAAATGAAACAAACTTATCTTGAAATAATTACATTACCATTTCAACTCATTTCAAACTTTATACTTCACCTAAACAATGTAAAAGTTGGTAGTTTACTATCACAAGAACTAATTCATTTAATATGAAAATTTTTCCATACAAAGCACTCTTAGTAAGGTTTACAAGTAGAAGGGATTTTCAAGTAATAGAAGCAACCTTTCTTTGTCTATTTTTCCATCCAACTAATTCACTATAACTTGGAATAAATGAAATATTACAACTTTCTTTCAAGCATACAAGTTTACAATCTTCCACTCAAAGTGGGAATAATGAAATGAAAAAATTACAACATAAGGACTTTCAATAAGGCCAACCACAAGTCTCCATTGCATGTCTTCTCCCAAATGGAGCTTCAAGCTTGCACTCTTTAATTCTTCAAAAGCTTGAATCACAATACAAGGAAAAATAGGTATAGGCAACACTCCACTGAATAACCTATCATTTGATAATGGGATAAGCCATCCACTTATTGGACCCCAAGCCCCAACAAAATAACTACGAGGGATCTTGAGAAACATTTGAAAAATTATTACAAGAATGGCTTCCAAAAACAAAATACAATCCACAAAATAACACAACAAACAAAGCATACCAACAATCCATTCAAACAAGCAACAACTTCCCAAAAACCACAAAGGTTTGACTACAACAAGCCAAAAAGAACAATGGAAAATGGAACCACCTCCTTTTTCCTCCCAAGTGAAGTAGGAGTTTCACCCAAAGCCTCCATGTGCACAATACAATAACAAAACATCATTATCTCTCCCTTGCAAGTATGCAAAAATATGACCATGTTTTCCTTTTCACTCCCCATAGGTGAAACTCTTAATCACACTCCCTCCAAAATGCATGACTCACATATCCCTTTCCCTACCCAATAGTCCCATTAATCCATCTCCTATACCCCACTTAAGATAACTACCCAACCACACAAAAATAACCACATTCACAACACTCATACAGACTTAACAAGATTTTTTTTTCCCACATCTACTAATTTAATAAGAAAAAAACAAAGGTGGAGAGCCTACCTCTCCATCAAGATTCCAAGATAACTTCACTCCAGAATTTCTTGACACCTTCAAGCCAAGAACACTCCAAAATTAACTCCAACAAGCTCCCAAATCCCAAAAGTGCAAGAGAAAGAAAATGAACAAGTAACCCCAAATCCATCAAATTTCATCAATAAATAGAAATGGGATGTGAGGATGATGAGGTGGCTCTATGTAGGATGCCACTTCATCATTCCTCCATTCCAACACACAAGTCAAACACCATTCCCAAGACAATAAATGAACATGTAAGACTTATGAAAAGCCCACATGACACTCAAACTTGCACACCAAGTCTCCAAGGACAAATTTATTGAGGTAAGAAGGAAGTGCAATTATTTCACCCTTTTACACTTCAAAATGCATAAATAAGTCTAAAATAAACTCCCCATACCATAGGTATGGTTGTTGGGTGAATTTAAGAGGCATGGGACAAACTTATCTTGTCCCACAAGCCTCCAAAATGCCTCCCAAGTCAAAATCCGAATTTTGAAGTTGGGGAAGAGTACATAACACAAAAAACAACACAATATAACCTACATCCACAAGATTTCAAGGACCATCTACCCTCATAACTATCCAATTGTCACATCCTTATTTTAGTTAACAAATTAAGTTGGATTAGCTTAATTAAGACACATTAGTAATTGTTAATAAAGTGACTACAATTTCCAATAATTAAAAAAATAACACAAAATAAACACACACAAAAATTAAAAGAAGAGAAATATTACCCCCATGGCCACACATGTGAGGTCACCCCCCATGGGAAACCTCCTAACTAGGCATGCAACAACAAAACAACATAACATTACACAAGTTGTCAAATTTTGGCCATGTTGTACAACACCCGACATCCTTTCATGGTTGGTCCCCTATCCCATTTCGATGTATGTGATAAAATATCCTGCAACACAAAAAATATACATCTCTCGCCTTATAACCATATTAAAAACATCGAGACAAATATATATATAGATAAATATATATATATATATATATATATATAAATAATCATCATCATCCGAAATTATCAATTCTATCATCTAGCATCATAAAGTTAATTCGATTATTACATCCATAAAGTCATAATTCTACTCAAAACATCCAACATAGGCTATGCATCCAACATATGACATGTTAGTATAAAATCAGAATATTGAAATCAACATGTATAATTGTCTCTCATCAAAGCATCTAGTCTATCATAATAAAAATGCAATCACTGAAATGTCAATATTCATAATATCCACATAGTCCATCATCTAATGATCAAAATTTAATACTCAAATGTCTAAGTATCAATCCAATGAAGAATGACATCAAAATGAAATAGTGACGAAGAGGATTGGGAACTACAATGGGAATGCCAATATGATTTATTGAGAGGTAGTGGAGGATGGAAAGCCAACATATTATTTTTCAATTACAAGGTAGAAATGTAAAAAGCACATAATTTGATTTTAAATATGGTAAGTGTATAAACCTAGAAAGTGTTTCCTAATCTTGTTGTAGTTCCACCGTAAATTAAACTTAAAACAAAATTTTAAAAAAGTATTTATTTTTTGAAGTGGTTGGGCATTGGTTGTGTTGGTAGAGAAGTAATGAGGGAAGGTTGAAATTAAGGAAAACGTATGGGTGAAGGTTGGGTCTACCCGACAGGCGAGCATGGACGTCCCTTCCTAAGTGGTCATTCATACCTATCAATTTCCTTGCATAATAATTCATAGAATTTATTTTGGATCCAAAGGCATAAAAATGTGGATCTACCCAAGTTCAATGCTATTAATTTAATAGTGATTATATAGTTGCAACATGTACGTAAGGTTAGAGGAAAACTCTGCAAAATAAAATAAAATTGTGGCTTCCATTTTTATTACTTTTGAGCTTCATTCTTGCTCAATCAGAAATGGAAACCTTTGGGTGTTCTACTTTCGTGCATTACCGGCACCATGGTGTTTCCTTTTCATTTTAAGCATAATGATTCTCTTGGTTATCCAAATATGGGTTGATTTTTTATTGCTTGGCAACTCAGATTTCACTACTAGGAGTTCGAGCTCGAGCCTTTGGGGATCACCTATGCATTGTTTTACTTGTCAGGGGGACTTCAAAATTGGTTTTACCCTACATGTGGGTTGACTCAAGCTCATATTGGTTATGAAACATTGCAGATTTGTTGGATCTCTATTTTTTTTCAAGGTTTTGGAGCTCGCTGGTTCTAGTTTCCTACATTTTGATGACTCTATTTTGTTTTGGAGTGTAGATCTTTGATTTTCTACCATTTTCTCGCATTTGGGATATGTCTTTATAATCGACACACTAATAATCCTTGCCTTGAGCTCTTTTTTTAGCATCCGGGTTTTGTCATCAATTTTATGCAGCTCGATTTGATCTAAGTTGTTTTCCATTCCTTTGTGGCTCTATTTTTAGACATATGCTTACATTTTCAGTTGTTTTTTTATTCAGGGTGATCCATTTTTCATTTATGTGTTGTTATTTTTCTTTTTTATTGCTTTTGGGAGATGAAATTTCATCTTTGACCCATATTGTGTTCCTTTTGGAGACCTCGCCCTTATGTATAGAGAGCTCATTGTTTTTATTTTTATTTTTTTCCTAAATAATGCTCACAACTCTATTTCGAGAAAGGTTTGACTCAATCGTGAAGCCCCATGTTGTGTACGGTTCAAATTTTTGTTTGTTGCACACCATTAGTTTCCTCCTCCTTATCTTTTATTTTGAGTAGGAGTATAGTTAAGACCTTGAGATTGCTTTACCTACTATCCCGCGTATATATCTATAGTTTTATCTCTTCCACTCTCCCGTGTGTGTCACATGTTGCTAGCATATTCTTTGCTTACGCTAAAACATGAGATCTTTGGAACAAGGTATGGATATCACTAAAATCATAAAGGATAGAGGAATATTTTTAGATGTTGTAGTTTTAGTGGCACTAGTAGACATGTATGAAAAATGTGGAAGCATAGATAATCATATGAATTGTTTGACATAATGTCTTAAACAAATAAACATGGTTTTGTGGATAGCATTGACCGCAAGATATGAACAAAATGGGTTTGTTGAAAAGGATTAGAAAATTTCAAGGAAATGCAATTCGCAGGTGCAAATAAAAATCCTTATCTAATAGGCAAGATGGATCCACTCATGAAATTTTATGGTTTCATGTCTCGTGTATACCTATTGCTTGGGGTTATTTTTTTTTCTCGGTACATTAGATTTTGGAAGAAGTTCTAGGAAGCTTAAAATCTTTTTACATGTATCAAAAACATATATCAATGGGAAAAGACATGGTATAATGGATGAAACACCATTTGAAATGGGAGAAAACCTAGCCAAATAGTTAGAATATGCTCCAAAGCATTGAACATTCTCCATGAATTTGAATTAGCCAAATCAACTCTCAACTCTCTTGAGTGTAGAATGATAGAATCCAAAAGCTATAAGGGTTAAAATGATGATGGTATTTTCAACATGGTCTAGTAGGATGTGACCATTGAAGAGAATTATCAAATCTTTTCATGGTACGAGGATCGAATATTTCGAGAAAATGATTTTTTTTTTATGGTGGATGTGTGTAAACCACTTGAAGAAATGCGTATTTGAGATACAAAACCAAATCCCATAATTTTAATTGAATTCGTGTCCCTCCATGCATGGTCTCCTTACCTTTGTATCTTATAATTTTTGAATATTTTTTTTTATTTGCGGTAAAATAAAAAATAATAAACTATTAAATACTCAAATGATTGGATAATTTAACCATATGGCTAGTGCAATCAATAAAACAACACCTCGTGATTTTTCTATTGACTTACAATTTTACCCTCAACCATGTCGTGACCAAAACCTTATGTGGTGCCAAATCTAGGGTGTTAAAACATGGTGCTCACTTCCATTTTTATTGGTGAGAGCTAGGTGACTTAACTAAAACATCCTTTTTCTTTATACCTTCCAAAGTTATAAAAACGTAATTTGTAGAGACTTGCAAAAAAATACTCTGAGCCATGTAAAAGAGTTGTCTAACATCGTATGTGTTCCTTGTTATGTAGAGAGTCACATCAAGCATTAGCTTGAAATCATTTGATTGCTTGCACTCTCTTCGATGATCCTCTTAGAGCCTTGTTACTCCTATTATCTCTTGAAAGTGCACCCTGTAGAGAGATAGCTGCAGGTTTTCTAAGCTTGCACAATTGATCTCTCTTTCGTAGATACAATGCAAACACCTGAGGTCTGTGGGTATACCTATTTTGAAGTGATTCACTGGTATCAAGTTCGATTCCTTATCGGTGTATCCTAAACTGATTTCTAGGAGTTTGAGGGTAGAAGATGACTATAAAATAATTAAAACTAAGGTGATACACCAAATTTGTATGAGGACTTTGAATGAGTATATACACAACTGATTTGGGAAGGATTCTTGATGCATGAACCAATAGTTTTTCTACAGAATGTCTAATGGAAATATACTTGATTGTGTCGAGGAGAATCACAACAAGATCTAATAAGTTAACATGCACATTAAAATTAAGCAGAAAAGACTGAATTTGTAGTAGGGTAAGGTGATTGATCAGGGAATTTACATTCACAAGATTAATATAAACATACAAAAGACTACAAAATAACTTGGAAAGGTATAAAATACTTCACACTCAGAGGAAAAACTGGAAAAATTTGCTTCAGTACTCATATATCCAAAAATTCCTCCAGTAGTTCCAAGTCCCTTGTGCTTTGTAAAGGCACACAATATATAGAAAAAATAAAGTTCACCCTCTCCCTAAAAATAGCCTAAGGCTTGTACTACCCATGCATCTTATTTTTATCCTTTATTTAATAATAGATAAAGGAATAAAAATAGAGCATGCAATTACAAATAGGCATTATTAGCCTTACTTACATTACAGTCAAACTGAAGTTGATTGTTCTATTTTTAAGAAAAGAAGGATGAATAATTTGCTAAAAATAAGGTTGCTTGCTAGGCAAGTCTCTTTCCATGAACATGCAACTCTGTCATCTTCTCTATTCTATCCTGTTGTGAAGGCATACAAAATACAACTCCTCTGGGGTGAGAAAAATAATTTCAAAACTTGGTCATATTTACAAAAATAATTCTTCCTGTGGGGACCACCCATGGTTGAACATGTTCTGATATTGACATCTCCTTTGGCCATGGCATAGACATCATAATACATTCAACCACCCTTTGATTATGTCGGCCTTGTATATTATAATATTCACCTTTTGGTGATCATGATATATGATTTAGTTGCCCCTTTAAAATTATTCAAACATGCACTTGGGTTAAGACTTTGAAAATCATTTGCAATGAGTAATTTGGTGGACACGTGGGTTGTCCCCTTCCACGGTGACTCACCCCTTGGTGGCTTGGGCGATGACATCAACTCTAATCAAGTTAATTATAACTCTGGTGGTTTATTTTGAAATTTCATGCCTTGTTCTCTGTCATTGATCTTTGTACCCTGTCTGATCGTAGACCATCAATTTTTGTACTGTGATTAGGGATTTGGTTGGAATTTATTGTGGGCGGTGGCATCCTAGTGTAGTTAGCATTGATTGTTGCAATGATTTGAGGATGTTGATCTTGTGTCCTTGGGATTTATAAACTATCAATCTCTAATTGTGGCTGAGTTTGGGTTAACCTACTTCTTGGGTTCAGGAAGTAAAGAGAAATTGACCCTAAATCATATTGATTTGGATTTTGGCTATATGGGAGAAGCCCTGGTGAATTTTCCCCTCGATTCCATAATTCCTTTCTTGTTCAAGCTTGGATTTCACCGTAATTTGAACATCCTTCTTTACAATAGATTCTCTATCGTTTTAGTTTCATGGTTTTTGCGTAGCTTTTGAAGTGTGGTGGTTAAAGTGTGAGCCACCATTAATGTTTCTTTAAGCTCGGCTCTACCCTTTTATCCTCTATACAATTTTTTCCTTTGTATATTTTTGAAAGTTGAGGTTTCATTTCTTGGCCACCATAGTCATTTATAGGTAATCTCTCTTGCATGCGTAACTTTTGTTTTTTTTCTTCTTCAAATGTATCACTGAACTTTTGGAAATATTTGTGGGTTCTATGATTTTCTTCTTCTAATTGACTTCTAAGTTTGAAACCTCACATGGGCCTGTGAACCTCTCACTTCATCATCTGGTTTCTCAAAAGTTTTGACCATTTGATTGTCTATGGTGAGTTGTTCTTCGGCCCAATCTACATCATAAATTATAGATCTATTTTTATGAGTTACGGGTATATGTCATTCTTGGTGATTTTCTGAGAATATTATAGAAGATGGTTATGATTTTCTGCAAATATAGGTTTTGTACATTACTTTAGGTCCATTCTAAAATCTTTGGCTCAATTTTGTATTCTGGAGAATCCATTTGTTACAATTCATTGTCTCAAGATCAACTTGATTTTTCTGAAATTCTAAAGTACCTTTTGAGAATACTTGCTTTAAACTTTCAACATTGTGATCACTTGAACATTGAAATTCTCCATGAGATGAGTGTTTGAAATGCCATTGTTTTCTGAAAATCACATCTATTAAATGCTTGACTGTAACAATATTCTTGACTTTTCGAAAAATAATGTATACTATTTTCTGAACCTATGCATAACATATTATTTCTAGAACTCATTTACAACTCCTGCATGTTGAAAATTCAAGTCTTGTCAAAAATGTAGTTCCATCTTCTTTTGTGCTTCAATGTTGTACTTGAGCTTCACCTGTAACAACTAGCTTTCACCGTAGCAACTAGCTTTAATTTTATCTTTACACGTAAATAAAATTTATCACCTTTGAAATAAATTTTCTCACAACATTTATTTTCCCGTAGTAACTAAACTTTTCCAAGAGAATGGCCCGAACATTTATTTTCCCATAGAAACTAAACTTTGCCCATAAAATTTAACTAGCTTTGAAATTTCTTCTTCTTGCTACAACTTGTATCTGCACACTTAGGAAAATAGTTAGAAAATAACTAGGATTTTTGGCCTCTCTTATGTCCATGTTTTCTTCTTTCTTTTCTCTTTCTTATTTCTTGCTTTGAATAAAGCATGCATGTAGTTTTCTCCTTAAGTAGAATACATATTCTATTTAAGAGAAGATTCATATGCACAAAGTAGGATAGTGTAGGAATATGAATTGATCCTTGAGCTCATGACTGACAGTTCACTTTTCTTCTTTTTCAGGTACAATGGCTTCTACCATGGAGATGAAGGAGAAACAAAATCTGAAATGAACATTCTTCAATCGAAGAAAGAAACCTTAAGGCAATGATGGGTTCACCCATACTCTTTTTCTTTCTCTTTCATGCATGTGTACCCTTATTTTTAGTAGTTGTACTTTACTTTTCAGTTACATCCCATGGCTTGTGTGGGAAATATTTGACTCTCCTTGTGAATAAAACATTGAATTCTAAAATGAGTTGTGTATTTTCCTATGCATTCTAGCTTTTCTATATGGATTGTATAATGGACTAAACAACTCAGTAACATAATTGAATGTTTTAATTATGAAGGAAAGAACATTGATAGGAACTTGTAACATTCAGTAATGAACTCTAATTTTCTATAATCTGCATTTTGTTTGCTGCTTCAAGACTCAACACTTCACCTGATTTGTAGTTATGTCATCTTCATCAAGACAACATAGTTGTCTTTTAGGGCTTTGTGTTCTTTTGCTAAAGATGACATGAAATTGCAGACTATGTGATATGTTTTGTTTTGAGACAGCATACATAACTACATATTTCACTTAATCTTGTAACTAATTCAGCAATAACTAATAACATCGAAACTTATTTTAGCTTAGGTATACTTCACCCAAAACTTTTCAACATAATGATGAAGTTTTGAGTTGCCCATTTTTGCACAAGTGCAAAAATTATCAACATTTCTAGTGATCCTGTGGGGAAAGTTGCTTGCTAGCTTAAAGACTAGTGCCTTGCTCTTGTCCATTGGGCATGGAGTCTAAGCATGTAACCAAAATTTGCCTTTTCACGAAAGGTCCAACCCTTCCAAAACAACTAAAGCTGGGAAAGGATCTGGTAAACAAATCATGTGCATGAATGCACTTATTGAATTGAAAAACATTGCAATGTGTAGAAACTGCACTTATTGAAGGAAATTCTACTCTAACAATCACTTTAATATTTCAATAACAGTGTTTGAGAAACATACCATTCACAGGAATGGGAAGTTCCTCTCTATTTAGCTTCGAAAGTGAAAAGCATTGTGTTCTTTGCAAGCTGAAATCATGTAAGGACCACTCCAAATTGTATCAAACTTTTTGTGTCTTCCTGGCTTTACACGATCAACATCCCACTTTAACATAATATCTCCGTCATTGAAGACTCTGAATTTGGATTTCTTATCAAAAGTCTTCTTCATTTGTTTATGATTCTTTTCCTTATTTAGATGAGTTTGATCTCTTAGCTCTTATAATTCCATTAACTCTACATAACGAACCTGCAATGGTTTATTCTCAAGCAGCTCCATTTGATGCAGCAAATCTAATGCAGGTAACTCAACTAAAATAGGAATTCTTGCTTCTTTTCCATACACAAGTTTTTATGGTGAATTGCCAACTGATCTTTTAGGAGTCACTTTGTCAACCCAAAGTGCTGAATTCAACATCAAATGCCAAGCTCTTTGCTTATCCTTGAGTGTTCTTTTGATGATGCTTAAGATTCTTATTAGTACTTTCAGCTAAGCCATTACCTTGTGGGTAATAATTAGATGAAGAACTTAGATAGATTCCATGGTTGACAACCCAATCTGTTATCTTTACACCAAGGAATGCTAAAGCATTATCTGATATGATAGTTGTTGGAACACCAAATATGCAAGACTATTCCTTCATAAAAGGATAGTATCGAAGATTCATTAGCGTCCTTCAAGGCTATTGCTTGAGTCCATTGTGTAAAATAATCTATAGCCGTTAAGATCCACTTGTATCCCTGTGATGATGATGGATTTATGATGTCAATAAAGTCAAGACCCCACTTTGCATAAAAGGATGATCATCTGAAATAGGATGTAAGGGCAATAAAGAAAGCACATTTTTACACTTTCTAATCCATTCAAAACAGTATTTGAATATTCTAGGCCAATAGTAATCATCTTTCATAACTTTTAAACTGTAGTAAGTGTTGAGAAGTGACCTCCTGCAAGTCCTTCATGGAATTCTGACAGTATTTTCTGAACTTTATCATAATCAATACACCGCATGACAAGATTCTATTTATATCCTTTTTGAATAATACATTATCAATCAAGATATAAGTTACAACTTGTAATCTGAAATATCTTCATTTATTTTTGTCCATACCTTTTGGATAGGTGCCCTACTATAGATAATTAACCAAATCAGTCATCCATCTTGATTCCTGAATCTCATGAGTGAGTTCAGGTTGCTGATTTTCTGGTTGAACCATAATTTCTGATTGCTGATACACAATTTCAGCATGTTGTTTTGAATCATCACTGGTTCTGCAGATTACTATTTTTCCATATCGGTAATTAGATGCTCACATAAACATTTCCCTTGAATCGTCACAAAGAACCTGAATATCAACATCATACTCCATGACCTTTGTTTTCCAGTTTTCTCTTTTCTCATTTAATTCCTTATTTAGCAAGAACACTTTCACAATTGGATGAGAAACAAGAACATGTATTTTATTGTTCGAAAGCATATACTTGAAATTATTTAGTCCTCGACTCACAGTAAGTACTTTATTTTTAAGGAATGTGTACCTTGTTTCATAATCATGCAAGCTCTTTTCCAAAGAAAGCAATAGGTTGCTCAATATTTTCATCATTTACTTGAGTTAATATAGTTGTGATTGTTTCATCTCCTACAAATGCATACATCATAAAATCTTTCTCAAAATTTGGATTTGCAAGGGTAGGAGCCGAGATGTAGCTTCTTTAATTACTTCAAATCCTTCTCTTCCTTCATTGGTCTAAGAGAAAGTTTTCTCTTTCTTCAACATAGTTGTGAGCGGTTTAACCAATGCTTTGCAAAATCTGAAACAAATCTCCTAGCAAAGTTGTTTTTTCCAATAAAACTCTATAATGCCTTTTTATGATGAGGTAATGATAGTTTTGATATGGCTTCATCTGAAAGGATCAATTGCTAAACCCTTATTAGACACAATATGACCAAGTAGCTTTCCTTGATGCACCGAAAATATAGACTTCATGGATTTAAAGATATTCCAAACTACCTACACATTTGCTTAAGTGCAATAGATATTCTTCAAAATATTTTCAAAATACAGTAACATCATCTAAATAAACCAGGATGTATTTATTTAATAAATTGTGAAAATCCATGTCCATTGCACATTGAAACATTGTACCGGCATTTGAAACACCAAAAGGCATCCTTTTGTAAGTATAAATACCCCACATGGTGGTAAAAGTTGTTTTGTATCTATCTTCTTCTTGAACTAAAACATGATTATATCCACTGTAACCATCTAGAAGAGATAGTCTATCTGAACCTGAGATTGTTCTCAAAATCTGATCCATATTTGGGAGTGGGTAATGATCTTTGAATGAAGGCTTATTAAGATCTCTGAAATCTACACATAGTCTGATTTCATCGTTCTTCTTCCTAACAGGAACAAGATTGGATACCCAACATGAATGGTTAACTAGAAAGATAATACCTAATTCAATCAATTTAGATAATTCTTTCCTCATCAGAGGTTCTATTTTGGGATTTACATGCCTTTGTTTCTACCTAACAGGCTTAGAATTTGGTTGCAACTCAATTGTATGTTGTGCTAGACTAGGGATCAAATCCTTTTAGATCTTGGTATTTCCACGTAAAAACACCCATAAACTCTTTGTAAAGATTAATAAATGACTTCTTTTCGGTTAAGGAACATACCTTTCCAAGAAAAACTTTTTCCCCTCATCAACCAAGATCTCTTCATAATTGTCAGTGTGAGTTAACATTTTAGTCTTGACCTTTCTTAACTAATCATCAGTGTTGAAGATATCTTCTAATGTGACTAGACCATGAGGCGGTTTATTTGTGTTAAACTGAACAACTCGGTCATCATATAAGTGTTGTAATTTATCCTGATTAAATGTAGAAAACTCAGCTTCTTGTTGTAAAAACTATAGATTTGATCATCACTTTCAAATACTTACCAATTTGAACCATTATCAACTACTGAGGGCCTAATAATTAACTTAATATGAGGCTGAATTTTGTTGTTTTCCATCTGTTCTAGCACTTCAAAACTAGCACCAACTGTTGCAAGTCTATTTGCATGCTTGTTTTCAGATTCTAGGAATAGACTGAATATTAATGGCGTTGAAATATTCCATTAAGTCTGAAACTCTATGTCTGTAAGAATTCATTAGTGGATTCTTACAAACATTGAAGTTTTTTACTTGATTGATAACCAACTCAGAATCACCAAATATTTGTAATGTGTTGATACCTTTCTTTCTGGCCCAAAGTAAGCCATGAATTAATGCTTCATATTCAGCTACATTACAAGTACATGGAAATTGGAGACTCAAAGTTGAGAAATACCTTTCATTTGTTAGGGAAGTGAGCATCAAACCTACTCCTTCTCTGTCTTTTTTTCTTAGCTCCATCAAAATGAAGCTTCCAAATCTCTTCTGCTGAATTTTTGTTTTGGATAGCAAGGGAAGTGGTGTATTTTCTTCATGCATACAATACACACTAAAAAGATGTTCTTCAACTTCCTTAAAAGGATCATGAGCATGTTCTTCAACTGTCTTTTCATCCATAAACATGTTAGAAACACCATCTAATGCTGAAACATGAGGTACCTCATCAAAATCAGACTGATCTAAGGTTGAATAATTAGCCTCTACATTTAGAGAATGGGGCTCAATGTGGAATCTGGCCAATTGTTCTAAATTGATAGTAACCTTAGTGCTATAATGTGTAGTAAAAAATAAGGACCAATCTGAAGAGAGATAACCTCTTATTTTCGCTGTGAAATCTCTAGATAAGCACAAGCCAAAGTATGGAGGTAGATCAACAACAGTAACATCTTGTAGAATAGAAACATTTGGGCAAGTGTGTAACGTTACCTCTAAATCTCTTATTACACCAACTATATTAGTTGTAGTCCCATCAAGTTGTAAAACACTCCTTTTTGTAGGCTCATACTGCAGGCCCAACTTTTCTTCAATTGCTTTTGGCATAACTGTGCTACTTGCACTGATGTCCACCATGCAGTTATGAACTAGAGTTTCTCCAATAATTAGTGATCGATAAAATGGTGGTGGTTTCTTGATGTCATGAGCATTCAGAACTTTCTAAACCATCCACTTAACCTCTTTAATGTAGTCTTGCTCCAACGTTCCAAGGACCATGTTTGTCTTATGAATTTCCTTTTACTGTTGTATTTAAAGAAAGCTACTGACTTAGCTAGCTCATGAGAGAATAAATATTGTTGTCCAGAATACTTAAATCATCCCACATTTAGATGTTAACATTATGCTTTTTCATTACATCAACAATGTTAAAAGAAGTAAATCTTTTAGAGATAGAATCAACTATCTTAGAGTAGGCCTTAGCAAAAACTAATTATGCTTTAGCTGCCTTGGATATCTAAGGTATAAACAATCTTCTTGGATCAGGTTGTAGCTATCTTTGATGGCCTTTATCAACTGGAACACTTGCTAGTTTTTGAGGAACAACAGGGTTGTTAGTTGAATTTGGAGCTGTAGATGTTATCTTATCAGTGACAGTAGGCATGATAGGCCTATTTTGCTACTTTTGACTTTTAGCAGCCTTTCCTTGAGCCCTAGTAATGACTGCAATGAAATTATCCTCAATAAAATTGACTAAATTCTATTCGGTGCTTTACGAACATGAGTTTCTTGCTGCCCACCCTAAATTTGAGGCATGAATAATGTCTTAGATTGAGGTTGTGCAACAAGATTTAGATTCAGAAAAGTATTTGGGTAAGTTGCAGCTGAATGAGGTTGATTGCAAGGTTGACACCACTCTTCTGTAGCCATATTAACTAGGACTAAAGTTTTCAATGAACTAGGAGCCTTTGGGTAAAACTACCTTTACTGGTAAGGTTGCCTGTAGTTTTGATTATATTGATAAGGTTACCTGTTTTGTTGATTCTGTTGATAGGGCTGATAAGGAGCCTGATAGGGTCTATTAGGTAATGCAATCCTATTCTCAATCAAAGTCAATTTATTTCCCATGGTCTACAAAGCTTTAAACACATCATCTGATGGGGCTACAATAGTAGGCTCTATGATTGTAATAGGCTGAGGAATAGGTGCCAAATCTTCCAAAAATGGCATTGATGGCCTTGGTGCTAATTTTCCAGCTTGAATAAGACTATTTTCAGCTCGGATAGCGATATCGTAGGCTGTTGGGAGTGTCTCTCCACCGATTAAGTGAATCATAGTTGAGATATCACTGTTTAATGCCCTAATATAATAAAGGAAAGCGTGATCAACATAAGGCTTGACACTTGCTGGAATTTTCTCCCAAGTTACGGCAAAATGAATTTTTGAAGCTAGACATAAATTCACTAGGATCTCTTTTAATAGTAGACATTTGTTCAATGAGAGACAAATTTTTAGAATTATCTTAGAACTATTTCAACAATTTTTCACCTATGTCATCCCCAGGGCCTTATGCTTCCAATTACTAGGTTTCTATACCATTGTAAGGCCCACCCTTTAAAAGATGTAGCTAAAAGTACTGAAGCTACATCTTCATGAGTGACATTATGGACTGCACATAGTGCTGCAACATCTTTGATATGTTCAATTGGTGTAACCTAATTTTCACCCGTGAATGATGGAAAACTTTTCATGGCAGCATTAGGAATGTCATGGTAAACTGGGATTACTAATGGACTGCCATTAGTAAAGGTCACAAAATTCCTTGGTGGTTGGATAACCATTTGAAAAACTAGGATGTTAATAGAGAAATTGATACGTGGTGAAGGAATATTAGGAGGAGGATTACCAAAACCAGGTTTATTATAAGGTAAAATATCACCAAGTCTTCTCCTAGCAAAATTCGAGGTAAAGAAACAAACTCAGAAGGAATTCCTCTTACCAATGATCTTGTAGTCACTTTAGGCATGGAACATGATGCAATACTAGTCTTATATCAGCTCAACGAGTCACCAAAAGATCCTAGAATCTTTAGAATAAATTCCTGTAGCTTGTTCCTGATAATGACTTTTAATTTGCTGTAATATGTTATAGATCTGATGTATAAATTGTAATTCGCATGTAGATATGATCCATCCCACCGAGCATGCTAAAAAATGTTCTCTCAAAAGTGCACCACAGTAGAGAAATAGTTGTAGGTTTTCTAAGCTTTCATAATTGATCTCTCTTTTTCGTAGATCTGAATGGAAACACCTCAGTCTGCGGTATACCTATTTTGAGGCAAGTCTCTGGTATCAAGGCCGAGATCCTTATTGGTGTATCCTAAATTGATTTACGGGAGTTTGAGGGTAGAAGGTGACTGTAAAATAATTAAAACTATGGTGATACACCAAATTTGTATGAGGACTTTGACTGACTATATGCAAAACTGATTTGGGAAGGATTCTTGATGCATGAACCAATAGTTTTTCTGTAGAATGTCTAAGGGAAAAACATTTGATTATATTGAGGGAGAATCACAACAATACTAATAAGTTAACATGCACATTTAAATTTAAGTAGAAAAGACTGAATTTACAGCAGGGTAAGGTGGTTGATATGGGAATTTGCATTCACAAGATTAATATAAACTTACACAAGACTGCAAAATAACTTGGAAAGGCAGAAAATACTTCACACTCAGAGGGAAAAACTAGCAAAATTTTCTTCAAGTATTCATATTCATATATCCAAAAATTCCTCCAGTAGTTCCAAAGTCCCTTGTGCTCACCCTCTCCCTAAAAATATCCTAAGGCTTGTACTCGCCCATGCATCTTATTTTTATCCTTTATTTAATAATAGATAAAGGAAAAAATAGAGCATGCAATTACAAATAGGAATTATTAGCCTTACTTACATTACAATCAAACTAAAGTTGACTGTTCTATTTTTAAGAAAAGAAGGATGAATAATTTGCTAAAAATAAGGTTGCTTGCTAGGCAAGTCTCTTTCCATGAACATGCAACTCTGTCATCTTCTCTATTATGTCATGTTGTGAAGGCATGCAAAATACAACTCCCTGTGGGTGAGAAAAATAATTACAAAACTTGGTAATATTTGCAAAAATAATTCCTCCTGTGGGGACCACCTGTGGTTGAACATGTTCTGATATTGACATCTCCTTTGGCCATGGCATAGACATCATAATACATTCAACCACCCTTTGATTATGTCAGCCTTGTATATTATAATATTCACCTTTTGGTGATCATGACATATGATTTAGTCACCCCTTTAAAATTATTCGAAACATGCACTTGGGTTAAGACTTTGAAAATCATTTGCAATGAGTAATTTGGTGGACATGTGGTTGTCCCATTCCATGGTGACTCACCCCTTGGTGGCTTGGGTGGCGACATCAACTCTAATCAAGTTAATTATAACTTTGGTGGTTTATTTTGAAATTTTGTGCCTTGTTCTTTGTCATTGATCTTTGACACTGTCCAATCGCAAACCGTTAATTTTTGTACTGTGATTAGGGCTTTGGTTGGCATTTATTATTGGTGATGGCATCCTGAGTATAGATAGAATTGATTTTGTGATGATTTGAGGACATTGATCCTATGTCCTTGGGATTTTTAAACTATCGCTCTCTGAATGTGGCTTAGTTTTGGTTAACCTACTTCTTGGGTTTAGGCGGTAAAGGGAACTTGACCCTAAAGCATATTCATTTGGATTTTGGATGTATGGGTGAAGCCCTGGAAAATTTTCCCTCAACACCGTTATTCCGTTCTAGTTTGAGCTCGATTTCACCGTAATTTGGATCCTTCTCTGTAAAATATTCTCTGTCATTTTAGTTTCGTGGTTTTTACGCATCTTTTGAAGTGTGGTGGTTAAAGCGTGAGCTGCCATTATTATTTTTAAGCTTGGCTCCACCCTTTTATCCTCTGTACCATTCGTGCCTCTGTATATATATTTTTGAAAGCTGAGGTTTCATTTCTTGGCCACCATAGTCGTTTATAGGTAATCTCTCTTGCATGCATAACTTTTGTTTCTTTTCTTCTTTAGATGTATCACTGAACTTTTGGAAATATTTGTGGGTTATGTGATTTGTTTCTCCTGATTGACTTCTGAGTTTGAAACCTCACGTGGGCCTGTGGACCTCTCGCTTCATCATCTGGTTGCTCAAAATTTTTGACCATTTGATTATCTACGGTGAGTTGTTCTTCAGCCCAATCTGCATCATGAATTATAGATCTATATTTTCTAAGTTTTGGGTATCTGTCATTCTCACCATTTGTTGAGAATATTTTAGAAGATGGTTATGAATTTCTGAAAATACAGGTTCTATACATTACTTTAGGTCCATTCTGAAATCTTTGGCTCAATCTTGTATTCTAGAGAATCCATTTGTTACAATTCATTGTCTCAAGATCAACTTGATTTTCTAAAATTAAGTACCTTTTGAGAATACTTTCTTTAAACTTTCAACATTGTGATCACTTGAACATTGAAATTCTCCATGAGATGAGTGTTTGAAATGCCATTGTTTTTTGAAAATCAAATCTATTAAATGGTTGACTGTAACAATATTCTTGACTTTCTTTAAAATAATGTATATTATTTTTTGAACCTATGCATAACATATTATTTTTGGAACTCTGTTTACAACTTCTGCATGTTGGAAAATTCAAGTTTTGTCAAAAATGTAGTTCCATATTCTTTTGTGCTTCAATGTTGTACTTGAGCTTCACTTGTATCAACTAGCTTTCACCTGTAGCAACTAACCTTAATTTTATCTTTACCACAGCAACTGAAAATTTATCAACCCATAGCAAGAATCTGAAAATTTATTTTCCCATAAACTAGCTGAACATTTATTTTCTGTACCAAATAAACTTTTCCTGTAGAAACTAGCTTTGAAATTTATTATTTTTGGCTACAACTGCACCTTCACACTTAGGAATACTATTAGAAAATAATTAGGATTTTTGCCCTCTCTTATGTCCATGTTTTCTTCTTTATTTTCTCTTTCTTCTTTACGGGTGAATAAAGTAGGCATACGATTTGCTCCTTAACTAGAATACATCTCTGTTTAGGAGAAGATTCATATGCATGAAGTAGAATAGTATAGGAATATGAATTGATCGCTGAGCTCATGCACACGAGTTCACTTTTCTTATTTTTCAGGTATAATGGGTTCTGCCATGGAGATGAAGGAGAAACAAAATCCAGTGATGAATATGCTTCAATCGAAGAAAGAAACCTTAAGGAAATGATGGGTTCACTCATATTCTTTTTCTTTCTCTTTCATGCATGTGTACCTTTATTTTTAGTAGTTGTACTTTACTTTTCAGTTACATCCCATGACTTGTGTAGGAAATATTTGACTCTCCTTGTGAATAAAACAATGAATTCTAAAAATGAGCTATGTATTTTCATGTGCATTCTAGCTTTTACCATGTATGGATTGTATAATGGACTAAACAACTCAGTAACATAATTGAATGTTTTAATTATGGAGGAAAAAACATTGATAGGAACTTGTAACATTAAGTAATGAACTCTGATTTTCTGTAATCTGTATATCTGTTTGTTGCTTCAAGACTCAACACTTCACCTCATTTGTAGTTATGTCGTCTTCGTCAAGATAACACGGTTGGTTGTGCTTCGGGGATTTTGTTCTTTTGCTAAAGATGAAATGAAATTGTAGAATATGCAAATGTCCATCAATTTGGGGAAAAAATATTCTAGATAGTTTGGTAAAGGAATTTTGTAGGCCTCGGGTCATTGTTTGACTAGGTCAAATTGACTAAACTATGACCAATGGCTCCAAAACACTCCTCACCATTTGTAACTTTGTTTTCCAGGTTCTTAGTTCTCTAAACTCAGGTGAATCCTCCATATATAGGAGAGTATGTAGGAAATTTTTCATTGCATGTTCATCTATCGAAGGTTAGTTTTGGTTGAGGTTTGCTTAGTGTAATGCCTACTAAAACAACCAACTCGAGACCTAAGAACATCCTAGGATTAGTCAGAAAAAAATTATGGGATAATTTTTTTCTGTTTAAAAGTGTCTACTACATGATTACAAAACAACAGTTTTCACAAGGAAGGTGTAGAGGCCCAATAAAAATATTAGCTCATATTTTTCCCATTACAAAAATTATTAAATTTATAAGGTCAAAACTTAGGGTTATAATAATCATTAAGATTAAGAGGGCAATTTCTCACTCTCCCACCCTCTTACAAGCTTAAGAGATTCAGCCTGATTTTCCTCAAAATTAAAGCACTTGAAACCTCTTGAAAACATTCCCATTAGATAGAAAATTTTCTCACCTTTCCAATGATATAATGAAGTCCTCCTAACTCCTTGTAATTCTCAAGTTATGGCCCGACGGGCCTTGGGAGGAAAATTTTCCCAAGGGCGGGCTGTAGGCCGGGGAAGCCTTTAGCACTTTTCACCCACAACATATTAGAACATCCAAATGCGTATAAATATAATTTCAAGATTATCAACATATATGTGAATCACAACAATCATCAAGACAATCAACAATATCTCTTACAATTTCATCCACAACTATATCATCGTAAATTTTAATTCAATTCTCTTTTTCGAGGTCTACACAAAATATCCAAATATCACAAGTCCAAACAACATCTATAATATAACCATGTCAAACAATATATCAACATCAATATCTAAAATGTCTCTAATAATCATCATGCACCATATATGAATCAAAGTCCACAATAAACCATGATCTAACATCTAACATAATGTTAAATTAATCTATAACAATGTCCATAATATAGTTAGCAGTATCGGGATCAATATCACAAGGTATCGAAGGAAACAAACACTACATCCCCTCCCCTTAGACTCGACTTCCTCCTGGAATTTCTTAGAATAGATGTGGGAACTGAACTCGTAACAAACTAACATTCTCCCATGTAGTTGTAGTCTCATCATATCTATCCCACTGCACCTTTTTGAACTCGATAAATCTCTCTACCTTGAAGGCCTAGGTTCCTATGATCTATAATGCAAATGGGCTTCACCATCACCCTTTGATCCTGCACTGTAATGATTTCTAATCAAGCAAATGAGAAGGGTCTCAACATATCTGCTAGAATGAAACATGAAACACATCATGTATGTGAGACAAGCTAGGTGGAAACACTAGATGGTAGGCCAAAGGGCCAATACACTCCAAGATCTCAAAAGTACCCACAAATCTAGGATCTAACCTAGAACCTTTTCCATAATGGATAGGGCTCTTGTGTGGCTTTGATAAAATAAAACACCTTCATTCCCACATAAAAACTACGATCGGTGCTATGTTGGTCTCCATAATTCTTCTACCTATCTTGTGCCTCCTACGGTCTTCTCCTGATCATAACCACCTATTGCTCCATGTCCTGCAACAAAGCTAGTCCAAGAGAAACCCTGTCCTCTAACATGTCCCAACTAAGAGGTGTCCTGCACTCTCTACCATACAAGGCTTGAAAAGGAGCCATGCCTATAGAACTCTAAAAACTATTATTTTAGGAAAACTCCACCAAGTACAAGTACTCCTCCCATTTTTCTAATGATCCATCACATACATCCTAAGCATGTCCTCTAAAATTTTATTCACTGCTTAGTTTGTCCATCTATCTTAGGGTGATATGATGTGCTGAATTTTTCCTTGTCCAGGGCATACTTTTGCATGGTGGTACAAAATGGGAAGTATACAAAGGATCATGGTCACAAATGATCTTCCATGGAATCCCATGCAACCTGAAAATCTCATCAAGATATACCCGTGCCATTGCACTAGCTATATAAGTGGTCTTTACTAGATAAAAATGAGCCACTTTTGTCAATTTATCCACTATGACTATGATGGGGTCATGGTGGTATCTCGACATTGGTATCCCAACAATGAATTCTATGGAAATGGTGTCCCACTTCCACTTTGGTATAGCATGAGGACGAGATAATACCATCTAGATGCTAATGCTTGGCCTTCACTTTCGGAACTCTAAATAACATGACACAAATTGAGTCGCGTCTCTATTAAGTCCCCTCAAGATAAACAAATGTCTCAAGGTGGCGTGCATGTTATTCACCCCAGAATGGGATGAATAGGGTGCATGATGTGCATATGCCAAGATGTTATGCCTCAAGCCTCCATATCTGGGAACATAAATCTAGCTTTTGTGTCTGAGAAGACCATCTTCCTCTAAACAAAATCCATCAAACTTCCCCTCAACGGGTATTTGAGACTCGATCTCTACTCTGGATGTAATGTAGAAGTTTTCATGAGGAATTTTTGTATAATACTACTCTGTGCTCACTAAGGTGGCCATAGCCACATGCCTCCATCTGCTAAGAGTGTCTATAACCAAATTCTCCTTCCCTTTCACATGCTCTATCTCCATATCATACTCGAAAGAAACTCCATCTAACATAGCTAATGAGCATTGATATTGGGCTATGTGAAGAGGTGGCAAAGAATCAAATGATCGATCCGAGTGTGAGTCACTTGCCAAGAAGAAAGTGTCTCCATCGAACTAAGGCATTCACAATGCTACAAACTCAAGATCATGAGTCGGATAACTAAGCTCATAATATTTGAGTTTACAAGATTCAAAAGACACCACTCTACCCTCTTGCATCAATACACCTCCAAGTCCTACAAAATAAGAATTTGTGGATATGAAAAACTCACTCTGTGGATCTAACACTGCAAGAATAGGCGTTGTAGTGAGACATTCCTTTAGTTTCCTAAAGTTCTACTTGCACCTATCTCGACCAAACAAACTTATTCCCTTTCCGCTTTGAAGGGAAGTGATGGGGTGCTGTGATCGAGAGAGAAGTCTGAAAAAATCTCCTGTAATAACCTACTAATCTCATGAAGCTACACACCTCACCACGTGTAGTGGGTCTTTGGCCTATCCATAATATCTATAATATTGAAAGGATCGATGGGATACCTAACCCGTAGTGATATGGCCCAAATATTGCACCTCTATCTAAAAGAATGGACACTTTCCCAAGTTCCCATAAAGCTACTACTCCACGAAGACAACTTTGAAGAACTTGATGAAGGTGCCTTGTGTTCCTCACGCGTACGTGAGTAAATCAAAATGTCATCAAGGAATATGAGCACAAAGCGATCTAAGAAGGTCCTAAATACCCCATTCATCAAACTCCTAAACAATGTGGGGGAATTAGTCAAGCCAAAAGGTACCATTGTGAACTCATACTAGCCATATCTCATTCGGAAGGTAGTCTTATGAATATCCACCTCCGAAATCCTCAACCGTGGTAGGCCAACTTAAGATCTATCTTTAAGAATACTCTTCCCCCTTCATCTCGATCAAACAAATCATCAATGCATGCGAGGGGATAATGATTCTTGATCGTTACTTTATTTAATTTGCGCATAATTAATACACAACCATAAGGATCCATCCTTCTTCCTTAAAAAGATCACCTATGCACCCTTAGGGGATACACTAGAATGAATTATGTCTTTCTTCAAAAGGCCCTCTAGCTTCATCTTGAGCTTATAGAGCTCAGGGGTAGTCATATAATAATGTGCTCGTGAGATAGGCTCTTCTCCCAAAACCAGATCTATATGAAAATCTATCTCATGTGGGGGTGGTAACCCCAGTAGCTCCCCTAGAAAGACATCAGAAAACTCTCTCAAAATAGGATGGTCATCTAGCGATGGTCCACTAGACCCATCCTCTGATCGGTCAATAACTATGACAACAAAAATTTGACAACTTCGTCGTACACACTACTTAAGCTGCATAGCAGAGATGGTGCAAATAGAAAACGGTCTCCCAAACCCTTTTATCACTTCCTCAACTCCTAGATCATTTATACAAGATATGATCTTGTGGAAACAATCCACTCGGCTCACGTGTGCGAGATAACCGATCCATACCCAAGATGACTCCATAAGAGCCCAATGGAAGGATACGAAGATCCGAGGTTGTAGTAAAGGTCCCAAATCCACTATGCACTCCTTAAATAAGGAGTCTACAAATATCTTGGCTCCATAAGTCATCTCAACATCCCAACTATGACCCTACCTAACTTCCACTAGCTGCATCACTCTATGAAAGATGGTACAATGAAGGAATAATAAGAACCAAAATAAAACAAAATGGAGTTAGGAATACCACCAATGCTACCCTGTAGTCTCAATAAATCTACTCGATGCTCTTCCTAGTGGTTCTTGACCACTGTGTACATCTTATGACTGCACCCCATGTCACCAATAGTAGGCTTTGAAATCTATGTCTTACCCTTGTTATTAGGGTTCTATGGGAAGTCTCTCCAAAAGTGTCCCATAATATCACATCTAAAACAACCGCTCGATCCTCTCCCATGAGTAGCAGCTCCAGTCGGTGCCCTAGATGGGTGTGTTATGGATCCTAATGACCAACATGTGGAATACAAGTCTATGATTGTGAGCTCCTGCTATCTGAAATCTAGGTTCTCCTTGTGTCTTAATGAGACCCTTGGAGGAGGCCCCATACTCGACCCCTCAGTGCATCAAATATCTTTAGAGGTCTATATAGTGGGAGAGACTACTGCTGCTACTATGGTCTAAAACATGACTATGCTGAACCCTATCCACCATGAGGAGGACGTCATCGACCCCCTCGATTTGTTGTCCTGCATCTCATATATACGGCTCCGAACTCGGTCTCTAGCACTTTGTTAGGTCTTTCCCTGATTCTCCTTTGTTATGTAGGCCTTCTCAACCACCTCAGCCAATGTTTGTGGACAATGGGTCCACACTACACCTCCAATGTCTAGATTCAAGCCCCATATGAACCATTGGATCCATACGCACTCATCCTACATGTAATCAACATACTAGAGTAGATCCAGAAATCTACTCTCATACTTAGCCACTATAAGAGATACCTGTCGAGGTCATGAAACTCATCAATCCTCTACTATATTAACCTTTGAGATAAATATCTACTCCTGAACCGGTCCTCAAAGAAATCCCGAGTAACATCTCAAATCAATATGAAGCTTTTGCTCCTTTTTCCTCCACTAGACACCTACTCCATCCCTCAGTAGATGGATTGCAACACGAGCTTTCATGTTGCTAGAACAAGGGTAGAGATTGAAGCATTCAGTCAAGCTCACCAACCAGACCTCTACCTGTAATACACCTATCTCACTAGAATAATGAGCTGGCCATAGCTTTAGGATCTCCGTGATGTGATCTCGCGATGTATTTTGGTGACCTCTAGGCCTCTCTACATGCCCATCTCTAAGGTTAGGCCTCAGAGACCTATCTCTCGTGTTACAAACCCGGTATCCTTGTCCCCTTTGTGATGACTTTGCTTTGACTGACTCCTCATGGGAGTTATCTCCTCTATGATCCTTCTTTATGCTGAGGAGATGCATGAGCCTCAATGGATGTCACCTTATCATGTCAGACTGAATGTGCTCCTACGGTCCCTCCATGTAGAGTGGCATTAACATCCCGAAGTGTCTGTAAAATTTGTGGTAGGATAGCTGCTACAAGATGATATGGTGGTGGTAAGTCTAGGTCTATGTGAAAAGACCCCCATCTTGTTCGCTCCTCCTGTATAGACCAAGGCGAGAGTTAGTTCACTATTCTAGGTTTTATTTTATTTTTCTATGTCCACTAAATATGCAATTTCCCAAAAGTTGCTCTCTATATTTAAAAAGTGTCCTATGTTAATATTGTATTAGGTATAAATGTTCATTTATCAAGTTTTCTAGTGTGCCCAAGGGTCCAATATTTTGAACCACACTTTGATACCAAGTGTAACGCCTTCTAAAACAACCCACTTGAGACCCAAGAACATCCTAGGATTAGTCAAAAAAATTATGGGATAATTTTTTTTTGTTTAAAAGTGTCTGCTACCAAGTTACAAAACAACAGTTGCCACAAGCAAGGTTTAGAGGCCAAATAAAAATCTCAGCTCATATTTTTCCCATTACAACAATTATTAAATTTATACGGTCAAAAAGCTAGGGTTAGAGTAACCATTAAGATTAAGAGGGTAATTTCTCACTCTCCCACCCTCCGAAAGGATTAAGAGATTCAACCTACTTTTTTTTTCGAAATTAATGCACTTAAAACCTCCTAAAAACATTTCCATTAGATAGGAAATTTTCCCATCTTTCCAATGATATAAAGAAGTCCTTATAACTCCTGTAATTCTCAAGTTATGGTGGGCCTTGGGAGAAAATTTTCCCAAGGGCCGGCCTTGAGACCAAGGGAGAGATTTTTCTCAAGCGGGCTGTAGGCCCGAAACCTTTAGTACTTTTCACCCTTTGGGAAAAGTGATGTTCTCACCTGCACCTCCACTAACGTCTGGGAGGCCATGTTGCAGCTCCTTCTTGGCAGGGTCATCACCGGTGGGGGAACATTTTCTGGAGGAGGAGTCGGTCGGGAGGAATAGGGGAGAAATTTTCCCGGGGGTGGGTCTACGGACTATAGGGAGAAATTTTGAAAATTTTCCCGCTGGGAAAAACACACCCTTACACCCATGTGCCCGCAAGTCCGCATGAGTCCGCAATGGACACATGGTGCCTCCTAAGCCAACACGGAGAAAGCGGGGCAAAAGGTAAAATAATTTTATCACCCAAAAGGGAAAAAAAGGGTAAAATTCACCCACGACTCCATTGATGTGAGAATATGACATGTGTCGTGAACCATTGTATGCAGGTTGAAACCAATTAACATATGTTGGAAAATTTTCCCAAAGGTTTTCTAAAGTGTTAAGGCTTAAAAGATGTGCCTCTTCGCCAATGCCTTGTGAAGCCACGTGGCAACACCTAGCTGGCTGCGGGCTAGCGGGGATGCGGAGGAAACATGAAATTGTTTCAAAATTTAATTTTGAAAGCAATAAGGTAAAAATTGATCCTAGCCTCCACCAATGCCCAACGAAGCCATGTGTCGATCAATGATTGGCTACGATGCGGTGGGACAATAGAGGAAAAATTGTAAACTTAACTTTTAGACTTAGATTAAAAAAATTCTGAAAGAGAAGTGTTTGGGCTAGAGGAGTGGCGGGAGAATTATTGTTTTTGGCATTTCTTTTCCCGAAGGACAAAAATAAACATTCGGGCCCGTAGGTCCACTAACGATTTTTTCCAATTTTGACAGTTAGTTAATTTTTGAGCCCGAAATGAAGTAAAAACTTTAGAGGGCCATAAATTTCGATTGGGAGCTCTATTTTTGGCAAACAAGGATTTTTGGAAATCTCTCAAAGTCATCTTTGCACAGAAAGCTTAAGATTTAATTTTTAATGAAGTTTGTAGGGTCAATTTTAAGGAAATGTCTTTATGTCACTTAGAACATGAACTAGACTTTTCAACTTGTAAAATTTGTTCGAATTTTCCATAATTCCTTCTCAACATGCCAAACAGGCATGGAGGATTTTTCTTGGAATATTTTAGGATAGATTAAAAGGGTTAAGTTGTTTGGTTGATTTACATTTCAAAAAAATCCCAATTTGACAACAACGACTATGAAACTATTTGAGCCCGAATTGAAAGGTTTTATGGAAATTCCTTAAGTATTTTTGTTTTCTTGGGATCATTTTGATCCCACAAGTTCAATTGGTATTTCAATTTATCTTTTCAATATTGTAGGATCACTCTGTACTTTTGATAAAATATTTTCCAGCATGAGAAATTTTCTAACAGAGCTCTACCACTTCAAATTTGAATTGATCCATTTACATTTACTAAGTTTAAAACATGAATTCATTCTAAACCACACTAAAATGTTATATTTCCTTAAATCAACAGGTAGAACAAGAATGCAATTTCTATTTCTTTCCAAAAACATGTTTTCCACACAGAGGGTGCAAAAATTCTGATTACACTTTCCAAACAGAGATTTCAAATATTTTTCAAACATAGGTTTCCAAAGAACACCAAATTATTTGAACAAGGTAACAACTTTCATTAAATTAGACATGATATATTTAAAACTTTCTTTTCTGTTTCATTCCCAAAAGATATGATATAAATCTTCCTTTTCATTCATTCAAAATAGAAAACATAGTACATCTCTTTCACATTTTGAATTACAACTTTCATAACCAATACAAAACATCTTTCCATCACAAAATATATTACAAGTTCATCCAATTCAAAGTGGGAAAGGGTTACAATGAATAATAATCTCAACAAGGACTGTCGAAACTGTCTTTTCCTTTGCTCTGAATCAGAAAAATGTAGATCCATCATTCTTCAATTTTGATCACAACAAAGGCAGGGGAAAGGCAATGCTCTCCACCCAACCAAGACATCTAATGAAAGGAGAAGCCATCCTTCTTCATTGGTCCCCAAGCCCTAACCACAATGCAATAAGAAATGTTTTTCAACTCATGGCAACAATAGGCTTCCACAACACACATGCAATTTCACATTTAAAACACAGTCCAAAACAAAACTGCAGTTTGCAACCATAGATAAAAGACAACAAACAACACTCAGGCATTCCTCATGCAAGCCAAAGGAGCAAGAAACTATGGGGGATGTTTCTTATGCCTCCCAAGGGGAAATGGGTATCACCACCTAAGAACAACCACCAAATATATATATATATATATATATATATATATATATATATATATATATATATATATATATGTATGT
This sequence comes from Taxus wallichiana var. yunnanensis, assembly GCA_018340775.1. Classification (NCBI taxonomy): domain Eukaryota; kingdom Viridiplantae; phylum Streptophyta; class Pinopsida; order Cupressales; family Taxaceae; genus Taxus; species Taxus wallichiana. Next base: position 352,922,424 of record CM031239.1, read on the forward strand.
ATGTATGTATGTATGTATGTATGTATGTATGTATGTATGTATGTATGTATGTATGTATATATATATAATGTATATATATATATATATATATATATATATATATATGTATGTATATGTATATGTATATGTATATGTATATGTATATATGTATATATATATATATATATATATATATGTATGTATATGTATATATATATATATATATATATATATATATATGTATGTATGTATGTATGTATGTATATATATGTATATATATATACACACACACACACACACACACACACACATATGTATAATATATGTATAGATATCTAGATACATACATACATACATACATACACACATACATATATCATTTCAAATGCCTAACATGCCCTTATGCCTCCCCCAAGTACCCCTTATTCCTAAGATTTCCTTATGCATCCCCAACCTCTTATGGCACCCCATAACAAGTACAAATGCAAGATATTTCTTTGTAAGGTGGAATCCAAACCCTAACTCCCAAAACACTTATACCTCTCCAAAATAGTTATGCCTCCCAAATAAATACCCCATAGTCTTCTCCTACACCATTCCTATGCCATCTACCCAAACATCCCACACACATGCCAAAACATTCACAGTAATAACATTTGCACAAATAAAAGAAGAGCCTTTCAAGAGCCAAGCTCTTACCTCTCTATAATGGAGTTTGTTCCAAGTTCTAAACAACAAGCTTCCCAATGCAAAACAACCCAAGATCAACGAAACAAACGCCTATAAAAAGTCTGTGAACTTTATCTCGAAAGCAAGAGTTTAAAACAACAAGCGAATTCACCCCAAATGAAGTATGCCAAAGTGAAGCAACCCCAAAAACAAGTTAAGGAAAGGAATTCAAATATATAGAGAGGGAAGAGAAGAGGATGAGGTGGATACAAGTGGGATGCCACATCACACATCCTCAACTCCAACTCATAAGTAAACTTCGATCTCCAAGGCACAATAAATAGGTGGGTGTATAATATGACAACTTACTTACACACTCCAAAACAAGCCCACACCCCATAAGGACTGAATTTAAAAACATGTAAGAAAGTGCAATTAAAACATTCAGATTGACTTGCAAAAATGCATAAAGAACATATAAATTTAACCCTCCAACCATAGGCAAGGTTAGTATATAAATTAAAGAGGAATGAGACAAGTTTAGCTTGTCCCACAAGTCTCCAAAATCATCTTCCAAGGAAAAATTCAAATTTCAAAAAGATGGAATGTTTCTTACTCTAATAATCAACTTACATATCCCTTAGCCATTACTTACACATTTCTTACAACACTTTAGTTCAAGGCCAAAAATCTATTAATTACTTTCTAATGAGATATTTTAATTAATTAACTTAACAACAAGATTACTCACAATATTACACACCATATAATGAATAATGAAAGGGGTCAAAACAACATAAAATAAACACATGCAAACATTAACAAAAGAACCAAATAAAATAAAAATACATAAAACCCCTTGGTCACATATAAAGGTGATCCCCCATGGGAATCCCCAACACAATCAAACACACACAAATAATATAGTTGTCATGGTGACGTTATTGAATTCATCTAGAATTTCAAAGTGGTTGGTCTCCAATCCCCCATGTTTGTTGTGATATTTTAAACCCATAAAATACAAATACCTCCTTTGGCCTCATGGCCATATTAGAACATCCAAATGAGTATAAATATAATTTCAAGATCATCAACATATATGTGAATCACAACAATCATCAAGAAAATCAACAGTATCTCTTACAATTTCATCCACAACTTTATCATCATCAATTTTAATTCAATTCTCATTTTCTAGGTCTACTCAAAATATCTAAATATCACAAGTTTGAACAACATCTATAATATAACCATGTCAAAGAATATATCAACATCAATATCTAAAATGTCTCTAATAATCATCATGCACCATATATGAGTCAAAGTCCACAATAAACCATGATCTAACATCTAACATAATGTTAAATTAATCTATAACAATGTCCATAATATACTCAGAAATATTAGGATCAATATCAAAAGGTGTTGAATGCTAACGGGCACTACACTTAGCCCTCGAGCTAGAATTGGTTGTTGCAACTTGACCGATTATGATCGGTGGCTCCAAAAACAATCCGACAATTATACACCATTCACTAGTTCTTGATTTTGTCAATGCATGTGGATTCTTGGCATATAGGTGGACATGTAGGAATTCTCCCATCATGAATTTGCTTATCTGAATAATTTTTTTGAATGCACTTTCTTAGCCTCCGAGTCAAAATTGGACGTTTCACAACTAGGAGGGAAAATGTTAAGGATGACCGTAAAACCCTAACCAAGTTAGAAAATAGGCATGAAAACCTCTTGAAACTTATAGATAATTATATGAAACTCTATCTTGTGGCTTATTGTGTCAAAATTTGACTTTTAGAAAAATAGTGTTTCTCTCTCTTCCTATATCTCTCTCTCTCCTTAGTTAAGAAATGAAGTGAAATGAAATGAAATGAATATATATGTCTCTAACCCACTCTTTTCAACTAAAAAAATTATCATCATTTAAATGGAAAACTAAAAATGTTAATTATGCTAGATCTAGATGAATGCCATGCTAGTAATTCATCGTTGATTTCATGCTCACATGGTTTTGCAGGATGCTTTAGTAAGATGATAAAACAACATGGTGTGATTCATTGTATATTATTGTAATTCATGTAAGTTAATGGCAATATTTTTTATGTATTACTATGTTACAGTAAAGACTTATTATTGAAATTTGTTAATATGAATGAGGTGCTAGATTTAGGGGTGCGTTGGGAAATGTTCATCTAAACATGGGTGTTATTTTGATCCCCAATTTTTGTATTGTAAAAGTTGGATAAATATGTTAAATGAAATTGAATTTAACATCTTATAGTGCATTCTCGTTGTGAAATTTATGATGAAATCTCTATAGTGTTATGTTATTTAACTATCAAATATAGAAAAGAAACCTAAATATAACAGTTAACCTTAGTTAAAACTTGTGCATAAATACCTTTTTTGTGTAATTCCTTTTATCATAAGAAACTAAAACATTAGAATGAACTTATATCTTTACACTCGATGGCACATTCTAGCTTAATTAAATAATATCCCTAGTTGAGTTTATCGCCATAGCCTTGTATACTTAGCATCATCATCATGAAATCGATGAATATGAACGATGTGGTCAAGCATTATCTAGAGTACGTGGTTCCCTTCTAGGATTGGCAATCATGTCTGTAGTAAAGAGAATGTGTTCTGTTAAGGTATTACTCCTTGGGAACCAACATTAAACATAGTGTAAAATCCTCTTGACCGACACACATGTTAAGTGGCGAAGACCACCAACTAACCTTGGAAGTCACCTTAAGAGTTGGGATCATAAATAAACTCAATACCCAATTTATATTATCGTTTGGTTTATATGGTTCAATACTAGGAGTTACTTGTGAAATATAACAACATTTTAATTTATGATTAGTTGGTGAAAAAGCAACGTAAGATGATGTGCTTGGAAAAAGGTTAAAATTAGATCTATCTTATAACATTTTTAAACCATTTTGTGGTGATAAAAGGGATCCACGTTGTGTACACTCAAATGTGAACCTTAAGCCCTTAATACAATAAACTACTCCATCTTGCTCTCCCACTAGTTCTATTAGGTAATGGATGTCTGATGTGAAACTATGTGATCATGTTCTTAGAGACAAATCCCTTAAGATAGGGACTAGTAGTCTCATGAGGATACACATATCCCTATTAAGAAATAGGCTACACAATTCTTTACAAAAAAAAACTTATGAACCTATTTAGGGACAACCTTCTAAAGTTGGATGTAAAATGATATGTAGGAAACCTAATCTAGAAACAAGAAAATAAGCAAGTACTTTTACATGTTTAGACACTTGAATCCTTAACTAATTCTTTGGAGCATAACTATAGTAATCTTAACATTGATGATTTACCTTGGGAAGTGTAGTCATGGGATGTTATTCCATAGGAAAGTGAACATGATATCCCTTGTAATTTGATTAAACACTCTTGATGTGGGTAAATAACCTAATTCATATAATAATTATTGGGTACTAAATTAATTAACCAATTCTAAATGATTGAGAGAAACACAACCATAAATCCTTAAAAACATGAACTTCACCTCAATTGGACTTACACTTGTCCCATTGTGTAATGGAGGTATGATATAAGATCAAGATGCATGCCCTTAGAAGTGAATCCTAGGGATATTACCTAGTAGTCTTGTGTGCAAATAAATACCATATTAACAAACGAGCGAATTAAACAAGTAATTGAAATAAAGTAGATGATCCTTATTTAATAAGATACATTAAAATTTAAATGTTAAACAATATACAAGAAATCTGGAAAAAATGGAAAATGAAGGTATGAGTCTCATATTATGATTCTTTCTAGAACTTAAGTTAAGATTGAAACATGTTTGTAATAAATGTGGGAAGGACCCTATCTACAAGTTTATTCTAGAGTTGAATCATTATGTTTTGAATCGTTATGTTGTGCCTTGTCATTCATAAAACGAAGGGCCTTGATGTGCATAATGTGTATCCATGTTGTTTATGTGAGTCAATGTTTTTACAAACATATTGTGTGTTGTACATTGTTCTAAGTGATATCCTACGAGTGTCATGTAAACTTCAATGTAAGTAAAAAAAAATTATTCCGTTATTTTTACTGTTGTATTTGTGTGGGTAAAATGTGGGTGTTATAGCTCTATACGAAACATACCATACACTTATTCATTAGTTAAATACAAGTTGAATGTTATAGAAAGTGTTATAATTGCAAACACTACGAGACATAAGAAAATTGAAGGTTCTCTTAATGATGGACTTCGATAAAGATTGGAAGGTTCCCTAAATGTAGGGCTTCATGAAAGAATAATGTGGTATTTTTAATAGTGCCACTAAATAAAGGGAATTATGTTTCTAGTTTAATAGCATGATACATGAAATTTGTCTCACCATAATTTATAGTTTTATACATTTATTTCTATTTTTGTTGTATCGATGTGTTTGAAGATAATAGAGGCACAATATAAAATTAACAACTTAAATATTAAAGAGAATGCTATAAGTATTTCGAACATAGAAGTGGAAAAAAAAACACCTACGGGTTTTAGAAGCGTATAAACTTTAGATTTATGATTCAAAGGTCAGAATAAATGATCTTTTAATTCAACAATAACAGACATAAAAATCAATCATCTCAAGAACAAATCCAAAGAATGTTCCTTAGTTTTGAAATAGGCCCCACAAGTAAATACAACCAAAATCAGAACCAGGTATTCAAATTCAAAAAGGTCAAATTAGAAACCAAAAATAAAAATAGGAGCTAGCTGCCAATATTAGTTTTTGCAAAGGTTCATAGTAGAGGAACCCAAGGAGTTCATTGAATCTTGACTGCAAAATTGTCGATGGTAGGTTCCAAAAATGTTAGGTTCCTAATAGTTCTATGCCCATCTCCTAATTAAGTGCCTTGTCATGGATATGGAGTTGTAAAATTGAAACGATGGAGTTGTAAACTTCAATCGCTAAAGTTCCATAGAGGCTTATGGTCATGCTCATAGAATTTTATATGCATTATTGTTTCCATAACCTAGGTAGGTCTTGAATTAATTTCACCACAACCTTACAACAACTTTGTGGTTAGATTACCCTTTTTGTATCTAGGGGGATTCTAACCTTGGTCACACTCTTAATTGTGTTCCCCGTTACGGTTTCTCTAGAATGCCTTGGAACATGGTTTATTATTTTTATAGGGCATAAGTGTTCAATGTGTGACATTAACTCTATAAATTGTTACACTATCTCATGTAAACAAAGGTCAATCTCCGCAATAACCATTCTTCCTTTATTGTCATTCTTCTTTCTCGTCACCTTTCCATTTACCATTGATTGCAATTCATTGTTTTCACATTAAAAAAATTAATTGTTAATAAAGAGAGATTCTATTACCTGCTCTTGATAGACTTGAATTTTAATGGCTACTAATAACGTTTTATTTCAAAAATGGCACCATGCTCAATTTTGTATTTAATTCAGAACATGTATGCCCGAGAGCTTACTTAAATTACTTGTGATTTGAAAGAGACTTTCACGATGTGAACGTAGAGTACATATTGTTTTTTTAGAAAAGGGTTTACTTGGGAAAAACGATGGAAAATATCAGGATGAAGTATCGACAGTTCAAATTCAAATCTTGGGATAAAACATGGTATGATATATCACTCAAAATGAATGGTTCACAGTTAAAGGTACATTACGTTTAATTTCCAAAAGAAGAAAGACAAATAATTACACATGGAGATTTTAATGGATTAGAAGATCCGAGATCAATGTTTCAATTCTCTTCCAAACTACTTCAAGATCAAAATTATGGGAAAGTGAAGGAAAACATGAACACTCCCTTTCGTAATTTTATAATTAATGTAAATGGGGAAATCAAAGTAGGCAATTAGTTTTGTTGTGTCACTACGAACGATTTTCTATAAAAAAATCGACATGAATTCAATACAAATTTCATAAAGCCCAAATACCTCTACCCCAAATAAAATTTATGTCCTCGTGCGAGGTGATCATAAACAACGGCCAAATGCCACTGCAATTCTGCAGGGCACTGCAACTCTCCAACTTAATTAACAGTTACAAAGTAAGGGATGGTCTTGCCACATAGAGTAAATATCTTCTCTCGATGTGCATTGCAGATGGAAAATGTTGAGCACAAATAACTCCTATCAGCGTAATAAATCAAGTGGTCATATAATGTTCAAACTACTGTATCACTCATATCAATGCTAGAAAAAAACCAGCAACCAGAGCAAATAAACATTACACTGATTTCCTCAATTTCAAGTGCAAACCCATAATAGAAAAGATACAATGAGGATTTTTGGGTTTTTGGCAGTTAATATTTGAATCAAGTATTAGAGATTCAAACCTGCTAATCTTTGTACCTGGGTTTTCTTCCTGGCCACATTCCACCTCAACCTGTCAACCCAGCACATTGAACTAAAACCAGGATATTTAAGACTTGATTTTGGCAAATTCAATTGTCTTCTTCCCATTAAGTTTGTAAGAAATGATATGTCGCATATATTCAGCACGAATGAATCTTCTGTATTGGCAGGGATGCAACTCATCTATGAGCTCAGGAGCAGGACCCACTTCTGTATCTCTACCTGGATCATAAAACATGGCAATGGAGATTCGATCTCTTTCAATGTTGGTGACTGCTCTGTGCTCAACGCTCTTATATCTTCCATTGCTCATTACCTAATCAAAAATTAAAAAAATTCACGTGATATTAAACCCACATAACAAGAGGTTAGTCGGTTTTGTTTAATGCATGAAATTTTAAGTCAAGCCAATCATATAAAACTTGGAGAAGTAATTTTAAAGTAAACACCCATGGAAACAATCTTCTCCATTTTGGCCTAAAGGATCTCATCATTACCTCAAGCATGTCCCCAATATTGATAACGAGGGCACCCGGGATGGGTTGAACAGGAATCCATGCACCATCTTTACAGATTTGCAGTCCCACTGTTTCATCATCCTGCAGCAACACTGTCAAACCACTTCCATCTGAATGAGGACTTATGCCTAAGACCAGATCTGGTCTTGGGCATGGTGGGTAGTAATTCCATGACATTAACTGTGAAATTTTCCCATACATGTTAAGGAAACTGTCTGGTTTAGCCCAGCAATCTCCGACAAAAGGCATAGAATTGTAGTGCTAAGTTTCTGAGTTTCGCTAACGTATTCATCCACGGTCGCTCTGCAAAAAATGGACAGTGCAATCAGCTGTAAAATGAAAATGATATAAGTTGGATGGAGGAGCAGCTACCATACCAATTTTTTATTTTATTTTATGACAGTATACCATGAAAAAAAAATTAGGTGCCCGAGGTCGACTGGCCTTGTTGGCCACAAATTCATTTTTCTACTCTCTAGAGGTAGAGTGGTCAAGTGCATGATATCTGCCCAGTCCAATTTTTAGTTGTCTGAGAACACAGAGACCTGGCCATAGCCTTCAACCTCTTGCACTTCATACTTGAGCTTTTCTTCCAGTGGGAGCTCAAAGAATTCCCTCACAGTTTCCTTCATTCTCTCCATCAGAGACCCAGGAATTCCATGATTCACAGCCTGTCAGGGAAACACACATACCTTCATAAGCAGGTTCCCATTATCAGTAAGCAACTCAGGGGAAGGGAAATACCATTATAGTTGTATGTCACCACAATAAACAGCTTGCAAATTACTGAAATTTGACATCATATATAACAACCACAACTCAGAAAGGATCCTTAACTGAGGGGGGAGGGTCTGCATGAAAACTTAAGATTACAGACTTAAGCTCTTATGCTATACTGAGTAAATAAAAACAAATCTGGAGACAATAATTATAATAAATATATTCACAAGGTGAGTGAAAAAAAAATCTCAGAGAAAGTAATTTTGTTTTATTCAACTGTGTTGTATTCTTCTGCATTCAATGGTGATAGAGAGAATACATAAATAAATAGAAAAATCAAGATAACTCCTACAGTTTATTAGGCAGTGAATGAAGCTGTGAACATGTAGAGAACATGGACTTAACTGAAAAGGAACTACTCCTATGACTGAAGGAATTGCTCAGTCTACAATTTATTAACCAAAGTAAAAAACTAGTTAAAGGAAACTAATAGGAGGATGAGCTGGAGTTGATGGTGGAATTGGTAGTGGAACTGCAGAGTTGAACATGCATCCTTCAATCTCCCCTTGCATGTGCAATGGGGATGAGTCCCAACTGATTCCTTAAAGAAACAAAACTGGCTGTAGGTAGAGATTTAGTAAAAATATCAACAACTTACTCAGCTATAGGGAAAAATTATAATCCGTTGTCTTGTCTTGAACTAAGTCTCGAATGAAGTGATATTGAAACTCAATGTGCTTTGACCTAGCATGAAACAATGGATTTTTCATCATTGCAATGGTACTAGTGTTATCACAGTAAATAGTGGTTGGATGTGCCTAAACCAATTGCAAATCTTGAAAAATTTGTCTAATCCTTAAGTCTTGACAACTAGTTGTTGTTATTGTAAAATACTCTACTTCGGCTGAAGAGAGAGTAATGGTTGCATGATTTTTACTACTCCATGAGACAACTCCATAACTAAGTGAGAAAATATAGTTGATTTTCTATCATCCACTTAACCAACCCAATCAGAATCCATGTAACCACATAGCTCAAGCACATGTGTAGGATAATAATGAATGCTAAAATCAAGTGTACCACTCACATACCTAAAAATTATTTTTGCAACATTTCAATGACACACATGTGGATCCTCCATAAACTTAGAGATGAGGCCCACAACATACCTAATATCCGGTCTCGTGGTAGTGACGTACATGAGGCTCTTGTACGAAATAAAATCCACACGTGACCTTCTTCACACCTGACTTCCTGAGGTCGTGCCAAGACAACCAAAGATGTAGAATAAAATTGAATGTGAATGTGGTAATGGTGAGAAAGCTAACGAGGAAACCTTATGTCTTCCACATGCATTATCAAGATATGGGAGTCTAAGGAAAATAATGTTGTCTTAAGTTGAAGTGGTGTGATGGAATCAATCTAATAGAATAGCTACTTGGAGTTTCCAATCAATATCGAGCTCTCTTGAGATTCTATCCACCGGTTGTGGAAAATGCAAAAAGAAGTGACCCACGGGCACCTCGTATAGATTTCTAGACAAGGTCATGGAAGTGAGAAAAGAGAGGCATAATGAAACCACAAGGACTATGGGTGGTTTTCCGGTCTAGTCCAGAAAGTCCTAGCCTAATCGGCTGCTATGTTCAATACTAAAAATTGTGCAATGATGTCAAGTGGAAGTGGCGATGATCTAAATACGATGCATGAAAAATGGTGTCGATGTTTAATTGGTAAACATGTTTGTTTTGTTGTGGGACCTAGGGATCACAACCGTAAACTCATGGAGGCTGTGGTCCTTGTATGGTCATGCACGTAATCAAGCCCTATTTCTAGGAGCAGTCCAATAATCGTAGGCTTGATTAGCTGCAATGTTTAATGTGTTCAATTGTTCTATCTTCTCATAATACCTAGCAGGCATGCGTAAAACTAACAAGTGTAAACCTGTATCAATGTCGGTCAACAACTCGACCATTGGATTGCGGGACTAGTGGATAACAACTAAATGTTCTCTCTTTTTTTGGACCATTGATAGTCATGTGGTAAGAATTGAATTGATTTTGATGAAACAAACTATCAAAGGAAATTTAATCTATGTTTTTGGTATTTTCACAGCATATCTGAACAAAACAATAGAAACAAACTAATCTAATAAAATTAAATATTTTTTATCTTTTCTATTTTTTAAAACAATGCTTCTAATCTAATAAATGAAATTAAATACAAGCAATCAGCCAGTTGTAGCTAATTACTTGTGCAAGAATGTGAATCTAGATCTAAAACAACTAAACTAATTTAATCAAAACCCTTCAAACCCTACCTCGAGGTAAAGAACAAATCATAACCCTAGAAGAGCTATTATTCCCCACTACTTCCCGTAATGTCCAAGAGCAAGCTTTCTAATGATTTCTCTATTTGTAATTTCTTAATCAACTGAAATGAATAATTTTGCTACTCTATTTGATATGTATTTGAAATGAATAACTCAGAATTGATAATTTGACAAATGGAGCAAACAAACAAATAATTCCAACCTGGATAAGAAAGATCTTTGGAAAATATGGTTGTATCTGTATATGTTCCCTCAGTTTGTATCTTTCTTTCTCTATGTGTCCATATGATTCCAAGTTATTTGGAATGCAAGAAAAACAACAAGAGAAGATGCTTGAGCAATGACATCTTAAAGGTAGTCTAGTTGCAATGCAAGTGAAAGAGAGATAACACAAAGGAACAAAGCTTGGCTATGTAATTTATAACAGGATTGTGACAGAAATACTATGCAAGATACACAAAATTCTTAGCCCTTTTCTTGAATATAAGCATGGAATATATAGGAATTGGTTAGGATGTTCCTTCATGCACAAGGCATCCTTGGAGTGCCAAATCGGTGGGTGAAGAGGAAGTTCAAACTAACTAAATATATTTAAAAATAGGAGATGGAAGGAATACTAAGCAATAGAGATAATTTTTAGGCAATTTGGTTCATTAACGCGCCCTAGAAGTCAAGTTAATTGAAACCGCGCATATAAAAATTATGCATGAAGGATTCTGAAAAAGCATGCAGATCGCTGCTCTTGACAGGGTGGCGCTTATGAGAGCACCACGCTGCCGGGTAGTTGTTTCAAAACCACCACCTAGGCAGGGAAGCGGTCCTGGCACTAAAGGCCAAAAATGCACAGAATGAAGTGGGAAGCTAAAAGAAAGCATGGAAAAGCTGAATAAGGATGTCTAGGCTACAAATATACACTACAAATGGTTTTAGGAACTTGAACACCTTCTGAAAGGACATGAATCATCATTGGGGACTTTTGTAACCATTTTCTCGACAATGTAGCATATGTAATTTTCAAAGTGCATACATATTTCCCCCTCGGAGAAGCGTCTTAGCCATGAAAAAGCGTAAACGTAGAGTCCAAGTATGGCATTCCCAAAATGGGGAGTTAGAAGCTATACTTGACACGCCCATGTGTCAAAATGTCTCCATCCAAACTCCCACTACCTACAAAATGAAGAGAAGACTCAAGTGCAAATAGATAAAATATCAAAAAATAAACACTAAATTAAAATGACAAGAGGACTTACCATTTGTGTGGGGATATATAAATATACCTACGCCAACGCTCCAGCCCTGTGAACATATGCACTCAAAACGAAGTTATAAAAACATATATATATCTAAACAAACTCATTTTCAAATTCATTTGTGCATATCGACTTGGTGATTTTTGAGCTTTGAGCCCACGTTGATTATTTTTGTCAAAAGAATAGTCAAAATGTTCGTTGTGAGATCACGATCATGCATCCATGAGCGGGAGATCGACCAACACGGTCTCAAATTAATTTTCCCCACTTTTACATTTTTAAACCTAAAATGTAAAAAACGTCAAACAAATTTTCCTAGGGGGATTATTTTTGAAATTTCTTATTTTAAATGAGTCTCTAGGGGGGGTGCCCTTAGGGTAGTCTTTTATTTCGTTGAAAATGATTTTGTTTTACATTTTTGAGTGTTTGTAGGAAAAAAAAAAACCATAGAGAGAATCGGATCAAGACCTCCGCCTTGAGCGGGGTGGCGGTCCTAGAACAAATTACCTTGCACCGGGTAGTAGTTCTAAACAGAATGACAAAACTCCATGATAACTTATATTTTTTTATTTTTAATAATTTGCTACATTTTTATGATCTTTCTTTTTAAAATATGTCACTAACTTACTCTTAAGCATGTTTTGGTGGATGCGGAAGCAAGAAGAGTATATCTCATTAGAGTCATAAGAGGGAGTGTGACTGGATCGCAATGATATTGGATCAGTTGAATTAGGATGAGATTGATACTCTTTAGAGAGCGGGCATATGGAGGATTACACGGGTACCCCATGTTACTCCTACCAGTCACATACTATGTGACATGTTCTATTATTGGGATGTAGACTAGAATACCTTCGTGTAGCCGGGTGCTAGGGGTGACTGGATGATCACCCTAGAGGATGTGTACCGTATTCTTGGGGTTCTAATACTAGGAATACAATTGGATCTTGAGACAAGAGGGATCTAGAGCCTCGGCGACGCTATGGGATAACTATGTGGGGGATGTCGTGGCCTCATTAGGTTTGAAGAAGGGGATCAAGCTCTCATCCATTCCTACTACTCCCGCCTTATTATCTGCAAGGCCATCATGGGTATCTTAGCCTAACAGCTTGGTTAAGGACAAGGAGGTGACACACTACTCTATTTTTGGGCTCTTATCATTACGTAAATTGAGGCATATGGTTGTATCTACACCTAGGGAATATATATACTTGGAGGAACTTATCATGACCTCTATTGGATTGTCATATTACAGGGGCGGTCTTTGAGTTACCCTCATTGGTTATGAGTTAGGTGTATGAGTGGATTGTCCCTTATGGGAGGGGAGTGATAGTACAAGATCTCGGGGTTGTCAAGGCTATCAAGTTAAAAGGGGTGATAGTTCTTAGAGTTCCACAATAGCTTGAAAGGCTTCTTTGACTACATCAAACATGGTTGCTACCCCATACCATGACATGGAAAGCTTATGGGGACAGAAGGGATTACAATGGAGGCTTCTTCCACTACTTTGGTCAGTTAGTTGATAGGACGAGGAATCTTGAGATTTTCCCATTTGGCCAAGTTCCCAGCAGCTTGTCCTTCCTTACATCGATATGCTTCCCATGGTGGCACCGTGTATAGGATCGTAAAGGAGGCCCAAAGGGTCCACATGGAGATCTAGGCTGGACATCGGTGGTTCTAGGATTGCCTATCATAGCTAGGAGAGTTGTTCATACCTGATGGGCAGCTCGTGCCGCTCGTACACCCATATTCTAAATTGAGGCCACTCCTGCTCACATCAAAGAGGAGGATGATCCTATAGACATACACTCCAACTCTAAGGATTATATAGGGGATGAGATGAGAGAGGATACCGACAAAGAGGAGACCGGTAGAGAGGAGAATGATGAAAAGTGGATAGTTGGTGACGTTGCCGTGGAAGCTCACATGGAGGAGGAGAGAAATCCTGAGTGGCATGATACTTGGGCTATTTTGAGAGTGGAGTGGGAGGAGGTGGCCACAAAGAAGGAGACACTTGTCTCTAAGGGAATGCTTTTTCATGATGGAGAAGGGAATGAAAATTATGCGGTGGTAAAACATCTTGCCTCCAGCTTTTGGGAGGTCCCGCAACCATTGGTAATAGAAGCATCATCACTCGAGCTTACATGGATTCCTAGAGATTCGAGTATGTTGATCCTCTTCTCTTTGACCTTGTTAGTCGGAAATGTTAGTTGGTATTTCTTTTCATTTTATTTTTGTAACTTTCTAACTTGTCGTTTCTTCTTTATTTCTACTTGCAGTGACTGCACAGGAGTGGTGAAATCTTATTCAATGGGTGTGCATGGACACCTTGTTGATCCCTTCGGGAAAACCCAAGATGAACTAACCGAGGATATAAAACATCCACTTGTGGCCGGTAGCCACATTGATGTGTTTGCACCAATCTAGAGCATAGTGAAGGTTATGGATTCTCTCCGTACTCAGGTGACCGCATATGAGACAACTGAGTGTTTGATGAGGCAGAGTTGCCCTCATAATGTGACCATAGCTAGTTTCCGCCACCACGAGCACTCCCACCATTTGGTACATTCTCTTCGGCATAGCCGCAGAGAGGGGAATCCTAGACGCAATCATGGACCATCCGAGGGGTCCCACAAGGATGATAGGCCAATGTTCCTTTTGTTGCTTGGTTGCTATTTTTTCGGCATTATATGATTTTTTTGTATATTTCGGGCTCATTGCGAGTGTTTTGACCACGCCTAGCGCATGATGGCATTGTATAAAAACTTGATTTATTATGATATATATAGAATCTTATTTTTGGTTTGATAATTCATTATATCTAAGTTGAATTCCTCTTGGCTCACTTCACATGTGTATTCTAGATGCTTATAAATTCCATTTTTATCTATTTTTCAAAATGTATGCAGTGGATATGAATGCAAACAAAATGATTTTTTTCTCTTTTTTTTTGTTTTTAATGGTTAAATACGATAATGCAATCACATTGTAATATTGAAATTTATTTTCTCTAAGCAACTATTGGTACTTCGTATTATTTTTTCATTACATGGTGAAATAGTGGTATGATAAGTGAATGAAATTTCCCGCTCCTAACTCAGATGCAACCAAGAAGATACGAAAGCTCAAAACCAAGATCCGTAAATGGTACAAGCTATGAAAATTTGTTGAATGGTAATGATGAGAGAAAGACAAGGATTTGACAAAACCAATTTGAGAAAATACAACCTTACTCTACTCAAGTTTGTTGTCATAGTTTAGAATGTTAATTTCTTTTTAGTTAATCTAAACTTAGATCCGTATATGGCAAATTGGTTGAAAATTTTTGGTTTTGAGGCTATAAACTCTATTGGAATTTTGGACATCTAATTCACTTTGTTTCTATTTATGATTTCACAATATTTGAATGAACTGTTTGTAATTTTCAAGTTTTTCAAAGAGACCCCCTACACCTTGCCCCATGCTACGTGAAAAGTATGGGATCATCACCATGGACACAACATAGGCGAGTAAGGTCACTTGTCTCCTTTCCCAAGCCTACATCACTAGCAAGAGACATAGGCTCAACACTAAAGGTTGGTAGGGAAAAAAATGTGTAAAATAATTTTTTTATGGATTTTCATTTGACTTATTTATCTAGGTAAAATGTCTAGAATATTATTATTTCCAAATAGATGTGACACCACAAAGCTTCTAGAACAAATTATAGGAAAAGAAACCTAACCTAGAAGAAACTTTAAACAAAACCAAGTATGCAAGCCTTGGTATGCTTACCATCAAAGCTTTGTCTTATATTTTTTAGATTGATGAAATGATTTGGAAATAATTGATGACATCATGAATACTTTAAGAGACATGATTTGAATGTTTTTCCAATGTTTTCACAATTTCTTAGGAATTTCTATAAGAATAAGTCCATTAGTCAAAAATTTTAAAAAATTAACTAGAAAATGAAAATGGAATGAGGATGCAATAATGTACATATGGAAATTATAATAGATCATGCATAGTACCCTTTAGGTGAAGAGAGTTTACATATTCTTTAAAATCCTCACCCTTTAGTGTACACAGCAAAATACCTCATTTTTATTTTATTACTCTATATGGACCCAACCACCTGGGCCTGAATTTCCTTCCTTCGCAAATCTTTTTATCTATTCAGCTATCAATTCTTAGAACCAAATATCCCTCATATATTCCATGCTCGAATACTTTATTGTTGTATTTTTGAGCCATTTGGTCAGCGTAAACATTGTGTCATTGTTCAGCATTTGGCCTAGCTTCATCAAGACTTTCTAATTGAGAGAGTCACGCCTCTTGATATCCCTCTTCCCCCATAATTCCTTGTAGCGAGATGCGGAGACCGGGTATTTCAACCTCAAGTAGTAAAACCTCTTCTGCACCAAATACTAAGGAAAATGGGGTTTCCCCCATCAACATTCTTATCAATGTCTAATAGCCCCATAAGGAAAGAAATATCTTTAAATGCCAATCTTGTTTGTTATCCTTGACCATCTTAAGGTGAATGGATTTTAACATCTTATTTGTAACCTCATCCTCTCCATTGGCCTGAGGGTAATAGAGAGAAGCTATATGGTGATTTATTTTAAACTTTTCACACAATTCACATACTTCCTCATTTTTGAAATATGTTCCATTATCAAATATAATGACTTGTGGCACCCCGTACATACAAATTATTGTGTTCAAAATGAACCGAGCGATTACACATCCAAGCACGGTGGTAAGATGCATGGCTTCTACCAACTTAGTAAGTTATTTTGTGGCCATGATTATGAATTTTTACCATTAGTTGATGAAGGAGAGAGACTCCTATAAAATCGAGGCCACACGTGGAAAAGGGCCATGGTGTTGTAATTGGTTGTAGAGCTTGTACTAGTATGTGGATCTCATGGGAGAACTCTTGACATTTATCAGATTTGCGCAAAAATATAGCACATCATGTTCTAGCATGGGCCAAAATTAGCCCATCCGATGTATCTTCGAGTAGTGGTGTGGCCACCGAAGTGGCCTCCACATACTCCACTATGTGATTCATAAAGAATATTCTCGATTCTTCTTCATCAACACATCTTAACAACATTGCATCAAATTCTCTATGATAGAGCACATGTTCCGAGATAACATACTTAGTGGTTATAACATGCAATCATCTTCTTTGTTTTGATGTCGCCCCTTCCGAATACTTATGATACACTATGAAATTATTGATGTTAATGTACTATGGGCATGTAGAAATGGGAGGCTTGGTTTCAAAAAAATACACACACTTGTCAAGGAATTCAAGATTTACTATATTTCCTCCATCTAATGGGTTTTCAGCAACAACTCTGCAATGACTTTCCCTTTGATGAACTTATGATTAAAAAATGTTAACACAAACTTTCCCATAAGAGTTATGAAGCATCAAACTTTCTTAGATAAGGACCCTTGCGTAATAAATGTTCATAGATGATCCGATGTAACAATAATCCTTGTTTCTTGATTTAGCATGTAATTTTTAAAGCATTTTTTTGTGAAGACTATGGAAAGTAATTTCTTTTCTACTTGTGTATAACATGTCTTATAGTCAAAAATGTTCAACTAATAAAATAGAATTCACGTTGTCATTTATCATCATCTTATTGAGATAAAATGCAAAGCTAATGAGACATCTCAGTAGCTCGTGAATACATGATCAAGGGGTGATCTGATTTAGATAGAATGAGTGTAGGATGAGATAAACAAAAATCATTTAACCAACTCAAATGCCTCATTGCACTTTTTTTTCTAATCAATGTTGTAATCCTTTTAAAATTAATTTTTGATTAGGTGAATAACAAAAGGTTAGATAAGGGATAAAAATTTAAATTGCATTGAATTTTCTAAGAAAATATATGATGTCGACTCATTTGACGATGTAGTCATTTCCAATACAACTCATATTTTGGTTAGGTCTACATCAATCCTCATGAATATATGATGTATTGCAATAGCTTGCTCCATTACACCGAATACACATTTTTACAAAAGTTAAGCTTTGATGTTGTATTCGATTAAATGATAAAGAATGATACGAAGCACCCTGTGGTAATCACAACGCTTTCTAGCCTTAGCAAGAAGATCATCCACATAGGATTCCTAAATCTTATGGATAAGATCATGGAATATATACATCGTCTCTCGTTGGTATGTGGCATCAATGTTCTTAAGTCTGAATGACATGACAACATAACAATATGTTCCCCAAGGAGTGATGAATGTAGTTTTGGTCTGATCCTCCTCAAAGATTCTGATTTGGTTATATCTAGAAAACCCATCCATGAGAGACAAAAATTGATAACAAGTTGTTGCGTCAACAATAACATGGATGGATGGTAACAGGAAATCATCTTTGGGACAAGCTTTCTTGATATCATGAAAATGTATGCAATCATGGATTTTTCTATTCTTCTTAAGAACATGGAGGATGTTAGACAACCATTGTGACTAGTCGACTTGCTTGATGAACTCCACCTGTAGCATTTTCATCACTTCTTTCTTCACCATGAGGGCCATATTTGTCTTCCCGGGTCTCAAATTTTGTTTAATTGGCTTAGCATCTAGCGTAGTGACAAGGTTGTGAACAACAATATGTGGTATACTTCGAGTCATTTCCTTGTACCTAAATGTGAAATATTTTCATGCTCCTCAAGGACTCGGTATGTATTTCTATCTCCTCTCAGTGCTAAAGAGGATCCCATCTTCAAGATTTTTTTCCTCCTCTGTCCCGATGTTTATATCAATTTTTCCTTCTATTAAAGAAGCATTACCCTCTTCAAGTTTAGGAGTGGCTGGACTTATGTCAAAATATCCTTCCTCTTCTACTTCATAGACCTTAAAGACTTCTATGGAGGAAGAGTCTATCGTGGGACCTTCAAAGTAAGAGGAAGAGTGTGGGATGAGAGAAAAACCAATCTTTCAATGAGAGGGATCCAATTTTGTGTACGCATTCAAATACCCTAGGATTTCTTCTTCATTTTCAATGTAATCTAAAGTGATAAACTCATTCTCATCTTCTACATAAGTCAAAATCGGAGTTTTTGGTATCTTGTGAACTGAGGTTCAAGATGCGAACCAACCGTAAATCTAAATCTAGTGTCTTCTAACTTATTGTTTATGGTAAAACGAGAAGCAAAAATTGCTATAGAGTTGGCAAGGAGGTTTTTATCTCTGGGTATAGCCTCGATTGAAATGAAATAAAAACCTTTACTTAACTCAAGGATGATAGTCTTGTAGAGTTGTAGATGTTCAGCCCTAGTCTCATATACTTCTAATAGTTGATTTGCAACTAATTGCGAATCACCCAGCACCCTAATATTAAGAGTACCCATCCTTTTGGCTACAATGAGACCAAGAAGGAGAGCCTCACATTCTACTCCATAGTTACTTGTATTTGAAATTAAATTTAATGGCGAAGGGCATGAACCTTTCCTGACGGTTGGTAAGTATCACACCTACCCTGCTCCATGAATACATTCCGTAAATGTAGGAATCGTACTTCCTAAAAAAATTATAGGGAATTATCTTCATGCAATGAATCCAAGGAAGACCGAGGATTCGATTATAGTTGGTTTCACGATCTATACTATATAACTTGGTTAGAACTATCTTAGGTACAAGGGTGACTGATAATAGTATAGTTCCATTAATGTTTCTTTCAGCTATCATAGCCCCTCGGCGTGTTTCATGTTGAGGAGAAATTGTTCTCTAGATAACGTAACTTTTAGAGGAAAGATAAAGGGAATATATTGACCACTTCCCCATCATCAATCATCACACATTTTACATAGTTTTTTGTAAATCCAAACCTGTAAAAAAAAAGTTGGATCACCTCTACGAGCTATTTCAGCGTTGTTGGGCATCTTTTTGATGTCAAATATGAATCCAACATCTCTTTCAGGCTGCCCTTAAGGATAAAAATCAAAGTCTACATGATTTATTTGTGCTTCTATAAGATGTGTGAGATTAATCAAATGCCCAAGACCTAGTACCTCTAATAAAGCTACTTTGTGAGTAGGGGAATTCTTTAACAGTCTAAGAAGGAAATGTGAGAAAGGTTTTGGTCAGGTCATTGATCATGTCATAAGATCCTACGGGCTTGCCTAGTGTATCACAAATTTCATCCGATATATTCGGGTAGATCGGGATAGGCTCAAAAAGAATAATATTTGGTTTTAGTGGCAAAGATTAATAGGAGGTTTGGTGTTTAACTCTACCAATCCCACAATTTTTATTTGTTGGCGACAATCCAAATGAGGTGCTACCTATAAGTTTGATGAAGTTGAGGTGCTACCTATAAGTTTGATGAAGTTGGGATCTATTCTACCATATTTTGGGTGCGTGGGGAGATGGTCGCTAAATATCCTAAGAAATGTGTTTTGTCGGGATACCACCGCCCCGTGTAAGTGTTATGAGTTGGCACCGTTAGGTTTGCCAAAAACAAATTAGTGAATAATTACATGTGATCCTCCATCAAACACTTTGTAGAAATTTTTGTAATAGTGGTATTATCTTGCATAATTCCAACAAACCCTATGGAAATTGCAATACAAATTGGGATCATAATCTTGAGGAATTTGATTTGCACCTTCTTGCGGTCTGAAATTATGGTTATTTTTCAATTACTAATTGTTATAGTTAAAATTTGGGAAGCCTTTCCAATGTCTTTGGAATTGGTTTGAATACCCACCCGGTATTGATTATGGGCTTGGGGCTGCACTTGTATTGGTTGTTGAGGTTGTTGTTGAGGACCATTGAAATCTACCTCATTGATTGAGGGTGAGAAGTTATTGTTT
The DNA here is from genome assembly GCA_018340775.1 of Taxus wallichiana var. yunnanensis. Lineage (NCBI taxonomy): Eukaryota > Viridiplantae > Streptophyta > Pinopsida > Cupressales > Taxaceae > Taxus > Taxus wallichiana. Next base: position 352,943,120 of record CM031239.1, read on the forward strand.
CTATGATTATTGCCATTATTTTTGTTGTTGGTAGTATTTTTATTGGGAGAAATAACATCATTGGGTTTCTTGGGCTGATCGGTAACACCGTTAGTTGTAACCCTATGATTCTTATTATGGACCTTTGGTCCTTGATTATTGTTTGCATTGTTAGAGTAATCGACGTTATTTTTTAGGGGGTGACTAACCTCCCATTTGTCCCATAACTCTTATGAGAACTTTCAATGGCTATTTGATCAATCTGGAGAGCACCCTCTAGCACCTCTTCATAGCTCCTTAGTGGAAAATTTTGGACTTCTTTATTTATCTTTCTATTGAGGGAGTGGAGAAAAAAATCATAAAGCTCATCGGATCCATATTTGGAGTGCTTACAGACGAGTAGAGAACCTATCGTCACCTTTAAAAGAAGTGGGTTGCAGACTCATTGTGTTCTTGTTTGATATGAAGGAATTATCTCGATTATTTTCCTTAAAATTTTGTTCATATCAAAATCCTTAACAAACTCTATATATCCTAAAGGAGTGTATTGAAGCCTCATATATCCTATAGTACCAATCAAGAATGATTCCTTCTTCCGTTCTAGGGAAAATATTCACACAAAATGCATCCCATAGGAGGAGCTCTTGAATGGCCATTACATGAGCTTGGATTTGAGCATAGTAGTGTAGAGGACACTGAGATATTTCCAAAAATTACTTTGTTGTGCAAATCCGAGCTCCGAGTGAAAAGTTATGTCCATCTAAAGATTGCAGTGCCATACTGCATTACTTGCGAGTGGTTAGTCTAGTTCTTCGGACTCTGAATTTCCTTACAACCTCTAAAATCTGAAATTTTGGACTTTTGGGAATCTTGACTTTGGAGGTTGATGTTATTTTCATCATTCAAGAGTTGAAAAAACCTTTAAAAGTCTGAAGTCTAAAATTTGGACTTCACATTTTGGACCTTGTACCTTTCAAAATTCTTGTTGTTTCAATCAAATGAACCTTCAAAACTAGGACCTCTGAAAATATGGAAATTCCCACTGTGTTGACCCCAAAGTAAGTTTGACATGAAACACCGAACCCTTTTAGACTTCGGCATTTTAGACTTTCAAGATTTGGCTTACATTATTGCATTTTAATTGGTGAAGACCCCAAACCTTCAACCTCTCGAAGTCTAAAAATTAGACTTCGGAGTTTGACTCTAAAATCCTTGATCCATGGTGTCATTGACCCTAAAAGGGGAGTTGACTATGAAAACCGCTTAGCCTTTTTATACCTCGGCATTTCAGACTTTTGGGATTTTTCCTTGTTTTTACCTACTTCGTAACCTCCGAAAGGCCCCACCTTTGAAATGAAACTTTGCACTTTTTAAGTTTCTTCATTTCCCAAATCCTCTACCATTTTCTCAACCTACTTCAAAATATCCAACCAACCTTGAAATGAAAGCTCCCAAGACCAAATTAATCCCTCTATTTTCTCATTGTGTCAATTCGTGATTGTCTAATTTTGGATGAGGGGAAAAATTGGATAACCATGACTAACCTCCCATTTGTTCTGTAAGTCTTATGACCACTATCAATGGATGTTTTATCAATATAGATAACAATCTCTAATACCTCTTCATATCTCCTTAATGGGAACTTTTGGACTTCTTCCTTTGTCTTTCTTTTGAGGGAGTGGAGGAACAAATCACAAAGCTCTGTCTGATCCATATTTGGATAGCTTGTAGAGGAGTATAGAACTTGTTGCCACCTTTGAATAAAGTGGTTTGTGGATTCGTTGTGATCTTGTTTGATATGAAGGAATTATTTTATTCCTTTCCTTACAAGTTTTTCATATCAAAAGCCTTGATAAACTCTAACACGAGTTGCTTGAAGGAGTGTATTGAAGCCTCCTGTATCCTATAGTACCATTCAAGAGTGATGCTTTCTAGCATCTTAGGTAAAATATTTGCAACAACTACATACCATGGGAGTAGCTCTCGAATGTCTCATTGCATAAGATTTGATGTTTGCATTAGGATCGCCTCCCCTTTGAAATTTAGAAGATCGGGAAAGGTTCTTGGGATCATGATAGTTCGAGATGGATAAGTTTAGCAGCTCCTTAAAATATTCAAAATAGGTCCACATTTCATATGTTTCAACCATTGAAGATACTTGTTGGGGAGGTGGAGGTTGCATCGGTTGCTGAAATGGTACAACATAAATATTTTTGGGGAATATGGCATCCCTTATGGCTGTCCATATGGACTTGGGTAAGTGTACATATCCCCCTGTGGTGATTTAGAGTACATGTGTACATAAGGGGGTTGACTACTTTGATATGGAGTTGAAGGCATAAATCCAGAGACGTTGAATTTCTAAATTTGGTATGGAATTTATGAACGCACTTCGACTAGTGTCATTTATAGATATCCATATGTGGTGTGAGGGGGCATACTAAGGCCCCCATCCCAAGTAAAAAATATCCGAGGATTGGAGAGCCCATCTAAACAAGAGGATTCTACACAATAGGTACTTGTCCATAATTATGTGGATAGTGAGAAACTCTTACTTTCCTTGGGTATGAATTTGTAGTATTTTGGGAAATATCTAACTCTTTGAATTTGTCTCACCGACGTCAAGATGATGTCACCCATTGATGGGGTGGTTTTTTTTTTTAGTGCTTATTGTTGAACTTTTGGAGGTTGTTGAGGAGTTTGGTATCCTACTATGAATTGTTCGTTGTTCTTCCACCCCTCGTTGGAAATGTTTTCCATTGTTGGAGGGGTAGTGTTATTGTTTTGGAGCAATACATCAACATGTCCTTGTAACCTATCAAAATCCTAGTTTATATTCTAGAAGCATTGTTTGCTTCTGGCGTATCATGCTAAGTAATCCTCATCTAGAGGTGGGAGTTGGTTTGACTACATGCTAATGGGTTTTTGAAACAAAACCCAAGGAGATGAACTTGCCTCTCTAGTGAAAGTTGTATTGTTAGAATTTGACCGCTCGGGATGATGTGTCTATGTGATTTGGTCAAGCTCTTGATACATACATGGGAACCAACATTGGTTCCCTGAAGAAGAAGATTTTGAGCCTAAGAAGTTGAATGATTATCTTCCCATGTAGAGAGTAAAGGTGATTGTTGTTCTCTACATGTTTGATAGTTATAGACATCGAAACCCGGGAGGGGTTGACCATATTCATCGTATCATGATATATTAAGGGGGTATAAAAATACCTATAGAATAAAGGGGGAGAGGAAGATGGACGAATAAAGTGGAAACATTTAGAGACTACCTCTTTATGTCAAGTTCACTAATTTTTATGAAATAAAATCAACACATGACCTTCTTCACACCCGAATTCTTGAGGTCATGCTGAGACATCCGATGTAGAATAGAAATGGATGTGAATGTAGTAATGGTGAGAAGGATAACGAGGGAACCTTATGTCTTCAACATGTAATATCAAGATCTGTGAGTCTAAGGAAAAGAATGTTGTCCTAAGCTGAAGTGGTGTGATGGATTGATATGATAGAATAGCTACTCGGAGGCTCCAGTTAATATCGAGCTCTACCGATATTATGTTTGATAGTTGTGGAACACAAGGAAAGTTACCTATGTGCACCTCGTATAGATTTATAGAAAAGGTCATGGAAGTGACAAGAGAGGAGTAATGAAACCACATGGCCTATGGCAAGTTATGCACGGTCTTGTCCATAAAATCCTAGCCTAATTAGTTGTTATGTTCAATACTGAAAATTTTGTAATGATGTCAGGTGGAAGTGGAGATGATCTAAATACCAATGCATGTAAACCATTTTCAATGTTTAATTAGTCAATAGGCCCATTGAGTTGTGGGACCTGGGGATCAGAACCATAAACTCGTGGAGGTTATGGTCGTGTTATCTCTTGAAAGTGCACCCTATAGAGAGATGGTTGCAAGTTTTCTAGTCTTGCAAAAATTGATCTCTCTCTTTTGTAGATATAATGGAAACACCTCAGGTCTGTGGGTATACCTATTTTGAGGTGAGTCTTGGATTAAAAGGCCAGTTCCTTATTGATGTATCCTAAATTGATTTTCTAGGGTTTAAGGGTAAAAGATGGCTGTGAAATAACTGGATTGGGGTGATACACCAAATTTATATGAGGGCTTTGACTGAGTATATGCATGATTTCTATGAGAAGGATTCTTGATGCACAAGCCAATAGTTTTCTGTAGAATGTTTAAGGGAAAACACTTGGTTGTACTGAGGTAAAATCACAACAGTATTGATAAGTTAACATGCACATTAAAATTTAGCAGAAAATACTGAATTTTGCAGCAGGGTAAGATGATTGGTTAGGGAATTTGCATTCACAAGACTAATAGAAACATACACAAGACTGCAAATAATTGGAAAGGCAGAAAATACTTAACACATAGAAGGCAAAACTGGCAAAAATTGCTTCAGTACTCCTATATCCAAAATTCCCATAGAAGCTCTTTGTGCTTTGCAAAGACACACAATATATAGCAAAAAATAAAATTTTCCCACCCTTCCTAAAAATAGCCTAAGGTCTGTACTTGCCCATGCATCCTAATTTTATCCTTTATTTAATAAAAGGATAAAATAATACAAACTAGTGCAAGAGGCATTAATAGCCTTTGATTACATCTCAGTCAACTGAAGTTGACTGTTCTATTTTTAATAAAGTTGGGTGAATAATTTTGCCAAAAATAAAATTGCTTGCTAGACAAGTCTCTTTCCATGGCATGCAAATTGTCTCTTCTTCTGTATTTCTTCTTGTGAAGCATGCAAAAATCAATTCTCTTCGCCTATGAGCAAAATAATTACATTAATTGCAATACTTTGCAAAATAATTCATCCTGAAGGGACCACCTACTATGTGCACATGTTCTGATGATGTTGACATCTCCTTGGTTTCTAAAGGTCATAATAGTGACAAACTGCCAATTACCTCTACCTCCTTGAAGTGGGGACCACCTCCAATCTACTTGGTTTGGCCACCTTGGTGGACTTAGCAATATAAAAGGGTCGACCATTTTACATGGCACATGCCACTATATTCTCCACCACCTTTTGATAAATACACACATGTATATATGTGTTGGTCGTTGCATGTTTGGTAGTGTATAATTTGAAATTCACCTTTTGGTGATCATTTGGCATAATTTGGTCAAATTTTGATTGAAGGCATACACTATGGTTTAGACTTTTAAAGTCTTTGGAAATGATTTATTTGTTTGATGGACACGTGGGCTGTCCCCTTCTCCATAGTGACTCACCCCTCATACACTTTGTCGGTGGCAATTTGACCTAGGCCGAGTTTTCTTTGATGTTTGAAATGGAACCTGCACCGTTGATCTTTGTACTGATTGGCTTGATGCCATCGATCTCTAACCTGTGGTTAGGGTTTGTAACTCTGTAATTAATGTGGTTGGTGAGAACTAACCTTGGTTATTTGTTTTGAGTTTTGAGCATGATCCTCAGCCATTTGATCTTTGTACTTGATGAATCCTGATCGTTGATCCTAAATCATGGTTGAGTTCAAACTTAACCCATACTTGGGCTTAGGCGGTAAAGGAAAGCTTGGGTTTGACGATCATTTCATTCGGTTTTCTGGTATGCGGGTGAAGCCCTGGAAAATTTTTCTTGGAGGCCATTTTTGTTCTTTCTGAAGCTCGGCCTTCACCGCAAATAGGTATTGAATCTATATTTTGTGACATTATTCACCAATCTTGGCTCTTGAACTCTCTGCAATGCTTAGTGGAAACCATTTTTGATTACTTTTGAGCTTTGGGTTATGAAGAGTTCACGTGATCTGAGTTCCTTTCCTTGTTGTGATCTCTCGAGCTAGAGCCCTTCCTGTAAGTTCTGCGAGCTACCTTCTCTCTTGGCCACCATCATTGAGCTTTGTGGGCTTGGGTTTTCTGATTCTTTCACCTTCTGTAGCTCCCTGTGGTTTTCGAGACTCATTTTTCTCCTTTTCGACCTTGGATTTTTGTGTAAAAGAATCTATGTGTTCTTCTTGTTTGTAATCATTGAGAAGTTGAAGCTTCATTACTTTGTCCCTGTGTGATGAGCATCACTATTTTGATGAGGGAATGGTAATTTTTCCATTCTCTGAGCTTTTCAATTGCATCATTGTTATCATCTTGATTTCAAAACACCGATATTTTTCTCATGCCTTCGTGGTTCTTTTGGGGGTTTTGAGTTGAAAACATTTTGGGTCCTCGTTTTCCTGTTCTTAATTCAATGGTTAATGAGGATTCAATAGTTTTGTGTTAATTAGCGAGTTTTGTTTCTTACTCTAATTCCTTTCTAATCATTAATGGGTATTCGTTCATTGGCTAGGATATGTACCTTTTACTTTAATACTGCAACTTGAATATGTATTTAATGGGAATGACAAATTTCTAAAACTCTTGAGTATTTCTCAGACCTAGGTATGTATGATGTTTTTATTCAAAACTTGTTCTCAGTTAATCCTTGAACCTTTTCTGAAAAACCATGCATATTCTTCATTATGTTCTACATTCCATCTTCTTTATACTTTCAAAAAGACTTTGAAAGGCTCAGCCATGACCTGATAATTCAACCCTGAAGTATCTACTACTTAGCCTTTTCTTATAGAGCTTCTGTTCTTCAACTATACCTACTTGATTTACCCTTTCAAAGCATGACTATTTGATAAACTAGATTTCCTTCAGTTGGATGTAATGAGCTTGATCCTTATCATTTCCTGATTTGATCCCTTCAAGTCCTAAATTTGATATACCTTTTGTACGAAATTTTCCTTTTCACTTAAGAACTATGACTCCATGAATCCAATATATCTTATTCTATTGAAGTGTTGCAATATTTTATTGTGCTTGTAAACTGTGAATCATGTGTTTAATCTTGGCTCTGAAGCTATATTGTAGCATTCTGGGAACTTAATACTTGCTTCATTTGGAAACTGCAACTTAGAATAGCTGGGCTTTGTAAGATTATCTTGAAACTCCAATTTAATCAGTAGGTACTTACTTGTTCTAATTTTGATACCCAATAATGGGTTTTCTGATTAAAGATAGAAATTGTAATTTTCACTCTTAGATCTATAACTTGAAAAATATTTTCAATGGGAATGTTGACTTCTGAAAGAAACTTTGAAACTTTCTTTAGCCTGAATGTGCATGTAACTTTGATTCAAGGTTTTCTTTGTAAGCTTGTGATTTGAATGCTTATGGGGTACCTCTTTTCTCTGAAATGATTAGACCTGAAGGCTCATTGATGTGGGTGTTTGGACTTCTTCATTCTTTCCCATTTCTACAAATTTCATTCTTCTTATCACAGTCACTTGGTTTGATCTGTGAATAATTTTTGTTCTGAGATCTTGAGTATATAGTTGATCCACCATTGTATTGTAAACTTGTTGTCCTTTTGTAACTTGGTAGTAGTCTGAAAGAAATATTCTTCTGAGCATCTGTGTTTCACCTTGATATCCTTGGATCTGGACCTTTTCTCGAATGTGGTTATCTTCCCTTTGCAATAATGAGCTGGAAGTAATAAGTTTTTAAATCTATATCATGCTTCCTTGCATTCATGTATGTACTTTTGATACAACATCATTTATGATCTTGATCATTGCTCTAATTTGAAGCTTGTGAGTACTATTTCAGGCATAATCCTTGTTTCCAATGCTTAATTTCTTTGATAGTAGTGTTTCTTACTTAGATGCTTGCTAGGAAAATTTGAAATGTTGATTTTTCATGGCGAAGCCCTGTCAAAATTTTTCCAGAATCATTTCTATAATGCCTTTTCCAGAAATAGTAGTTGTATTTTCTGATCCAGAATACGGAAAGTAACACTTTTCTTGCTGAATTGATATAGTAATTTGAGAACTAAAAATATGTTAGCTGTTTATCTTGATCATGTGATGTTTTTCTGCTCCTGTATCACTTATTTGATTTGCATAGTTCCTTTAAAGCACATAGTAATTGAAAACAACATGATGAAAAGTTGTAAATGTCCATTTTACATGGCGAAGCCCTATCAAATTTTTCCTAATCTTCTCTCTCATCCCATGTTTTAGCTGTAATCCCTTCTTTCCATTTAGCTTTAGCTTCTTGAAATCTGATTCTCCCTCTTCTGCTGCAACTAAAACAAGTGTTTCTATCTTCCACTCTCTCTTTTATACTGTAACCTCTTCCATTTTAGAATAGTTGTTGGAAATTTTAGTTACATTCTTCCTTTTATTGCATGCACTTATGACTTGTCTATTTTTCTTTTGGTTGCAACCTATACCTGCACACTTAGGAAAATAGTTAGAAAATAATTAGGCTTTTTGGCCTCTCTTATGTCCATGTTTTTCTTCTTTCTGAGTGAATAAAGCATGCATGCAGTTCTATTTTTTAAGTAGAATACATCTCCTATTAGGGGAATATTCATATGCATGAAGTAGGATAGTGTAGGAATATGGTTTGATCCTTGAGCTCGTAACTTACAGGGCACTTATGTTTGTTGTTCCAAAACTTTACACTTCACCTATTCTGCAATTGGATTTCCTCATCAAGACAACAAAACTATCCTTTGGGGCTTGTGTTCTTTTTTTGAGGAAGGTCATGAAATTACGAGACTATGTGATTTGTTACGTTTAGTAACAAAGCACACATAGTTACAAATTTCATGTAATCTTTTAAATAAATCAAGTAAGTAACGACATAAACCGATATGATCCCCCTAGCTTAGGTATACTTCACCAATGCTATCCATCATAACAAATTTTTGAGTTTCCCATTTTTGCACAAATGTAAAAATTGTCAATAGTTCCTTTAATGGTCATGACCATAATCAAGCCCTGTTTCCAAGAGCATTCCAATAATTGTAGGCTTGATTAGCTACAATAATTAATTTGTTATATTCTTATATATTCTCATTATACCTAGCAGGCGTGTGTAAAACTAACAAGCATAAACCCGTAACAACATTGATCAACAAATCTAGCCCATTGGGTTGTGGGACAAATGGATCACAACCAAACATTTTCTCTTGTTGTTGACCGTTGATGGTCACGCGGAATGAATTGAATTTATTTTTATGGAACAAACTAACTATCAAAGGAAATTTACTCTATGTTTTTGGTATTTTCACATCATATCTAAACAAAACAATAGAAGAAAACTAATCTAATAAAAGTAAATATTTTTTATCTTTTCTATTTTTTAAAAGAATGCTTCTAATCCAATAAACGAAACTAAATACAATAAATCAGCCAGATTATGTCTAATTACATATGTGAGAATGTGAACCTAGATCTAAAATAACTAAAATAATTTAATCAAAACACTTCAAACCATACCTCGAGGCAGAGAACAAATCATAATCCTATAAGAGTTATTGTTCCCCATTACTTCCTAGTAATGTCAAAGAGCAAGCTTTATAATGATTTGCTCTTTATATAATTTCTAAATAAACTGAAATGAACAATTTTGCTACTCTATTTGATATGTATTTTAAATTAATAACTCATAAATGATAATTTGACAAATGGAGCAAACAAACAAATAACTCTAACCTGGATAAGCAAGATCTTTTACAAATCTAGTTGTATCTTTATTTTTCCCCTCAAATTGTCTCTTTCTTCCTCTATGTGTTTGTATGAGTCCAATGAATTGGGAATTCAAGAAAAAGTGCAAAAGAAGATGCTTGAGAAATGGCATCTTGTAGGCAGTCTGGTTGCAATGCAAGTGGAAGAGAAATAACAAAAGTGAACAAAGCTTGGCTATGTAATTTCTTTGAGGATTGTGGCAGCAATACTATGCAAGATACACAAAATTCTTAGCCCTTTTCTTGAATACAAACATGGAATATATAGGAATTGGTTGGGACATGCATTCATGCACATGAAAACCTTGGAGTGCCAAATCATTGGGTGAAGAGGCAGTTCAAACTAACTAAATCTATTTAAAAATAAGATATGGAAGCAATACCAAGCAATCAAGACTATTTTTAGGAAATTTGGTTCATAAATGTGCCCTAGAAGTCAAGTTAAGTGAAACTATGCGTGTTAAAATTATGCATGAAGGATTCTGGAAAAAGTTAGCAAGACCGCCACCCTACCTGGGAAGCTATTTCAGAATTGCTACCTAAACACAATGGCAGATCCTAGCACTAAAGGTGAAAACATGCACAAAATGAAGCGGGTAGCTAGAAGAAAGTTTGGAAAACCTAAATAAGGATGTCTAGGCTACAAATATACATTGTGAATGGTTTTAATAACTCGAAAACCTTCTAAAAGGACATGAATCATCATTAGAAACTTTTGTAACCGTTTTTGAAAATGTGGCACATGCAATTTTGGGTGCGTATAGTGCCCAACCAAACTTCTATATAAATTAGCATCTATTTTGGTATCGGCATCTTCCTTGGTTAATTTTTCACCAAGGGAGCGGGAGTTGAAACTGAAGTGCATGACATCATTCTAAACCACTTCAATAGATCAGCCACATACTTGGTTTTAGAAATGGATATAATTGAGATGTTTTTGCACGTCCACTCTAGGAAAATAATGAATGAGTCCTAGATCGACATATAAAATTCTTATTTCATTTCTTCTTGAAATTTCTCTATGAGAGATGGGCTATTACCTGTATAGATGAGATCATCAACATAAAGGAAAACAATTAGAATATCATTACCAAGATGTTGGACATAGAGGGTTGGATCTGAGGAACTATAAATGAATCCTTTCTTCAATAAATAACTCATCAATCCTTGCATACCAAGCACAAGGTGTTTACTTCAACCCATAGAAATCCTTTTTTAGCTTGTAAACCAAATGCTCTTTTCTTTAAATTTCATAACCAATAGGTTCTTCCACATAGACTTCCTCATCAATAAAACCATTTAGGAAAGCTGATTTTACATCCATTTGATAGACTGACCACTGTGTAATGCAGCAATAGCCAATATAATATTGATTGTATCAAATGTTGCAAATGGAGTGAAATTATTTAAATAATCTAATCCATGAGTTTGTTCGAATACCTTGGCAGCTAATCTTTTCTTGTGTCTATTAATAGAAGCATCATCATGGTATTTCACCTTATAAGTCCATTTGACACCAATCACTTGTTTATCTTTAGGAAGTTGTACTAATTACCATGTATTCTTTTATCAATTACATGCATATCTTCATTCGAGCATCAATCCATATGTTTTCTTTCATAAATTTTTCATACACAAAAGGTTCAACTTGAATGGAACTAAACAAAACAAAATTGGAAACTAGATTCCCATTAGAACTCCTTTGAGAAATTTCATTTAAACTTCATACCTTTCGTGAAGAACTTGGACTTGATTGTGGACTAGAACTTTCACCTGAAGAGGAACTTGGTGAACTTGGTGAAATGGGGCTTGAAATTCCACTTGATCTTGTGTGGAGAGGTGGAACTTGTTAAAGATATTCAATGACCATGATGAGTGGTGTAGTTTTTTAATCTCATTTTTTCCATTGTCATACTCCCCTTCATCAAAAACCATAGCTCGAATAATAATCCATTTCTTTCTATCAAGATTATAGAATTTGTATCCTTTTGTGAAATCTCAATAGCCCATAAAGTTACAAAGTTGGGATTTTGCATCCAACTTCTTCCACTTCTTTTTGGAATGCGAACACAAGCAAAGTGTAACCAAATACACGAAAGTGAACTACGAGGGTTGTGTCCACTCTAGGATTCCTTGAGAGTGATATTCGAAGGAATTTTTTGGGCTTTGATTCAAAATATAAGTTGTGGTTATTACTACATCTCCTCAATAACAATTGGGAAGGTTTTTGGACCGTAACATAATTTGTGCCATCTCCATAATGGTATAGTTCTTTCTTTCTGCAATGTCATTTTGTTGTGTAGGTATAATCTTCCATAAGTTGTCTCTTGATTCCATGACTATTACAAAAATCAGAAAACTCATTGGAAGTGAATTCTTCCCCACTATCTGTTTTGAGTATTTTGAGAGAATACCCGCATTGATTTTTTTCCATAGCCTTAAAATACTTGAACCATTAAAATGTCTCGATTTATGCTTAAGAAAATAAATCCATGTGTGGTGTAAGAAATCATCAATAAATTTCAGAAAATAAATATTCTTACCCAAAAATTCCTCTTACATGTCACCAAAAGTCACTATCCATAAACTTGAAAGGAGATTTTTCAGTCCATGATTTGTTCACTAGAAAATTGTCTCGATGTTGCTTACCAAGTGCACACCATGAACAAAATTCTTCTTTTTTCATGAATTGCAGAAGTCCTCTCACCATGCCTTTTTATGAAGCAAAATTATTCCTTTAAAATTTAAATGAACATACCGTTGGTACCATAACCGTGAATAATCTATGGTTTCCTTCAAGGTATGCATGTTAGTGTAGTCCAAAGTGAGAGGAAATAATCTATTATCTGTCATACAAGCCTTTGCTACAAGATGATGGTTAGCTGATTTATCAAATATTTTGCAGCAAGATTATCTTGAAACACAACCTTGTAATTTTTTTCTACAAGCTGCCCAATACTAAAAAGATTATATCGTAATTTGGGCACATGCAAAAGTCTCATGAATAAATGTAGTTTCTCCTTTCTTAGTCTTCACTACATGGGTACCTTTTCCCATTACATCAACCTCTTTATCATCACCAAATTTTACTTGACTCCTTACAAATTAATCTAATTCGACAAAGAGATTAGATTAACCTTTCATATGATTTGAGCAACCGCTATGTAAGAACCAAACATCATTTTGAGGTTCTTTTGCCAAATTATGTAAGCGAATAATGTAGAGTGTTTTGCTTCTTCAAAAGACTCTTCAAGAAATTCATCTCTTGACTTATTCAAATCATATTCTTTATTTCTACATTCATATTCATAATGTCCATACCTTTCACATTATTGATACTGGATGCTTCTACAATCCATAGAACTTCTTCCTCTTCCTCTCGCCACATCCTCTAGATGTAGAATACTCTCCTTTATATTTGTTTGATTAAGAAGGGGTTGTAGATTTTTATTCAATTCTTACAAAGAAACTAGAAGGATTGAACTAGGTTCTCTGTAGAGCCTTGCATACAATCCTCATGATATTGCAAAGAACCTATCAAATCTGCAACTTTGAATGTGGTTAGATCTTTACTTTCTTCAATGGTTATGACCACAGGGTCAAACTTTGGAAGAAGAGATCTCAAAATATTTTGTTCAATTTTAATTTTATGTGACACTTTCCCCTTGATTTTTAAGATGGATCACAATACTTTGAGCCCTAGTAATAAAATCTTGAATGGACTCAAATTCCTTCATACTTAAACTTTCAAAATCTCTTTGAAGGGTTAGAAGTCTTACCAACCTTATTTTTTAAGATCTGTTAGGAAATAAGAGATAAAATATGTGGAATAATCCCTTACAGAATTGCAACAGTAGAAACTAATATGCAGAAAATATTACAGATCTCAAATAAAAGTGTAAAATAAATAACACAACACAGAGAGACAAGATTTAACGTGGTTCACCCAATTTGGGCTACGTCCACCAAGAATCACTTGCTCAGATTTTATTACAAGCCTCCACTCTCTCAATACAATACCCAGATCCGTTTGGAGCTATGCTCAACAAACTCTACAGAATTCACACCCAAATTCAAAACACATCTGCAATACATTTGTTTGTCTATCTATCATATGCATAAGACCATATAAATAGACAACTACTTAAGCAACTTTACAAAAACCGTGGGTATCAAACAATGGGTGAAAAACAAAACGTCCCATAAACCTATGGGTAGTCAAGAAATGGTTTTACAAAATAATGGGTACCGAAAACTATGGGCCCAAAAATAGCCCATAATGGTTACCCATTACCCATGGGATAATAAACCACCCATGAGAATTTGCTTCGGGGCTTCGCCCGAAACCCTTGACCCGTTCACCGGCGAGCGGACTCGCCGTAAAAATACCCGAGTGTAACACATGGAAGGTGTACCAAACTCTAACATGAAAATAGGCTCCACAAACATAACAAGATCCTTGGTATACAGTTTTTAGGGTCTCACATGTGTCCTTTGACTTTTTCATACCAGCTATATGGGAAAAATTTATATATCCAATGCATATTGGATAGCAAAAAGAGCTCGATTTTCCTTCTTTTTGTCTTCTTTCAATGGAATTTGTTGATTTGTTGTTAAATCATTTAAAACATTCTTATCTTCATTAGTATAGGTTCTTCATCTTTATACTCTAGTAATCATAGTTGTCTCCGGTAAACAATGGTAAGCTGGAATGAAAAATTGCCACCATTTGACATTCTGATAATTCTTGGAGAGAATCGTTAACCTACAACTTTTGTAAAAAGAAAATATTCCTGCAATAAAATCTAATACCAATTTAAGATTACTGCAGACTTAATCTCTTATACTATACTAAGTAAATAAAATTAAAAATGGAAACAATAATTATAATAAATCTGCTCACAAGGTGAGTGAACAACAAAGCTTAGAAAAATAATTTTTTTATTCAACTATGTAGTGTTCTCGATGTATTAAATGTTCATAGAGAGAAGACATAAATAATATAAAAAATCTAACTACTACGCTTTATTAGGCAGAAATGAAGCTACGAACGAGAAGAGAATAGGGAATTAAATGAAAAAGAACTACTCCTATGACTGAAGGAGTTGCTCATCTGCAGATTTATTAACTAAAGTAAAAAAATAGTTAAAGGAAACTAATATGAGGATGACATTGAGTTGATGGTGGAAATGGAAGTGGAACTATAGAGTTGAACATGTATCCTTCAAAACCTCACTCGTAGACATTGAAGGGATGGGGCACTTTGCTAGATTTTTTAGGAAGAGACCTCACATATACCTTGTTTTAAGATTCATATAACTTTTCTATTCCATAAGTAATATAAGGTTCGTTCTCAAATCTAAAAACAAAAAAAAACACCCACAAGACATCACAATGTTAGTACAAGACAGTTCGAGGAATATAACATATGAGACCAAATCACACCCTAGAAAGAACACAACCGGAAAGACACTGAAATGTCCTACAATAAATCACAACCTAGAAAGAACCTAAATCACAACCTAGAAAATAGAATATGCAGAATGCCCAAAGGAGGCATGTGAATACCTCCTCCTCCTCCCTCTATGTAGCAAACCCTATCTTGAAAAAAATTTTCACAAACCTAACATGGAAAAATAAATCCATCACAACCTAAATATTTTTGAGAGGAGGTGGTCAAAAGCGCATGAACCCTTTTGGTACATGTCTTTCAATAAAAGACCTCTCGATTAAAGTATTTAAATTCATGACGGGGATAAAAGGTAGAAGTAGTATTCCTGATATGTTATTTGTTCTTTAAGCTCTTAGGAGAAGGTCCTTATGAAATGTAAGGAGATTGTATGGTTAATTTCCCAAAATTTTGAGTGGAGACCACATCCAATCTCTCCAAAGAAGAGAAATATTAATATAATTAAACTTGTAAAGGAATATTTGACAAAAGCCTTCTCAATAGGAGCACATAGGGCACTTATGAAACTATTCTCATTACATTGTAAACTCCTCGCCTGCATGAAATTCCCATATTCCTTGAAACCAATAAAGTAGTTGTGGTTTCCAAGGTATCAATACTGTTAAGGGCATGGCTACCACCGGATCACTCCCTCCTTATATGTGAGTATGAACTTTAAATAAATATTCTTCCCGACTAGAATTATATCCCACACAAACACAATCCTTAATATTTATGGTCGCAACGACATTATGGGTTTTAAGTAGACACAAGGTTAATTAAGACAAAGTTAAATTTACCATGGTGGGTGTTTTCCAAATATGATTAGGAGACTAGGTCATGGGAACATTAGATAGGGGATCTCATGATCCCAAAATGGGTTCTTCTCCAACTGCACTGAACTCTTCACCAAATGCACATTCTTTGTGCAGGATCAACTTTACCCTCACAGTTCTATCATGACCCACCTCTGCATATGCCTATGCTGAAAAACATTTTTCCTTGTTAGAGAAGGAGTAGGAAGCGACATACATATTTCCATATGAATGTGGCCATGATTGATTAATAGAGGAGACAAAGAGCTTGCAAACAAAAATAAGTGGGAAATAACAGAGAAGTGGGCTTCGGGTTTTAATGGAACTTGGGATTTGTGTTGTGGTTGGGTTAGCGAGAGATATTGATTGGAATTTTGGTGTAATGTAATAGGCTTGCAAATATTCTCAAAATTAAATTAAATGGAGAGGATAATTTTTTTACCTAGGATTGATGTCAATAACCACATCCACGAGCGGTCTAAGAGTGGACCCTTTAAGCGTTGCAGCTTCCATTAACAACTTCACCATCTTCCCTATCCAAAACAACCCCAAATCCATGTTTACCTCAAAATTTAAAACCTAGAATTATTCAGCAAGCCCCAACGCATAATTATTCAGCAAACTTCAAACCTACAAGAAAACTGATTTTACAATAAGAGAATGAACATCCAAGTTTTATCAAGTTTTAATTAAAATGGTGTTCCCATGATGCAATAATTTCAGACCCTCATTGGTGGTCTTACAGTTTATAGAGCTTCAGAGAAATAATATTTTAAGAAAAAAGAAAAAAACGGGTATGGTCTAGAAAGAACATGCTAGATTAAGACCAGTAAAACCACACAATGAATTCAAGGAGAGAACTCATCTCAGTTGATATGAGAGCCAGTTCGAGCCACAAACAACGTAAAGCAAAACCTAGGGGTAATCTTGGTAAAATCATGGTGAGTTTATCATATAAATAATGCCGAGATAAATAAGGATAAAGGTTAAAGTTACCTTATTGAGTCAAGTAGAACACATATCGAAGAACAAGAAGTTCAACGAGTTAGATGAAACCCAATGAGCAGTCCGAGTCAGAAAACTAATGCAAATATTACCATGTTGAGCTCTAACCGATCTAAAGGCTGAGTTGATCTTGAGGAAAACCTGAGACGATCCCTTCCCCAAACACGAGCTAACAATGTACACCATTGAGCCCCATTAACACTATGAGCTCGAACCAGAATTACAAGTCACCCATATCGGGTACCAAATCAAAAAGCGAGCCAACATGAACCCATGATGAGTTGAGCCATGAAATGATAGTGCATACCGATCGAGCTCACAAAAATGAAGGAATCCCACCAAACAAAATGAAAACGAGATTCAAAAACAGAGAACCCAATACAGATTTGGGCGAGCTAAAGATAAATGCCCTTAGGTTATGAAAACCCAACAAAGAAAACGTACAAAGAAGGGCCAAGTTTATTCTTAAACAGGGTCAAGCCCAAAACCAAAAGTGCAACAAGACAAGAATATAAAGCAGAGCTCGTCCAAACCAATCTAAAATGAGAACCAACACCAAACTGAGATGAGAGGAAAGTTGTGTTACTATATTTATTTATTCATAAAGCTTGTTAAGTGTTGAAGTCGCATTAGGATTTGGAACAAGAAAATAAATTTCATAGTAATCAACGATAAAACCAAAAACAATGAGAGACATTTAAGACAAATAAAACATAATCATCTCATATTTTATCTATTTTATGTACTTTGTAAAGTTTTGGTTAGCCATTTCCATACCATTTATACAATAACAGTGAATGTGGTTTTGTAATCTTCATTTTTTGTGATCAACTCACCTTGCTTTTTTCATGTCTCATGTTGTTTGTCACTAATGATTGTAAAGCCATATTTGTATAAAAATGAATTTTATCAAATAAAACACGATTCATTACTCTATCTAAAAATTATTCTCCTTTCTTTATATTTTTATATGGAATTACGTAGAAAATTCAGAAGTAATTTTTATCTAAACTAAACCTCATCAACAAAAACAACTTTCCATTACCACATTATGGTGAAATGAGCTTGGATCAAGTAATAAACCTTTAGAATATTCCTTTTGGTGAACTCCGCTCTTATGATATAATTGATTACTCTTACCTCTTGTGGAATAAAATTGATTGCTTAGTTTTTTACTTGTTCTAATGTATTAGCCCTATCACTTGTGTGTGTAGTATTGTTTATGCATTTTTATTCTACATGATATATTTTTTATGTCATCCAAATTCAATAGAATTAAAACCCCAACTAGATGAAGTGGGCACTAAATTGAATTCCAATCTGGTTGACTTCATAAAAATTCCTTGACTCATCCTTTTGTTCATATGAAAAAACAAGATGGTTTCTCTAAATGAGACACAATCTCACCTTGAATTCAAATCAACTTGAGAATCATATAGATCAACATTCTTTGAATGGTTCTATTATCTCTATCAATGGTAGAAATATTAAAATAAAACAAGTTATCACATAGGATCAATTTAGAATCCAATACTTAGATGATCCCGCATAACATCTCTTGGAATGTACTAATGAAATAATTAATATAATAAGTGTAATATTAGATATACAATATAAGACTCAAGGTCAATTACATACTAATGGGCCCATTTTTCAATATCATACCTATAAGGTTAATCATGTGTATTTAAGTGCTTATAATAATAATCAAGTTCCTATTGAGAAACCTCTTTTACCTTCTCATCTATTTTTTTATTATTGGAAAATAGTATTTTGAAAGGGACTATACCCTTGTACAAAAGGCTCACAAGCTAGATATTACAAATGCCCCAAATCAAAAGATGATCTACATCAGGATATTAAAATAAATCCCAACAACAGAATAACAATCTGCTAAGAAAAGAACCGAAGCCAAAAGCCAACAACAAAAGCACAACAAAGAAATTGCAACAACAATTAATCAACTCCTGGAGGGTAGCAAAACCATGAAGTTTTCTTCTTGTTACAAACCATGATCCACTCATCAGGAACTTTCTGGAAAGGAATAATAACTTCTAGATCTATGATCAGCTGAAACGCATTGTTTGTACAAAGATAATTAGGAGGAATATTCTTCTTAGCCGCTACATGCCCTTTTGAATTTTCTGTCCTCGAGAGTCACCCAGATAGCTCCTTATTTTTATGGTTTCTCATCTCTCTCAAGTGGTTTATAGGGACCAATTATGTCCTATCCTCCTCATCGGTAGTCAGAGTCAAGTATGTCCTTAGATTAAAAACTAGATGTTCCGAGAGAGCATTTCTCCACCAATTAGTCTTCTCATTCTTGTGTTTTATCATCTCGCAATCAACAACGAATGTCGTAAAGAAAAGCACCGTGTGCATCTAAAAGGCAAGCCCTCATAGTCCAAAGGCTGATTCTAAGTACAATTTTGCACTTTAAGCTCAATATGGGCTAGAAGGTCCTTTTGAAGTATCAATCTCAACTAGGATTCTAGCATAGGTTGTATGTGTGAAATCGAGGTTTGGGAATCAATATTAATGATGTTTCCCAAGGTATTTCCAATGGATATTAGGCAACTTTGATCCCAAAATTGAAGGGGTAAGTGAGGTAACCTAATCCAGATCGGTTTGCAGGAGAAATATTCAGTGAGAGGGTTGAATGATGGAAACCAGGGTTTTATTATAAGATACCTTTTCTGACAGACCCAAAGTTGTTTGGAAATGATGTCCTTATCAGCTATGAAAGTAAAAGTAATAATGGAAATTCCCTTAATATAGGGGTAAAGATCTACCTTCCTTCTAGCAGCGGTGGGATCCAATCACGAGGTCCAATCGTGAAGGACATGAACGCTAGTCCAAAGACCAAGGAATTTTCATATTAGGGCATGATCTTGATAAAAAAAAAAAATTTCAAGGGATTCATCCCCAAATATCACACTGGGATTATTATCAAGAAGCTTCATGGTCTTAATGTAATCGTATTTTCTTTGTAAGATCTCACTAAATGAGTGATTAAATTTAGCCTCACCACACAGGGGGGGCTTAGCTATGGATGGATGGGAGAGTATGCCTCCCATTGAGTTCATAGAATCTTCAATATTGGGTTCCCTTTCTTCCTCTTTTGTAGCGCTAATGCCAGATCCGGCCTTCAAAATATCCCTATTATTAATCTTATTTGAGTGTCTAGTGATTTGATAAATAGATCCTTATGAGTCATTGTTTTCTGTAATGGGGCAAGAGATCATCCCTAGCACGGCCATCTCTCTACATGTTCCTAGTGCTATGTCCTCTCGACATTCTTAGGGTTTTAGGAGCATAGCTAGTGTTTTGGACAATTTTGTATCTACCTATGAAATATTTTCTTAGGATTCCTTGAGCCGAACCTCCATTTCACTAGTTAGGGTGGGTGTTGTGTTTTGGGCTTTGAGATTTTCCATCCGATTCATTCATAGCCTAATGGGAGCTTGTCTCACCATCATTACCCATGTAATGGATTGAATATGGGCAATTAGGGATCGAGGAGATTCGGTTAGGGTTTGTCGCCATGTGTTTTTTTTTCTATTATCTTTCCTCCTTATGCTCCTCTTGACATACATGTTTTCATTTTCTTCCATGCCTTCTATGGATGACCTGTCACGAGGCTACTTCTCATTTTTCACCAACATGTTCAATTATATATTAGATCAAGAACCCTCTACTTTTCCAATACTTAACAATTTTCTTCTATTCCTAGAACATATATTTCTACATAATCTATTATAACTTTCTTTCCTTCTATGGTGACCACTATGATAAATGTTATGTATGAAGTGTAAAATAATATTAATGAATTATATTTAAGGTCTCAAAATCAATGTAGCATAGTCACTTCTAACATGAAATGTTAAAAACCCTTCAACTTATGATTTGTTTTCCAACCCCTTCAAATTTCTTGCTATTGACTCTAGAACCAAATATTTTGACCACACTACTTGTTCTTGCATTCTCGTGGATTTGGATACATCTCTTGATTTCCTAGTTTCAATGGAGTTTAATTTCAAATATTTAATCTGGACAAAAATTCTTGATTACGAAGGATTTCCTTTTCATTGAAGAACTTGTTTTTCTCTTGTCCATTTGGCCTCGACTTGCCCCATTGTTAAAAATTAGTTTAAGGGTTGGGTCTCATGGTGGATATATTTTAATCTAGATCATCTAGTTGTCCAAGGCTATTTGGATATTGTTTGAGACTAGGTTTCTCTTGGGCATGAAGATACCGCCAAGATTAATGAAGAGAAAAGTGTTAGGAAATCTATCATTTAGTGCTCTCATTATTATATATTGTAATATTATTAATATGAGTTATATTATAACTCATTATTAATAATATAGGTTTGTTATATTGTTTCAACAATATATTTTTGTTATACCTGTAATGATATTAACGGGTTGTTTGGTTGTGTGACTTCCTGGTTTGTAGGAGGTCAGTTTTCTATTTCCATGGCTATTTATTAGCCTTAGTATTGATTGTAATTATGCTGAATATAATATCAATTTATTTTTCCTGTGTGACAAGCCTGCTGTACCAATATTTGGTATCAGAGCGAGAACATCTGAATGAGAGTCTTATAAGTCTTGCATTCATAATTTTGTCTTGAGTATCATTTATTTGCAAACCTGGAGATGGACATGTGTTGTAGATAAGGAGAGGGCGTTCATTTTTTTGCATTAAATTTGAGCCGTATTGCAAGTTTATTTGCTGAATTTGGTGTCCACGCATTCAATGTCTATTCTACATCAGATCAGTATGCATGTGCAGATCAGTATGTTAAACGGTTGAGAAAACGAGTCCAAAATCATTGTACTCAAATCTTCGCTCAAAATTGTTTTCCTTGGATCGACAGTTTATGATGCAAATTTGAGCGGTTCGTTGGACTCCATTTAAGAGCATTTGTTTCTTTGTATCAAGCTTTAGCTATTATTTAATGGTTACAAGTCCTGTCGATCCGTGTAGATATTTCTCTTCAAGATCGAATTCCAATTCAGATATTGGTAGTGCATTCATCTAATTACAATTGTGCAGCAGCAGTTCAGATCTAAAATCACGGGAGTCCAACATCCCGCTTCGCCAACCGGCATGTTTTTTTCCACATGGAAGACTCCGCCTTTAATTCCTTCTTGGCGCATTGTCTGCGAATACATAGGCAAGGTTCAAGTTCATGGTAACTGATGGAAATCCGGCATTGATTTCTACGGCCTCGCATTTGATGTTGCCTGAAATGGTGGAAACACATTTCCCACTGCTACATTATTGCATTGCAAAACAAAGAAACTGAATCATGCCAAGTATTCTCAATTGGCAGTCGTGAGGTCTATTTTTTGAAACTTTCCTTTAGTCAAGAGCAAAGTATGATGTTAATTGTTATTAGGTTCTATTATCTATGTGGTGTAGTTTCTAGGTAGATTTGTCTCATGTCTTTATAGTTTCTTAGTAGTCCATTCTATACGTATCACGACCATTTATAGTTTTTATTTTATGTTTGTCAAAAATCCTCTTCTTTCTAAAAGTGTCGAATCAAAGTCATCTAGTATTGTCTAAGTATCAACATTGTTAAAATTGTGTTTAGGTGAATATAGGTAGTCAATGTTAAATGGGTGATTTTAGGATTATTGTCTTGTCAAGTTTTAAATTCATTTTGTTATTTTAATAGTATATGTCAAAATTTTAATCAATAGCTTTTAGCTATATTAAAATTTTAATTATTTGTAAAAAGGGTGTGTTTTTGGTTGTATCCAATGCCTATCTCACAATGGTCAAGAAAAGAAGAAAACAATGTATTCTCATGTAGCCAATTACCATGGAGAGAGACATAAAAAATATACAAGATTAAGAAAATTTAGCTATGCTAAATTTAGGAGAAGGATATGAAGGTGACAGTGAATTTGAACCACCTAGATCTCTAAAAAGAAAAAGGTCAACACTAAAAATACAAAGACCATCTATTATGAAAAATGAGAAGTTCGGAAAAGAATTCTCAGCACATTTCTCGACCTAAGTGGTATGTAATGGAGGACCGGAGGCGAAGGCATCGAGATTGGAGGTCATTCAGCGACCTCTCGTCAGTCACCAACGACGGGCCACACAGATGGTTTGGTGACATTTTTGTGGTGTATTTGCTTTCAGCTTGTGTCGTGTGCTTCTTGTCATATTTTTCGAGTTCCAGTATCAGTGTTCCTGTTTGCAGTGTTCGTGATTGAATAAGTGGAAATTTCACATTGAGGGGGGGAACATGATCCAATGTTCCATTTCCATTATGTCAATTTTTCCTATGTATGTATGAGCAGCAGATTTCAACAAAATTTCCTATGTTATTCCCTGACAGTGAGATATTGATGAGGGCTAAGAATAGTACTTTGCATATCATGATGTGGTTGTAGGTAAACCACTTGAAAACCTTCATTTGTGGTTTGTGGTAAACCAATAGCAAAACCACCATTCTTGGTTGTTGGTAATCCATTTGCAAAACCATCACTTTGTGGTTTGTGGTAAACCAATTACAAAACCACCATTCTCGCTTTTGGTTAACCATTTGGAAAACCATCCCCGAGGTTTGTGATCATCCCGTGAAAATCCCCGGATCATGAGCATGTGCAAGTATAAAGGTAGGTTTTCCCCATGTTCACACTAAGGGGGAATGTAAGGAAATCTATCATTTAGTGCTCTCATTATTATATATTGTAATATTATTAATATGAGTTATATTATAACTCATTATTAATAATATAGGTTTGTTATATTATTTCAACAATATATTGTTGTTATACCCGTAATGATATTAACGGGTTGTTTGGTTGTGTGACTTCCTGGTTTGTAGGAGGTTAGTTTTCTATTTCGATGGCTATTTATTAGCCTTAGTATTGATTGTAATTATGTTGAATATAATATCAATTTATTTTCTGTGTGTGACAAACCTGCATTACTAATAAAAAGTTGCGAGATAATCTCATTTCCTCATGGCACATTCGATCAAGAGTGAAGCATAGTGAAGAAAAGGAGATTGGTGTTCCATCGCAACCTCCTAGTTCCTTGAATATTCAAATCCCAACAAACAAGGATTCTATTGAAGTTATTCTACCTATTCATCAAAATGAGAAAGCAAATCCAAATATGGGTGAAGGATGGAAGGTTTTGAATAAGAAAAAGAAAGGAAAAACTCTTAATGAACCTCTAAAGAAGAATCTATGGTCTCATGGAGGGGTGAACCATGGATAAGATGTTTGCTGGTGGGTGGTGGTCAAGTGAATTTGACCTTCTTGGGGCCTTCCTTTTCTATGGCGGTCTTTCTCTGGTTCCACTCTTGGTTTGTTTGTTTCTCTCTTCGATGGTCTTGTTGACCGCTTCATTTTGTCTAACTTTTGTGTCTTGATACTTATATTTTGGTTTGTAAAGGGTTTTTTAATCCCTTCAAAATCAAACGATATTTACCGTATCTAAAAAAATCGTTTGCTATACTTAAAAATAAAAATAAATGGATTCCAATTAAATTACAACACACACTTATAGACCTAAAAGAATTAATTGATTATGGGCTTAATTAAATGTTGTACTATTATATTTATGTATTTATTGATTATTCGCCCAAGTTAGAGTTCTCTTAGCACTCAAACTTTGTATTCCTCAATTGTTAATAACATTTTTTTATCTATGTATATATTAGTTTACCAATATTTACACAATTTCCATTTATTGCTTTATTATTTTTTTATTAAATTATTAACATTATTTAAGAATATTGAAAACACAAAGTATAGTTAATTATTAATATTATTTTTTTAAGATATCCATCTTTGAAACACATTAGAGTTAGGGACTTGGTGTGTCCAAATGTGTTCAACATGGTCCCTATGTACACACATGGTCGCAAAGTGATGGAACCAACTACGAAGAGTATAATGGGTGGTCATGTATGTCAACTAGTAGAGTTGTTCGGATCATGTGGTTCATTTGGTTCTTTATTTTTCTCTTCATGATTTTTTATTCAACTATCTATACACACTCGATGAACCCATAAAACAATCTAATAGAATAGTATAACTATAAGTGAGATAATTATCAATGAAATACAATAATTACATACACATATTATGTACGCGTATAATCATATTCATGAATCCATAACGTCATGGAAAATAACTTCTTAAAGTGGTCTTATTTAATTCAAAATTGTGTTAATTTTCTTTTAGATTTAAGTAATTCCATTACAAGTGGTATTACAACTTTAAATTTGGTAACATTGTGAAGAAAACGCTAGTTTTAAAGAATTTCTTATATCTTGAACATCATTGCAAATTTGTTTAATTATTTACATATGTTTTTAAATCTTACCAAAAGTATACCCTCCAAATTTCATTGTTACTTAATTTTTATGAGTGATTTATTATTCTTCTATTATTTTTCAAAAATTCATTTTTTGAGGTACAAAGTTTTGGAAATTTTCATATTTTTACATTTTTGGAAAGATTACAAATAAAGGGTTGGTTCCTTACGTTTTTTTTTTTTTTTAATGGATATTACGCTAAACAATAAACCCTAATGTTAAACCTTAAGGTTAAACCTTGGACCCTAAAACCATGGTAGGTCCACAAGCTAGAGGAAAAGATAAGGGTAATGCCACCCTAAGAAATAATAATTCGGATATGGATTCTAAAGTGGTATTTATTGAATGTCGGTTTTAGGATTTTCCTCAATATATCAAAGAATAAATCATCTAGAGTATGATCTATGCAATATGCAATAAAAATGTCGATAAAAGACACATTCGATGAGATAGACATAAATTCAGCGAAAATTAGAACACAATAAGACAAATCTCATGGCATCCTTTTATAGTTTACAATCACTTTCACAGTCTACTAATTTTCATCCACTTTAAATGAGGCCTCCAAAGAACCCTAATTCCAATTCATTACAATTCCAAAATTGGTCATGTTCCAATATGGAGGGTCAAAACATGATACCAAAGGTGAAGATGTTAAAGTTATTGGCATATTCCATTGTCTTGTTCTGAATTTCCACGTTCCACGACCTTCCATTCGCCTTATCTATTGGGCTTCCACACTTCCTCTAAACGTGTAGAAATAAACATGTATGATGTTTTTTAATGATCAATTCAAGTTTCATTATTTTGTAACAGTGGTATCAACATACCTGATATAGTTTGATAAGCCAATTCAAGATTATTCATTTGAAAGCAGTGGTATGAAGAACATAAGGAGAAGCCACCACCTGCAACTAGAGTGAAAACCAAAACACGATTTGATTTTAAAGGGATCCACAAACCCTAAACAAAAAAAAAGTGAAGCCGAAGATAGCTAAAATAAAAACTAGAACAAAGAAGCTTGTCCTAGAAAAACGAGGGAGAGAACCTTCAAGACATGACATCAGAACAAGTATGGCACCGTGATAGACGAGTGCACCAAATGAATTTGTGTTTTGGTTAGACCAAACTCCAGCCATCAGCCTCGACGTTTGGCAACCCAGCCATCTTCATTCAACCCGAGGACCACCTCAAGCTTACCTCCCCTGTCACCCAATAAACACTGGTATTTCTCCAAACAACACCCGCCAGTCTTCACACCTTCCGATAAGTTACAAGGTACAAAGTTTTAAAAGGAAACGTCTTCAATAACTACATTAATTTCATGTTTTGAAACGGTACAACCAGCCGTATTAGTTATAGATTTTGAATTTGAATTGGGCCAATCCTGTCCAATGGAAGCGTTTGAAGTGCCCCTTCAACACACATCTCAGCCAACACCATGCAGACACCACCTCCATCCGTTCCAGCTGCGCTGAAAACAGCAACACCGACCCCTCCACCAAGAACCACCCCCTGACAACACAACCATAGGTGGATCCGTCGATCCCTCCTCTTTGTCAATCTCTTCCACATCCTCTTCTTCAGACGAATCTTCCCCCTCCGACTCATCTACAACCTCAGGGATAGGCAACCCAGAATTACAATCATTTTCCAACTGGGATGGTCGAGAACTGCGGCAACTTGAATTTTCAAATCATTAACCCTCCTGCATTTTTCATAAATAATGGGAGAGCACTAAAAATCTATTACTTGTTCCCATTTTCCACAGGAAGAGTTCAAGAAAAATCGATTGGGCACCTTAGCGCCCACTAGAATATTGATACACATCCAAGCATAGACCAATCTTGATCTGGCTTTAGTAGCAAGATAGACAGTAATAAACACCCCCATCGATCTCGTTATTCCCAAAGCAATTAGGTTCCCAGAACTCCAAGGGAAGAGCTGGGAGGCGGATCCAAACAGGGAGTTCCTGAAATGAAAACGCAAAAGGCAGCCCCGGTCTCTATCATACTAGGCTAATGGAAGCTGTCCCATAAAACTAAAGGGCTCCTAGAAACACCCTTTGCAAATCCTTCTTTTCTTGGAAGCAAAAAGGGAATCCATCCCCTGCTAATGCCCTCACATTCAGCTTGTTAGCCTGTTTCCTCCTACACCAATCTCTCACAAAATCAATGTCGGGTCTTAAGTCAACAAAACTACCCATTGTTGTATATCTAAATCTATACTTAGCCATATCTACAATGGCCTCTAGAATCTCCAAATGAGGGTCACCATCATACCAAGAGGGTAAAATCTTAAACAAGCTCATGTTGAACTTCACCATAGAGTCTAATCACCCAAGTCTTGGGAGTCGAAAAATCCCAGAGATGCAGACCCCCAATGTATGTTGTTGTTGTTCTCATCGTTGTTCCCATCCATGTTGTCCATGGACATAATATATTATTTCCTTGGACATCTATTTAAATAAAATTAATTTTATGTATATAATTTATTATATTTAAAATAATCCATGATGTAGTGGTGTAATAGTTCTTTGATCTCCCGTTAATTTGGAGGTTCAAGGTTCAAATCTCGAATACGTGTTAAGATGGCGCACTCGGGTGATGGATTTTGTGTTGATAGGGCATCACGATAATGTGGTTTAATCGTGGGCTCACTCGAAGAGCTTAAACTTCCATCCTTTGATGGTTCCACAACCGGTGTGGGCTGGTGATGTCACAATGAGCTAAGGCTCTCTTCCTACATAATCTTACCAAAAAAATTATTATATTTAAAAATGCTTATACTTTAGTTTAATATTTAAAATTTTAATTCAATTTTTAGTTGACTTAATGGTAAAAAATTGTGTTCTTGAAAGAAAGACCAATAGATTAAATCCTATAAGATCTCATAAATAATAAAAACCACAATTAACTAGCATGAAGTACACCCATATACAATAAGCCAAGGTACTCCCATATAATCTAGTACGAACTAGGTAGATTATAAATAGACATTTCCTTTGTTTTCCTCTTTACCAAATTCTCTATCTTACTAGTCAATATATATCTATATGACGGCTATAGTATTTCAACTCTAACTAGCCGCCTACAAACTACCTAATGATATATGCATTCACATTTCCAACATAATCCAAATACTGGTGCATGATATATTGGTGGTTGCTTTTTTTTTTTAATCTTTTTTAAAAAAAAATCTACCTTAGTATTTAATATAACTATACCATTGAAACATTATGTTAACTATGACTTACTTTAACTACAAACTAGTTATTGATATACGAATTCAATTTTTAGAAAAGAATAGTGTATTTTTAGTGTATGATATGTTGATTGCTAGTACGAAAAACATCATCCACAATGATATAGTAGAGAAATGAGCAAGTCATTGAAGAAATTGAGTATGTTGGCAACAAAAAAAAGGTCAAAATGAAGTTGATTTGGGTAAACATCATTGCTTGAAGAAAACAATCTAGAAATAATCTATCTGCAAATTTATAGGAAGAAATTATTAATGTAAGAGGTCAATCATTTGAGTTGTTATCTTTCAGCTTAAACAGGAGGGGATGCCCCCAAATTTTCATAAGACATTTTATGGTGGACTTGGTGCAAGCCTAGTTGTTGAATTACTTTGATCGGAGTGTGGATGGTGAGATTAATATGCAAAATTCCTTGGGATTATAGTCGGATGAAAATTGCTAGAAAAATAGTTTAATTTTGCCCCAAGAAAAGCAAAAAATAGTTTGTTTTTTACATGCTTTTAATTTTTTAAGTAGTTCACTTTTAGATTCCTACTTTTAGGAAAAGCTAATAAAGCAAATAAATAAAAAACTTTGTATTACACAAAAGCATGTTTTTTTTTGCTCTATTTTTATGAGTTGAGTGTTTTATTGTTAGATGAAGCCATCTATTTATTAGAGGCAATTGTAAGTGTTTTGACATATCAAACACATTCAGAGAGATTGTATTGAGTTAAAGCTATGGAACTAGAAGAAGAAATATATGCACAAAAGTGTTGATCTGAGTTTGCAATAATATGTTTTATTTACAATTATTTATTTTATTTCTGTTAGTTGTTATTTTATGTGCCTAATTTCTACAAATTGGTATCAGAGCATGGATTTTTTCAACAGTTTCAAATTGACAACAAGGTATAGCTTTTATATCATCTGCAGACACCACAATTTACAGAGAAAGAATTACGAGTATTGGTCATTAACCATGAAGGCACTATTCAGATCTCAAGATGTGTGGGAAATCATAGAGAATGGGTACATAGAGCCCGCAAATGCAACAACATATAACACACTCTCACAGAGACAGAGAAAGACACTTTGAAGGAATTAAGAAAGAAAGACGAAAAATCTATTTTCTTCATTCATCAAGCCATGCATGAAAGCATCTTACCCAGTGGTAAGCACTAGTAAAGAACAAATTGCATGGGAAACTCTCCAAGTTGTGTATCAAGGTAAAGAGAAAGTAAAAACTGCCAAGCTTCACTTCATAGAGATTGTGAAAATATGTCAATGAAATATTTAGATTCTCAGTAGAATCATTCTTTACTTTTATAATTGCTTTAGTTAATCAAATCAAATCTCATGGTGAAAATATTGAAGACAAAAGGATTATCGATAAATTTCTTAAAAGTTTTCCTACAAAATTTGATCCTTTAGAAGTTTCTATTGAAGAAGGTAAGGGTCTAAGTCAATTTTCAATTGATGAGTTGCATGCATCACTAATAAATCATTAACAGAGGTTAAATACATCACATGTAGTTGTAGATCAATATTTTTCATCACAGGTATCAGGAAATCATGGAAGAGGAAGAGGAAATTTGAACCCGAGAGGCAAAGGAATAATGTCATCTCGAGGATGTAGCAGTGGTCCAACAAACTCAAGTGGAAGAGGACGTAGTCAATATCAAAATCATAATCATTTTTTAGGTTAGAGACAAGATAAATCGCATGTGTACTATCACTTTTGCAAGAGATATGGGCAATATACTTTTGAATGCAGGAAAAATTAGTATGATCAGAACAAGAAGAATAAAAATTAGGTTAGAAGCTCTACTCCAAGCTCCATATTTATTACATGCAAAAATATTTCTGAAGCATCGCCTATTGAGTGTAATCTATCCCAAGAGAGTCCTAGTGATGTGTGGTATTTGGATTTTGGTTGTAGTAATCACATGTCAGGTAACTTAGATTTATTTTCTAATTTGGATGAGTCAGTAAAGACAGAAGTTACCCTTGGGAATAATAATACAGTGACTATAAATTTCAAATGAAAAATTGAAATTCTAACTAAAAAGGGGGAGAAGAATATTATGTCGGATTTTTATTATGTTGCAGGTTTTAAGCACAATCTTATGAGCAATGGTCAATCGGTACAAATGGGATACAAATTTTTCATTGAAGACAATGAATGTGTGATTGTGAATAAAGATCCAAGTACCCAGGTGATTTGTAAAGTGACGACAACAAGCAACATAATGTTTCCTTTGAAGATTATACGGACACATCCGAAGCTCATATTACATATCATTCTGGAACTAAGGAGATTGAATCAACTTTTTAGTCGGTTGAAAAATATGAATCGTGGCTATTGCATCTCAGGTTTCGTCATTTATACTTTAGTGGTTTGAATTTATTACACGAAAAAATATGGTGAATTTTTTTCATTTTATTCGAAACAGATAGATTTTCTTAAGGTTGTATTTTGGGAAGCAACATAGAGAGTCCTTCCCAGTTGGAAAAATAAGAAGAACAAGTGCACCACTTAAAATTGTTCACTAAAATTTATGTGGACCAATGCAAAAAAATTATATTGTAGGTTGTTCATATTTTATGACATTCATTAATGACTATACAAGGAAGACATGGGTGTACTTTTTAATAATCATACTATTTTTTTAATGACTACAAACCAAACACATAAGACAACATAGCAAAATAAATGATATTTTTTTGACTTGTTCGAAGTATAGAACAACACTACAGTGGTCACAATGGCTACAACTAACTCTTCAAACATCTTGACACAATGATGACCACATAGGAAACAAGGAAACATTCAACACCCATCAAGGACAGTTCACTTTTCTCTTTGACAAGGCACCAAAAAAAGACCAACGACAATACACAGTTGAAGTTAAGTACACCCCACAGTGTAAAATCCTTTAAGGTTATGTATTTACTAAAAATGTCTTTCAAGACCTGACTTTATGATCTAGAAGATTCATGTTTTATTTGAGAAATTCTCCTAAAAAGGTTGTAATGCCCATAAAACAACCCACTTGAGACCCAAGGAACAACCTAGGATTAAATAGGAAAATTATGGAAAAAAAAAATTGTTTAAAAGTGTCTTCAACAAGATTAGAAGACACCAATTGTCCAAACAAGGTTCCAGTGTTAATACTAATTTAATAGATTGTTTTATTTTTTATATTAATAATTATTGAATGTCACAAGGTCAAAATTTAGGGTTAGAAAGTTCAATTAGGTTAGGAGGGTAGTTTCACACTACACCACTCTCTAACCGCTAGAAATACTCAACTTGATTTTTCTCAGAATTAAGACTCTCAAAACTTCCTAAAACACTCCCATTGGATAGGAAATTTCCTCACCTTTCCAATTATATAAATAAGTCCTCCTAACTCCTCATATTTATCAAGTTATAGGCTAGTGGACCTAGGGAAGAAAATTATCCCATGTACGACCCACAGTGAGTGGGGAGGAAATTTGGCACATTTTCCTCTGCGGGGAAAAAGTGTGATTTACCTCCGTGCACCCGCAAGCCCAAAGAGGACACGTGTTAGCTTTACAACACCTCGGCAGAAAATTGGGTCGTTGGAGTGATTTAAGACATCATTTTTTTACGGTGAAAAACACTAGGGATCAAAATGGTCCATGCCTCCACCGATACCCAAGGTGCCATGTGTCAAGCTCTGACTGGTTTCGGGCCGGTGGGGTGGTGGGGTAAATTAGGAAAAATTTCCTAAAAAAATTTCGAAGCGCTAAGTTAAAAAGGGATCCACTCCTCCACCAATGCCTCGTGGTGCCATGTGGTAGCCTTTGATTGGTCTGCGGCGATGGGGAAAATTAAGAAAATTTTCCCAATTTTTTTTTGACGCCAAATGAAGAAAAAATTTAGAAGGCCATAACTTTTGATAGAGAGCTCGGTTTTGGGAAAACAAGGACTTTATGGAAATCTCTTGACGTCCTCTTTACACAAGAATCATTAAATTTTGATTTTGATAAATTTTAAGGAGTCAATTTCAAGAAAACGATCTGCAGGCTTTTAAAAGGCAAGCTAGTAGATTTTAACTTATGAAATTTTAATCAATTGTCCTTCTTCCTCTCTCAACATGTCAATTAGACATGGAGAACTATTCTTAGATGGATTTAGGATGGATTTGGAAGGTAATTTTGTTTTATTGACTCCAATTTAAAAAAACAACCTTGACAGCAAAACGACAACAAAACAGTTTGAGCCCGATTTTGCTAAGTTTTCTAAGGAATTCCTTAAGTATTTTTGTCCAATTGAATTTTTTTAGGGCATACTACTTCAATTTAATCGTTTAATTTGTTATTTCATTGTTGTAGGTTCGAACTATGTATTTTTGGATAAAGTATTTGCCAGTTTGAAAATACAAAACAAAGATCAAATTTTAAAGGATCTATTCACCATTTTCATCTTCCAAGTATTAGAATTCATTCCAATTCTAATCTAATACATTTAGTTGATTCAATTCAACTATTCA
This sequence comes from Taxus wallichiana var. yunnanensis, assembly GCA_018340775.1. Taxonomy (NCBI): domain Eukaryota; kingdom Viridiplantae; phylum Streptophyta; class Pinopsida; order Cupressales; family Taxaceae; genus Taxus; species Taxus wallichiana. The sequence goes on from CM031239.1 coordinate 352,976,067, forward strand.
AAAGCTAAAATACATCTCTGATTTCCAAATTTTACATATTTCAAAAAGACAATATTACACTTCCTTTATACACATTTATTTCTTTCAAACAGAGATTACAACTCACATTTATATGATCAAATTAAATACAATGATGCAATTTGAGGAAGGTAGTGCAATCCTTTATTTATTTCAAATACAACTTTATAACTTTTCTTTCATTCCTCAAATTCCTCATACAGAATACAATTCTTTCACATTCCTTCAAACACTAAAAATAGAGTTTATCTCTTTCACATTACAATATACAACATTCATATCAATATAACATATTTCCATTTAAAACATTTACAAGTTCATCCAATTCAAGTGGGAAAGGTTATAATACGGTTTCATTTCACAAGGAACTATCAAACTGTCTTTTTCTCAGCTCTAAAACAACAACAAGTAGATTTCACATTCTTCTAATTTGATCACCACAAGAGCAGGGGAAAGGAAAAGCTCTCCACCCATCGAAGACATCAAATTAAAAGGAGAAGCAATCCTTTTTCATTGGCCCCCAAACCCCAACCACAATGCAATAAAATATGTGATCCAACTCATGGCAACAACAGGCTTCCAAAAACACACAAACAACATTTTCACAATAAAAAGGCAGTCTAAAAATAGAATGTAGTTTACAACTACATTAAAGCATGAAAAACATTACTGAGGCTTCATCAAGCAAGCCAAAGGAGTAAGAAACTATGGGGAATGCTTCTTATGCCTCCCAAAAGGGAAAATGGGTATAACCACGTGAATTACAAACTGCCAAAATATAGTATATCAAAACCCTGGCATTCCTTATGCCTCCCCCAAGTACTCCTTATTCCTCTCATTTCCTTATGCCTCCCCAACCTCTTATGGCACCCCATAATGACTAATGAAATACAAGTTATTTCTTTGTAAGGTGGAAACCAAATCCCAACTCCCTCCACCCTTATACCTCCCTAAAACACACTTAAGCCTCCCACAAAATAAACCCCATAGACTTTTCCTACACCATTCCTAGGCCATCTACCCAACAGCCCACAAACATGCCAAAAATTTAGACATTAACATATACATTCATAAAAGAAGAGCATTTCAAGAGCCAAGCTCTTACCACTCCATGATGGAGTTTCCCAAGTTCCAAACAGCAGATTGTTTCCAAGAAACAATCCAAAAATCCACCAAATAACAAGCATTAAAAAATCTTCGAACTTCTCCAAAAGCAAGAGCCCCCCAAAACATCAAGGAATTCACCCGAGAATGAAGTCTCCAAAGTGAATCAACCCAAAACAAGGCAAGGAATTCTAATTTTATAGAAGAGGGAAGGGAAGAGGATGAGGTGGATCCATGTAGGATTGCACATCACACATCCTCAACCCCAATGCCAAAAGTCAACTTTATTCTCCAATGCATAATAAATAGGTGGGTGAATAATATGACAGCTTTACTTACATACTCAAATCCAACCCACACCCAAAGGACTGAAATTAAACCATGTAAGAAAAGTGTAATTAAAACGCATAATTTGAATTATAAAAGTCTAAAATCAACCCTCCAACCATAGAGTACGGTTGGTAAATGAATTTAAGAGGTATGAGACAAGTTTAACTTGTCCCACAAGCCTCAAAATCCGCCTTAAAGAAAAAATTTGAATTTCGAAGAAGATGAAGTGTTTCACACTCAAAATTTAACTTAGACATCACTTACACATCTCTTCTGACACTTTAATTCAAGGTCAACAACTCTATTAATTACTTTCTTATGACATATTTTAATTAATTAACTTAACAACATGATTACTCACAATATTACACTCCATTTAATGAATAATGAAAGGGTCAATGCACCACAAAATAAAAACATAAAAATATAAACAAAGGAACCAACGAATAAATACACCTAACCCTTGGTCATATTTAAATGTGATCCACCCATGGGAATCCCTAATACACACAAACACGCATAAAAAAATACTAGTTGCCATGGTGACCTTGTTGAATTCATCAAGAACTCCAATGTGGTTGGTCTCCAATCCCTCAATGTTTTTGTGATATTTTAACCTGCGAAACATGAATACTTCCTTCGGCCTCGTGGCCATATCGAACATCTAAAATAATAGAAAATAAAATCCCAAAAACATCTAGATATAAGGATCATAAAAACATCAAAGAAACAAACAAGATCATTTGAAATTTTACTCAACAACTATATCATCATCAAATATTTTTCATTTCCAGTCTCTACTCATAATATCCAATTATCACATGTTCGAACAACATCCATAGTATAACCATGTCAAACAATATATCAACATCAATATCCAAAATGTCTCTAATAATCATCATGCATCATAACTGAATCAAGTCAACAATAATAAATGATCTAACATCTAACATCATACTATAATAAAGTCCACAATCATGTCCATAATATAATCAAGTATCATGATCGATGAAAAAAAAGGTGTCAAAGGGAAGTGGGCACTACAAAGGTGGACTTATTTCTTTTATACTATTGACTAATTAGATTGAGAACAAGTTTTCTGAATGAGGATCATCTAAAGAATGGAAAAACTAGATAAATTTTATTTATCAAAAGGAAACCTTCCATCACTTACAAGGTTGTTTATTCATACCCAAGCTACTGAATCTTGATTCGATGCGTCCATCGCACAAGGCAACGAGCGTAAGCTCCAACTGAAGTGGAGTGCCATTACGGTTTGGAACTACTGTCATCACCAATCCGGCACTATGATAATTCTTCACTGGGAACTCCTCGTGCTATGATTATTTACTAATGCATAGCCTTTAGTTTGGTGGATGTAATCTGGAAACAAAACAACAACATAACACAAGAATACCATCGACTATGATAAGACGGAATGATGACAAATCTGAAATGTCAAAATAAATTATAATATTAACATGAAATCTGTTATAATCTCACCCATGAGGTACTTCAAGTGTTATTGACTTCACTTGCCTTTCACCAAGACTATGGGACAAACTTTACAATGGCTTCTTCAACACACCTTTAAACTGATGGCTTCCTTCGCACACTTCCTACAATATTTCTCACTACTTCCTTCTATGCTAAATGAGGGGGTGGCCTCTATTTATAGAACTTCTAGGCTTATCCATCTTATCTCTAAGATAGGATAAGAAATCCACTCGATGAATCATATTCCATACCTTAACTCTTATCTCGTACATGTAAGCTTATCTTCTAAGATAAGATAAACCTTATCATTTTACATGGGTTCCACATTTTTAGACTTTTTACAAATAAAATACACAAAATATTTATGACCTCACTCCTTGTCCTTATTACCAATATAATATTTCTAATTCCTAATCACGTAGACCCTACTTCTCTAATTACCCAAACTTTGACATTTCAACATTACTGACCACTTACGACAAATATTTACTTTTTACAACATTCCTATTGTACTTTGATCATACCGTATCGCACATTATTGGTGGCACCGTATTGTGGCGCCGTTATCTTCTATCGACGCTACCACTAATTATACTTAACAACATCCTATTCCTAATACATACATTAATGAAATAGAAATTACGGAGGAAAATTTTAGTGTCGACATCTTCCCCTTCCTAGCTTCTACTCCATCCTCGGAGTAGACTATTTTGGTGCTTGGAAAATCTTTAACTTGTCGTGGTTGACCCATTTCGTAATGGGAGTGCCATCCAATTCCTCCAATCGGTACGTACCATTTTCATGCACAAATACTATTTTGTAGGGCCCCATCCATTTTGGAAGAAATTTTCTCTGTCTTCTTTTTTTGTATCTGGAATCATAAATTAGAACCAAGTCATTCACATGAAATGGAGACCACCGGATCTTTTGATCAAATTATTCCTTCTGCTTCATTTTCTTCTTATGGCTTGTATCCTTTGCTATTTCTCTCATTTCCTCTAGCAAATGAAGATGTACCAACCTTTCTTTTACTGAATCACTTTCATCCATCCTTTCATTTTTCATAACTCTCACAGTGGGAATATCAAACTCAATAGGAAGAACTGGATCAATGCCATAGGCCAACTGAAATGGGGAGTATCCTGTTGCTGACTTTGATGTTGCCCTATATGCCCACAATGCTGCATGAATCCTTTTATCCCATTTATGTACCTGCAAGGCTGCATCTTTTGCTAGAATTTGACACAACACAAAATTTGTTCGTTCCACCTGTCCATTTGTGCTTGGCTTGTATGTTGTTGCCTTCCTGTATTTAATAGAAAACTTATTGACTAGGGCTTCTACCACCTCATTAATGAAGTGGCTTCCTTGATCTGTTACAATTTCTAATGGGCAACCAAATCTGGTGACAATGCGTTCATACATGAACCTTGCCACTTCATCCATGGAAGTTGTTTTCAATGGCCTAACTTCAACCCACTTGGTTAAATAATCTGTGGCAACTACAATATACTTATTTTGGCATGATGTAGTTGGAAGTGGACCTACAATGTCTATTCCCCACTTTTCAAAGGGACCAAGGAAGAATAGGACATAATGGAGCTAATAAAGTCTTACGGTTATCATGTGTTTGACAAATATCACATGTCTTACAATAATTATAACAATCTTTAAAAAGAGTGGGCCAGTGATAACCTGCATCCAAGATCCTTCTTGCTGTAAGTTGTCCAGAGAAGTGCCCTCCACATGTACCATTGTGGAATTCTTCTAGCAGTTCCTTCCCTCTTGTATCGTCCATCGACCTATTCGAAATAATACTCCATGCAGAATAGAATATGGACGACTGACTTGAGTAATCTTTCTCTTAGTCTTTGCATTGGCACCATCAGGAAACTTGAATTCATTCAGATAATTCCAAATATCTATGTATTCACTAGGGATTGTGTCAAGGGATAACAATGCTGCATCGGGAAATCATCATCATCACAAGATGATCCTAAACCATCATAGGCTCGAGAGAGTGCATCTGCATTGACATGCTTCTTTCTTGGCCTATCTATAATATCAAATTCAAACTCTTGTAGCAAAATTATCCATCTTGTTATCCTCCCTGATGGGTTAGGCTTATTTACAATATATTTTAGAGCCTGATGATCTGTTACAACTAGAAATTTTTTCCCTAGCAAGTAATTTCTAAACTTCTTTACAAAGAAAATGATAGCCGAGCCTTTTTCAGCCATGATAATTTACCTCAAAGAATGCTCATTTGTCTGCTCCCAAAGTAAATTGGATGTTCATTCCCATTTTCATCCTTTTGGCTCAAAGTACTTCCTAGTGTTGCATCTAAGGCATCAGTGTACACAATGAATGGCTTGCTCCAATCTGATTCTTCAAAACAGTGAAGACACCGGGGCTTCCTTCAATTGTCCAAAAGCTTCATGCGCCTTATTTTACGGTTCATAAGTAACATCCTTCTTCAAGAATCTGGGTTAGTGGTGTGCAATCTTTGAGAAATTCTTGATGAACCTTCTATAGTAACCCACATGGCCTAAAAATGATCTCAACTTACTTCTATTCATAGGAAATGGTAAATCTGCGATTTTTGAAACTTTATCGCTTTCAGTACCAACACCATCTCTGGATACAACATGCCCTAACAAAACGCCTTTAGAACATCCAAAGACACACTTTGTATGGTTTAGTGAGGCTTGTGCTTCATCTACCTTTGAAATGCTGTCTCCATTTGGTGCGGTGGTCCAACTTGCTCCCATAGATGCAAAAATCATCCGTAAATACTCGATGAAGGTCCCAATGTAGGGTTCGAACACCCTATTCATCAAACGCTTTGGAATGTTGCTGGAGCATTACATAACCCAAAAGGCATAACTCTATAAGCAAACATTCCCAAGGAGTGGTGAATGTGGTCTTCACTGATCTTTCTCTCGCTATACGAACTTGGTTGTAGCCGCTATATCCATCAAAGAAACTATAGCACTCTGCCACTACTTCATCCAAGATCTGATCTGAAAATGGAAGAGGGTAATGATCCTTCTTTGTTGCCTTATTGAGCTTCTGTAATAAACACAAATGCATAGCTTCCCATTCTTTTTTATTGAGATCACAATGGGAGAAACCCATTCTCAATTCTCCACAAAAATATGAATCCCGCATCAAGCAACTTATCTATTTCTTCTTTTACGCCTTGGAAAAATTAGGATTCATTCTATATGGCATTTGATTTATGGGTTTAGCACCATCTACCAGCTCAATACAATGTTCTACCCAACTTACTTGATGGAGTTCCTTGTAATCAAAAGTGAATAGGTGTATGTACCTTTGAAAGAGCCGGAGGTAGGATTCCTTCGACTCTCCATCACAAAGATCACCAATCTTTATTTGTTGGAGATGATCATCAACTTCTTCTTCAGATAATTTTATGGGGTCATGAGTTGGTGTGACTGGAAGGATATCCATGACTGAAACATCCACCTCACTTTCTTCATCTTCAGTGTCCACTTCACTGGTACTAGAGTAATCAGAGGATGTCCAATCATCAGTTTCATCACTTGAATCCACAGGTTCTGCCTTATGATGTCGAGGGATCACATTTATCTTCACCCTCTCTCTACCACGTCCAAGTGTCATGAAACCTTCATTCCAGTAGTTTCTTGCATGAACTCTCCTTAGCCATGGTCTTCCCAACAGCATTGGGTATGCAACAATACCATTTTTCATCACCTGAAAGTCTACCACACATACCACACCCATAACAGATATTGCCACATTTGAAACTACACCTTCTAGTTTAGTTTTTCCTTTATTTAATGACCTTAACATAAGTGTTGAAGGGCGATCAATTTTTAAACCCAACATATTCATTACAGACTCGGTCATTACATTAACTGTAGCACCTCCATCAACTAAGACATCATGAATTGAAATACCATTACATAATACCTCAGCTTGTGGAGCATAGGGATCTTCCTCTGCCTCCAAAACAGGGACCTCAACCTCCTTCCTTCTTCGAGCATTGAGTCCACCTCGCAACTCCCGCCTCTTCTCAGAAGACATAGCCAAGAGTTGACCATATGTAATATTTGCAGGCCTTTTGGATAGATCTTCCAAGATGGAGTATGGTCCTCGCCTTACGTGAAATCAGAAAATCCTACACACCCAACTTTCTTCTCCTATGTTTCTTGCTAGTTTCTTCTTTCATCTTCTTAGGATCATTTCCATCTTGATTATCTTTTTCTTTCTTTCTTTTTGTTACAAGCACATCTATTTCATTATTTCTACTCTTATCTACTACATCAAGAGAATTCACAGTGCTTTTCCTTTATCATTATCTCTTGTACCGATGTAGAAGCTCTATCTCGACAATTATACTTATAATGACCCTTTTATAACAACCATAACATACAACTTCAGAAATATTTCTTTTGGACCTCTATCTCCTCCCTGAGAACTAAATTCTTTTCCTTGAAGAAGATTAATAGTTAATCGACCCATCTTTTTGAGCGGATCTTCATACTCAGTAGATGTATTAGGAGAAATATTTGTGCTCACCGAGAGTGGTTGTGGATTCTGGACCAAAGGCGCTGGTGTAGGCTCTACTTTAGCCACAATTTCTTTGGGCTCCTCTTCCATGCTTTCTTCTTGCCTTCTTGTAATCTCCTTTGCTTGTTCAATAGTAGCTGGGCTATCATACTTCACTCGTTGTCTGATCTCTGGCTTCATCCCAAGAATGAAGTGCTTACAGAGGAGATTATCCATGCCATTCATCAACCCATCCGCTAGTCCTTCCTTCCGGATCTGGGCATCGAGCTTCCTCCTTAGCTCTAGAACACGAGCATGATAATCCCTTATCTTCTCCTTCTCTCCTTGGGATAGCTTTGTGATCTCGATCATGAGATCTGCATATTTCTGTTGTTCACCAAATTCTTCAAGAAAACTTTCAGTTAATAAATCCCATGAATTTTTCACATTATCACCTAGTGTTTCAAACCACCTAAGTGTTGAACCATCCAAAAAGGTAGGAAAAAATTTAGTTCATTGTTCCCTTCTTATAAGGCCATTACAAATACAGGATCGTTTAAACTCTTGAATGAAAGAAGAAGCATCTTCATTAGATTGAGCTGAAAAAATAGGAATCTTTCCCATTTTCAAAAGTAACCACCATGAAATACCAACCCACAAGTACAATCAACAAGACTTATGTGCACAAATAATTAGAATCACTATACTAGAAAGTGACTTTACACCTTTCTACAGTAAAATAGAAATGACCACGGTAAATTATGGTAAAACTTGACTTACTGTGGTAAAAGCTGACTTTACTGTGGTAAACACTATTCACGGTAAAAAGTGAAGTTACTACGGTAAATACTATTCACGGTAAAAAGTGACTTTACTGTGATAAATACTATTCACAGCAAAAATGACTTTATCATGGTAACTACTATTCATGGTAAAAATGACTTTACCATGGTAACTACTATGCACAGTAAAAACAAGGTTACCCTCCAATTGATTTTTGACTAAGTGGGAATATCTCTCGGAAAATCCACCAACGAGGAATGGTCCCGCAAGAACGGAACCAAAATGTCATCACCAATCCGGCACTATGATAATTCTTCACGGGAACTCCTTGTGCTATGATTATTTACTAATGCACAACCTTTAGTTTGGTGGATGTAATCTGGAAACAAAACAACAACATAACACAAGAATACCATCGACTATGATAAGACAGAATGATGAAAAATCTGAAATGTCAAAATAAATTATAATATTAACATGAAACTGTTACAATCTCACCCATGAGGTATTTCAAGTGTTATTGACTTCACTTTCTTTTCACCAAGACTATGGGACAAACTTTACAATGGCTTCTTCAACACACCTTTAAACTGATGGCTTCCTTCGCACACTTCCTACAATATTTCTCACTACTTCCTTCTATGCTAAATGAGGGGGGTGGCCTCTCTATTTATAGAACTTCTAGGCTTATCCATCTTATCTCTAAGATAGGATAAGAAATCCACTCTGACAAATCATATTCCATACCTTAACTCTTATCTGTACATATAAGCTTATCTTCTAAGATAAGATAAACCTTATCATTTTACATGGGTTCCACATTTTTAGACTTTTTACAAATAAAATACACAAAATATTTATGACCTCACTCCTTGTCCTTATTACCAATATAATATTTCTAATTCCTAATCACGTAGACCCTACTTCTCTAATTACCCAAACTTTGACATTTTAACATTACCGGACCACTTACGACAAATATTTACTTTTTACAACATTCCTATTGTACTTTGACTATTACCATACTCCACATTATTGGCGCACCATACTGACGATGCCGTTATCTTCTATCAGATGCTACCACTAATTATACTTAACAACATCATATTCCTAATACATACATTAATGAAATAGAAATTACGGAGGAAAATTTTAGTGTCGACACTATAACCTCCTTGTGCAAGGATCAACAATTAACCACGCTTAAGAGAATATAACAATGTACAAAGGTAAAGGTTAGGGTGAGAAAGAAAAATTTATTTCATCATCATGATCTCTTTAGTTATTAATCGGTCTTTTAATGAGACTTAAGAGTTCAATTGGATTGGGTAAAAGCTTCATTTAGAAATCATCTTGATTAAGTTCGTCAAGGGATACACATGGGGTTCCCAACATGGAAGCATTATACTTAATGTGTTTTTATTCAAACTCCCGTACTAACTAAGATCTAACTATATCCCCAAAAGCCAACAATGATATTACTTTTTAAAAATTACTTAACATTTCACAACAATGAGGATAAATTTTAATCCGTAGCTTAAGGTTAGTGAGGGTAGATTCTTTTACACTGGTAGATAACTCCCTTCTTTCCAATTAAAGACTCTTAATTTTATCTACAAAATCACAACTTCATTATTATCTTATTTATTTATTCATCTATGTATTCATTTTATTTTATTTTTGATTAACTTTAGAAAAGGGATTGCCAACCCACTAAAATATACCTAGAATTGCACTGATGCCAAGACCATGGAGGGTTATTATAAAAGAAATTTTTATGACTTGAAAGAAGAATTTACCATTACTTATCGAGAAAAATACACAGGTATAACATTTCTATTCAACATAGCACACAAACCAAAGGTGTCAAAATATTCGATTGAACTTTGACTGAGAAAAAGAAGGTAACAAAATTGGTCAAGCCACACTACACTATTTTCATGATTGTTATAATATCACAAAAAATACTCATAACAAGGTGGTGATCGAATTTTATTCCTCACAATAATGTTTTCAAGTTTTGTTACAAATGGTTAGACAACCTTTCATCATAAAAAATAGAAAATCCAAGGCAAGAGGCCTTCTAAACTCCTCTACAAGCACCAATCAAAGATTTATAGTACATTAAACATTCATACAAGGGACTTCATAAATCAAACCGATGCAACCTTTATCAATCTTTCCTTTTATCTACTCACAAAATCCATCTGCACAAGTATTAACTTGAGTCAGTTCATGAGAACTGAGCATGATAAGGCTACACATTGAAACAATATGCTAACATTTAACAATATCATGAAAGGAACATTCTATTTCAAGAAATGGATCAAAGCACAAACCACTAATCAAAATTCTTCACACGAGATAAAAAATTTCACCAGCCAACAAGAAGGAAGCCAAATATTCTAGTTAAGAACAATATCTCAACTAACCAAGGCAAGACCATAGACTTTATAAGTTAGGAAAAAAAGTCAAGAGTATTGGGATTTCAATCATGTAATCCTATAGATTATGTGATTGAAATCTAATACTCGATCCATCCATCACTAAAATCTTTGAGAATCCCAAAACATACTAGATACAATCATAGATGTGGAACACAAAAAGGTAAATCAATCCTTCCAGGAGGGAGGTTTCATTAGCCTAAAACTAGAGCAACCAAACGAGTGTAAGAAGGGAAAACCATCACGTGATCAAAGGATTTGAAAACTAAATTTCAACCCACAAACTATATTCTCTCATCAAAAAGAGACTCCATAAGGTAATGATAAGAGAAGAATGGTAGCTAACAAAACCCAAAATGGGCATTACCCAACAACCAAGTTACTTGATAAATAAAGCATGGGACAACAAAAAGCCTCCTAACTTTCAAGTCCATTTAAGATGAGATTAGCATTTAAACATCCTTCCGGGTTTCATAGCATTATGGGTTCATAACCCTCCTTAAAAACAATCTATAGTTTCAGTCTAAACAAGAAGTTTACCACCTCCTCCTTACAAGATCTTTTAAAAGTAATACTTTTAACATAATCAAAACCACTCTTCAAATGCATTTAAATGAGTCACAAAATCCATTATTCTAAAAAAACCTCATCATAATCATCAACTTATCTAATTAATATAAAGGAAAAGTAACCCCAAATGTCATTAATAATTTTTAACAATTTTCTGACATAGGCCAACAATGTATTTATATAAATATATTCAATTCGTAACCTCATGACTATCCTCATAATGTATCATCAAATTTCATGAGTTAACAAGATTCCTATTTCAATAATGACTACAGTCATCCCAAACACATTTCGAATTCTAAATCCAACATAGAGGTTTGGTCATAAACTTATGACCATTAATAATATGTTCACTAACGATTCACATATTATCAATAACCTCTCAGCAAGGAATAATTCAACCAAGTTAAGGTAAGAGTAATTATAACATGGCCAGGGTTACGAAGCTCCCTTCCAAAGACATCAATCCACTCTAACCAAGGAGACCACTCAAAGAAGAGAAAACCCAAGTACCCGGTCGATCCAGTCATAGTTCCCAAAAAAAAATATGACATCACATTCAAGATCGGAAACTTAGAAAAATTCTAGAATGAAAATATTAATTGATCAAAGAGGCCACAATAGTCATATAGGTTACATGATGTAAATTTTAATGTACCTACAACCAGTTCAGAGATTCAGGTATGTAAACATATGAAATGAAAACCTCAAAAGAAATAAGCATAATGATAGATCTTCCCAAATGATTATGGATTCAGATCATAGTAACTATCTCCAGGGTAGAGATAAGGGTTCATAAATATCCCCAAAAATATCATAACAGAGAACTGGGATGAAAACCAAAACCCACGCCATGTAACAAGGAAAATACCTCAGAGGAACACCAAAATAATGAGGTATGATTTCAGGGATAAAGCACTTGGGTTCCAAAATCCTATACTACACGTTTCTGTGTATAACTACCAGCTAGTATCTAGTAAGTCACGAAAGAGGTAAAGCTAACAAAGTAGTAAATAATACTACATAGAAAAGGTTTTGAAAACTCTTTTTAATCAAAAGAATAAACCACCTTTAAAATACCGATAAAGCAAAATCACAAACTAGCAGTACCAAATTTCAAGATTCCTTTACACATGACATAATTACTTCCCAAAACGGGATAAAATACAAGATTCCTTGTTGATTAAAAAATCATATTTACTCAAAATGTTATTTAGATGCATGAATACAGTAATATATAAATATTTCAAGCAAAAACCAAAGAGCTATTACTACTATTACATATTTTTCTCCTTGTATCCAAGATTTACCAGGATTCGAGAAGCTATGCATTCGTACCATCCAAACCCATTACCAGTTCGCCCTATGGGAAAGTGATTGAAATAATACCTAACCGTAGAACACTTCCCACAACAAACTAAATATAAAAGATTAAAAAGGTAAAATTCCCCTTTTGCAAGCCAGTCATAAAAAACTAGCGATTCAAAAGAAGAAATAGAGGGACAACTAGTACACTCAAGGAAATTAATAATCAACCACAAAATCCCATTTCTAGACGCCATTTTAGGAAGGAGAAACATTCATTTCATGGAATTATAAAAAGGTAGCAAAACATTGCAAGGTTTAGACTTAACATGCCTGATTGGAGCTTCCACAATGGCACACACATGGCAAAGCCACTATATAGCCACAACATGCAACCTTTGCCTTTTCTTGCCCTGGCTAGAAATCCATGCTTGCCTCTAGTCTGCAATCTCCTCACCAAACCACCCATACAACTAGTGGATTAAGTTTGGCATTTATCCCCCAAACTCAAGCCGAGGATTTAAATAAAACCAATAAATGAAAATAAGTGGCCAACGGGTGAAGTTCTAACACCCGCTAAAATCTCGTACTTGAAACCCAAGAACAACCTAGGTTTAGTTAGAAAAATTATGGAATATTTTTTTAGTGTTCACAAAAAAATTTTTAGAGTCCATTACAACAATTATCAAATCACCTTACAAAACACTAAGAGAGTGAAAGTTATCCCGAGCACAGTTAAATTTCCCTTAGGTGATAATCTAACCATTTAAAATTAGATTAACACTAAGCCAAACAATTCTTAATTAAACTCAGAGGGTAAGAAGAGCCAAAACAATTAAATACCCTAGGTATTTAATTCTACAAGGTTTCAACAATTAACAAGGTCTAATTATAAGGGGAGAATACACATTTAAACTAACAGGGTAAATTCTCACTTACCCACTCCTAGAACTCTCTTAAAAGATTCAACCTGATTTTTCTCATATTTAACACACTCAAAACTTCCTGAAAACATTCCCATTAGATAGGAAATTTCCTCACCTTTCCAATGATATAAATAAGTCCTCCTAACTCATATTTTCAAGATATGAGCCGGTGGGCCTTGGGATGAAAATTTTCCCCAAGAGCAAAGCTTGCAGGTTTGGGGATGAAAATTTTCCTAACTCGGCTGCGCGGCTTCGGAGAGAAATTTTTCCCGGAGGAGAAGTGCTGAATGGCGGAGTGGGGAAGCAAACTTTTCCCAATGCGGGCCGATGGAGTGGGGAAGGAATTTAGCGCTTTTTCCTTTTTGGGAGAAAGGCATGAAGTTACCTCTCTCGTGCGCTGCGAGCTCTTAAGGGGACACGTGTCCAAAAACTTCAACCCAAAGGGAAGGTGGGTCACCAAAAGAATTTAATATATTTAGCTTTTTTTCTGAAAAAATTAAGGGGTCAAAATGATCGCGCCTCTGCAAATGCCCATGGCACCACGTGTCAAGCCCCGATTCGTACGAGGAAAAGGACATGTGCATAAACTTAAGAATTTAAGAATTTTTTTGTTAAAAGTGCAAAGGTTAAGAAAAACTCTTCTCATCCGTCATCACCTCGTGAAGCCACATGTCATGCAATAATTGGCTATGGAACAAGTGGGCCAAATGGAGAAACTCAAGAAATTTCACCAATTTTTTTTAAAAGTTAAGTTTGTTAGCGTGAGCCCACACGTCTGCAAAAGAGATTTTACAAAAGAAGGGTGGGGGTGTAGGGCCATGGAGAAAAACAAGAACTTTTTCAAAAATTAAAAGGAGGTTAAGTTAGTGGTTGCGGGCCAACGCGCATGTGGAAATGTTTTCCAACAGCAAAGGGCGGAGTGGAGGGGCGGCAGGGCTGCGGGGAAAATTTTCCAAATTTTTCTTTTCCAAAGTTAGATTATTTTCGACAAAAAAATATGGTTTTGGGCTAGCGGAGCAGTGGGAAACTTCATGGCTTTTGCATTTTTAAGGAAAAAAGTGCAAAAGGAAGATTTTCGCTTATAGGTTTGCTAGTTAATATTTTAATAATTTAATTTGACAGTTAGATTATTTTTGAAGCCAAATGAAGTAAAAACTTTAGAAGGCCATAACATTTGATAGGGAACTCAACTTTTCACAAACAAGGACTTTACGAAACCTCTTGATGTGCTCTTTGCACAACATCCTTAATAATTTGATTTTGATAAGTTTTAGGGGTTACTTTTGATAAAAAAAATTATGTCACTTAAAAAGTGAACTCGTACTTTTAACTTATCAATTTTGTTACAATTTTTAATTAATTCTTTCTCAACATGCCAAACTAGCATGAAGGATTTTACTAGGAAGGTTTCAGGATAGATTGCAAGGTTAAATTTTCTTGATTGATTTGCATTCGAAATTACCAATGTTTACACAACAAAAATCCCAATTTTGCCTTTTCTCAATTTAAAAGGTTCTTTAAAAAATTTCTTAAGTGTTTTAGTTTGTTTGGGGTTGTTTTGATCTTACAAGTCCAATTTGGTATTTAATTTTGTCTTTTTGATGTTGCAGGGTCATTCTGTTCAATTTTCTAATTAATTTGTAGAGTTTGAAATTTATCTAACAGAGATCAGATTCGAATGGGTCTATTTTCATTTATCATCTTCTAAGTTTTAAAATTCATTCCAAAACCAATTCTAACCTATTAAGTTGATTCAATAAAAGTATTCAAATGTAAAATTATGATTTTGATTTCTAAAACATTCATTTCTAAAGAACAGAGCATTATGACATTTCTCCATACATATTCACTTTTTCATCTTTCCAACAGAATTTCAAAATACATTCAACAATAAGATTTCAATACCTAATAATGCCATTTGAGAAAAGTAATACAATCTTTTATTGATTCAAAAATATACCTTTACAACTTCTTCTTTCATTCCTCAATTTCAATATACAAAATACAATTTCTTTCACATTCATTCAAAAATAGAAAATAGAGTATATCTCTTTCACATTTCGAATTACAACTTTCATAGCCAATAAAGAACATATTTCCATCACAAATAATGTACAAGGTCATCCACTTCAAAGTGGGAAAGGGTTAGAATAATAATAATATTAATAAGGATTATCAATTTTTTCTTTTTCTTCTCGCTTTCGAACAACAACATGAAGTTTCTCTATTTTCTAGTTTGATCACAACAAAAGTAGGGGAAAGGCAACGCTTTCCACCTAACCAAGACATCCAATGATAAGGGGAATCCACCCTCTTCATTGGCCCCCAAGCACCAACCATAATGCAATAGAAGATGTGTTTCAACTCATGGCAACAAAGGCTTCCACAACACACAAGCATAATTTCACATTTAAAACACAGTCCAAAACAGAATGTAGTTTGCAACCACATTGAAACATAACAAACAAAACTCAAGCTTCATCATACAAGCCAAAGGAGCAAGAAACTATGAGGGATGTTACTTATGCCTCCCAAAGGGAAATTGGGTATCACCACCAAAGAACGATTCCAAAATTGCAAAAATATATCATTTCAAAACCATGACATGCCCTTATATCTCCCATTTCCTTATTCCTCCTTGACCTCTTATGGAACCCCATAACATTTAAAAAAATGCAAGATATTTATTTTTGCAAGGTGGAACCAAAATCCTAACTCCCTCCACACTTATACCTCCCCAAAAAACTTATGCCTCCCACAAAAATACCCAATAATATTCTCCTACACCATCCCTAGGCATTCTACCAACCCAACCAACAATTAAAACAACACATTCAAACATCAATCATTCGGATATGCATAAAAATGAACAGATAGCATTTCAAGAGCCAAGGTCCCGCCTCTCCATGGTGGAGTTGTTCGAGTTCCAAATAGTAATATTTTTCCAATGCAAGCAATCCAAATATCAACCAAGCACAATTATACCAAAAATATTCAATGTCTTCCGAAAGCAAGAGCTCAAAACACCGAAAGAGGTTGCACAAAAATACACATCTAAACGTGAAGCAATCAAAAATAATCCAAGGAAATTTTAATTTATAAGAGAGGAAGGGAAGAGGATGAGGTGGATCCATGTAGGATGCCACTTCACACATCCTCAACTCCAACAACAAATTCAACTTCATTCTCCAATGCATAATAAATAGGTGGGTGTCAAATTCATTCTCCAATTCATAGTAAATAGGTGGCCGAATAATATGACAGTTTACTTACACACTCCAAAATAAGCCCACACCCCATAAGGACTAAAATTAAAAATATGTAAGAAATTACAATTACAACTTACAATTTGACTTAAAAAATTCATAATGAAGGCTAATTTTAACTCTCCAACCATAGGTGAGGCTGGTATGAAAATTCAAGAGGTATGGGAAAGTTTAACTTGTCCCACAAGCCTCTAAAATCAGCCTCTAAGGAAAATATCTAATTTCAAAAGAAGGTGGAGTGTTTCATACTCCAAAATTGACTTACACATATGTTACACATCACTTACACATTACTTACACATATCTGACAACATTTAATACAAGAGCCACCAACTCCAATAATTACTTTCTTATGTCCCAATTGATTTATTAATTTTTAACAATATGTTTTCTCACATTAATTTACCACAATTTACTTAAATAAAAAGGGGGACACATCACTTATAAAATACATACACACTAAACAAAGGAACCAAATAAATAAATACACATAACCCTTGGTCACATTTAAAGGTGATCCCCCCATGGGAATCCCTAACACAATCAAACACACAAAAAAATACAAGTTGCCATGGTGACCTTATTGAATTCATCTAGAATTCCAATGTGGTTGGTCTCCAATCCCCGAGTATTGTTGTGATATAATTTAACCTGTAAAACACAAATACCTCCTTCGGCCTCGTGGCCATATCAGACATCCAAAATAAATATAAATATAATTTCAAAATCATCTATATATATGAATCACAACAACATCAAGGCAACTAACAATATCATTTGCAATTTTATCAACAACTATATGATCATCAAATTAATTCCATTTTCTAGGTCTACTTATTATATCCAATATCACATGTCCGAATAACATCCATAAATATAACCATGTCAAACAACATATCATTATCAATATATAAAAAGTTTCCAATAATCATCATGCACCATATATGAATCAAAGTCAACAATAATCCATGATCTAACATCTAACATCATACTAAATCAAAACTATAACAATGTCCATAATATAGTCAGCAGTATGATGATCAATATAAAAATGTGTCGAAAGGGAAGTGGGCATTACATCCCCCTCCCCTTAGAATCAACTTCCTCTTTGAAGTCACTGGAATGCATGTGTGAACTTAACTAGTAACAATGTAGTAGCATCGTCCCAGTAGTAGCTGCAGTCTCATCATATCTGTCCCACTCCACTCGCACCTGATCAATCTCTCTACCTCAAAGGCCCAAGGTCCTACGATCTATAATGCAAACGGGCTCTACCATAACTTGCCCCTGATCTTGAACCTATAAAGAGGTCCAATTTAGCACATGATAAGGATCTCGTAATATATCTCCTACAAACTAAAACATGAAACACATCATGTACATGAGATAAGCTAGGTGGCAATGATAGACGATAGGCCAAAGGGCCGATACACTCCAAGATCTCAAAAGGACCCATGAATCTAGGAGCTAACTTAGAACCTTTTCCATAATAGATAGGGATCTTATGTGGCCTGACACGAAGTAACAATATCATGCCCACATCAAAACTACGGTTGGTCCTATGCTAATCTGTGTAATTCCTATGCCGCCTTGTGCCTCCTGTAATCTCTACCTAATCATAACCACTCTTTGCTCCATGTCATGCAATAAAGTTGTTCCAAGAGAAACCATGTCCACTAACTTTGTCCCACCTAGGGGTTTCTGCACTCTCTACCATACAAACCCCGAAAAGGATCCATACCTATAGTACCATGAAAACTATTATTGTAGGAAAAATCCACCAAGTACAGGGAACTCTTCCCATTTCGAGTGCTGATCCATCACATACATCTGAAGCATGTCCTCTAAAATTTGATTCACCTATTTAGTCTATCCATCTATCTCGGGGTGATATGTTGTGCTGAAATTGATCCTCGTGTCGAGGACATACTTGCGTATGGTGGTCCAAAAATGGAAAGTATACAAAGGATTGCGGTCACATATAATCTTCCACGTGAATCCCATGCAACCTAACAATCTCATTCGATAGACTCGTGCCACTACACTAGTTGTATAAGTGGTCTTCACCAGAGAAAAATGAGCCACTTTTGTAAACTTATCCACCGTGACCATGATGGCATCATGGTGGTATCTCGACATTGGTAGCTCAATAATGAAGTCCTTGGAAATGGTGTCCCACTTCCACTCTAGTAGAGCATGAGGAAAGAGAAGGCCAACTAGATGTTGATGCTTAGCCTTCACTTTCTAGAACTATAAACAGTGTGAGACAAAGGCGAGCCACGTCTCTGTGAATTCCTCTCCAATTATGTAGTTGTCACAAGGTGGCATGCATCTTCTTCACCCTAGGATGGGCTGAATAGGGTGCATAATGTGCCTCTATCGAATATCCTAGTCTCAAGCCTTCATTTCTAGGAACATAAATCTAACCTTTCTTCTTGAGAAGGTAATCTACATCCAATGAAAAACATCAAAATTCCCCTCAAGGGGTCTTTGAGACTCGATCTCTCTCTTGCTAAAATGTAGAAATTGTCAAGAGGAAGCTACTAAAAATCTGCTCTACAAATCAGTGCTTCACTGAAGTGGCCATAGCCACATGTCTCTATTTGTTGATAGTGTCTGCAACAACATTCTCCTTCCCCTTCACATGCTCAATCTCCATATCGTACTCATCAAGCAACTCCATCCAACATCATTGATGAGTGTTGAGATTGGGCTGCATGAAGAGGTGGTGAAGAATCAAGTGATCTATCCTGAGTGTGAATCTCTGACAAAGAAGAAAGTGTCTCCATTGAACCAAAGCATTAACCACTACTGCAAGCTCAAGATCATGAGTTGGATAAGTGATCTCATAATCCTTGAGTTTGCGATACTCGAAAGGCCACTACTCGCCCTTCTACATCAATACACCTCTAACTCCTGCCAAAGAATAATCTATGCATACGAAGAACTCACCTCATGGATCTGACATTGCAAGAATAGGTGTTATTGGGAGGAACTCCTTCGATCTCCTGAAGGCCTACTCACATCTATCTAACCAATCAAACTTATTCCCTTTCCACTGAAGGGAATTGATGTGATGCGCAACCTAAGAGAAGTCTGAACAAATATCTTGTAATAAGTTGCTAATCCCATGAAGTTGCATGCCTCGATATAGTAGTGGGTGTTGGCCAATCATAAAATAGATCTAATCTTGGAAGGATCAAATGATACCTTCCCCGGGAATGATATGGCCCAGATACTTTATCTTTGATGAAAGAATGCACACTTCTCCAAGTTCCCGTAAAGTTGCTGCTCATGAAGACACTGAAGAACCTGGTAAAGGTGCCCCTCATGCTCCTCATGCGTACGTGAGTAAATAAAAATTTCATCAAGGAATATGAGAATGAAGTGATCTAAGAAATTCTGAATACCCCATTCATCAAACTCATAAACACTACGGGGGAATTCGTCAAACCAAAAGGCATCACTATGAACTCATAGTGCCCATATCTCATACGAAAGGTGGTGTTATGAATATCCCCTCTATATTCCTTAGCTAATGATAGCCTAACTTAATATCTATCTTCAACAAAAATTTGGTTCCCTTAATCGATGAAACAAATCATCTATGTGCAGAAGGGGATAATGATTCTTGATCATTACTTTGTTTAACAGGTGATAATCAATACACAACCACAACGATTCATCCTTCTTCTTCAAAAAAATCACCAGTGCACCCTAAGGGGATACACTAGGATGGATAAGTCCTTTCTCACGAAGGCCCTCTAACTATAACTTCAGCTTCAAAAGCTCTGGGGTGGTCATCCGATAAGATGCTCGTGAGATAGGATCTACTCCCGAAAGTAGATCTATATGAAAATATATCTCACTTGGGGGTGGTAACCTCGGTAGCTCCCAGAAAGACATCTGCAAACTCTCTCAAAATGGGATGGCCATGTAGTGATGGTCAACTAGACCCATCCTTAGATTGGTCACTAATTTTTACCGCATACATGTGACAACTCATCACACACCGTAATATGCATAACGGAGATGGTGCGAATGGAAATGGGTCTGTTGACCCCAAAAATCATTGACTCCACTCCAAGATCATTAGCACAGGCCATAGTCTTATGGTAACAATCCATCCTGGCCATATGTGCGAGATAACCAATCCATGCCAAAGATGACTCCGTAAGAACCCAACGAAGGATATGAATATTCGAGGTAGTGGTGAAAGGTCCTAAATCCACTACACACTCCTTAACTAAGGAGTCTACAGAGATATTGGCTCCAAAATCCATGTCTACGTCCCAACTAATACAACACCTAATTGCCACTAGCCTGCATCATTCTACTAAATATGGTGTAATAAAGGAATCAGACCAATCGGTCAAATAGAATGGAGGTAGGAATACCACCAATGCTACCTATAGTCTCAATAGCTATACTCGATGCTCTATCTAACAGATCTCAACCGATGCATAAATTTGATGATTGTGTCCCATGTCACCAACAATCGGCTCTAGATTTGTGTCTTACCCTTGTTAGGGTTTTGAGTGAAGTATCTCTAAACCTTTTCGGAAACACCACAACCAAAACAACCACCTAATCCTCTCCCATTAGTAGCAAGTTCGGTGCTGCTTGGAATTCTATGTTATGGATCTAGTTGATCTAGTTATGGTTTGCTGCAATATCTCTTGGCGAGATCCTATTGATTGAGCTCTAGGTACACCCTATTTCTTGATGGGACCCTAGGAGGATGCCCCGTACTCCGACCCTCTATGCATCAAATCTTTGTGGAAGTCATGAGGTGGGCGGGACTACTTCTATTGTTGTGGTCTAAAAGATGACTGCGAAGAACTCGCCACCTCGAGGAGGACAAGTGACCCCTCGATCTATTGTCTTACATCTATTGTATGTGGCTCCGAACTCGGACTTAGTCTCTAGTCTTCCGGGTCTTTCCCCAACTCTCCTCTCTTATGTAGGCCTTCTTAAAGGCCTCGGCTAAATTTTGTGGACAATGGATCTCGAATCGCACGTCCAATGTCTAGATTTAGGCCCCGGATGAACCTTTGGATCCACACTGCTCATTCTACATGTAATCAACAAACGGAGTAGATCCAGATAACCTACTCTCATACTCGGACACTTATAAGAGATGCCTCACTGCCGAGGTCATGAAACTCATCTATCCACTCTTTGTATGAACCTCTCGTGACAAATATCTCTGCTCTGAATCACTCCTCGAAGAGATCCAAGGTAACGTCTCTAATCAACATGGAGCTTCTACTCCTCTATTCTCCACCATATGCCTGCTCCATCCCTTAATAGATGGATCGAACACAAGATTTCATGTTAGAACAAGGACAGAGCTTGAAGCAACCACTCAAGCTCACTAACCGAGCCTCCGCCTAAAATCCACATGTAACACCAGAGTAATGAGATGGCCGTAGCTTTAGGATATTCCCGATGTGATCTGCACTGTGTGGTCCGATGACACCTAGGCCTCTCAACATGCTCATCCATAAGCCTAGGGCTCCGAGATCTATCTCTATGTCCGAGTCTGGTCACCCTCGTCCCCTATGTGGTGACTCTGCTCTACCTGACTCTGTATGGTATTTCTCTGCTCTATGCTCCTCACTGTGTCGAGGAGATGCATGGGCATCCACAGATGGCTCTCCATCATATCTGTCTGAATGTCTTCCAACCGACCCTGTACGTAAAGTGACATTAACATCCCGAAGTGTCTATAAAATATGTGGTAGGATGGCTGCAACAACATGATCCGGTGGTGGAAAATCTAAGTCTATGTGAAAATACCCCTCACCTGGTCCACGCCCCCTACATAGACCAAGGCAAGAGTTAGTTTATTATTCTAAGTTTCATTTAGTCTTCCATGTTTACTAACATATATAATTCCAAAAAAAAAAAAAGTTTTCTAGATTTGAAAAGTGTGCTAGGTTTAATATTGTACTAGGTTTAAAGTTCATGTCTAAAGTTTTCTAGTGTGCCCAAGGGTCCAATATTTTGAACCCATAACTCGATACCAGAGTGTAACGCCCGCTAAAATTTCCCACTTAAGAAGAGCCAAAACAATTAAATACCTAGGTAGTTAATTCTACAAGGTTTCAACAATTAACAAGGTCCGATAATAAGGGGAGGATAAACATTTAAAATAAAAGGGTAAACTATCACTTACCACTCCTAGAACTCTCTTAAAATATTAAACCTGAATTTTTTCATATTTAATGCACTCAAAAATTCTTGAAAACATTCCCATTAGATGGGAAATTTTCTCACCTTTCCATTGATATAAAGAAGTCCTCCTAACTCCTCATATTTTCCCTCCTAACTCCTCATAAAGAAGTCCTCCTAACTCCTCTAGGGATGAAAATTTTCCCCAAGAGTGGGCCTGCAAGCAGCCAGGGAGGAAAATTTTTCCTAACTTGGGCCTGTATGCTTCGGAGAAAAATTTTGGCCTAAGGAGAACTGCGGAGCAGCTTAGCGGGGAAGAAATTTTTTCCTAGATGCGGGTCGGCGGAGCGGGGAAGGAATTTAGTGCTTTTTCCTTTTTGGGACAATGGCACAATTTACCTCCACGTGCCCGTGAGCTTGTAAGGGGAAACGTGTCCAAAACTTCAACCCAAAGGGAAGGTGGGTCACCGGAATAATTTAAGATATTTATCTTTTTTTTGCCGAAAAACGTTAAGGGATCAAAATGATCGGTGCCTCCACCGACACCCATGGTGGCACATGTTAAGCCTTGATTCATGTGGGGAAAATGGACTTGTGGAGAAACTTAAGAATTTAAGACTTTTTGTGGTAAAAGAAAAATGGTTAAGAAGACCTGCACTCCTCCTCTGTCACCTTGTGAAGCCATGTTTCAACTAATCATTGGCTACAAAGGCTAGCATGCCCAAGAGAGAAACTCGAAAAATTTTGCCAATTTTTTTAAAAGTTAAGTTTGTTAGCATGAGCCCGCACGCCTAGGAAAATAGCTTTTACAAAACTAGGGTGGGGGTGTGCGGCCGAGAGAAAAATAGGAATTTTTGAAAAAATTAAAAGAAGGTTAAGCTAGTGGTTTTGGGCTGCGCACCTGTGGAAATGTTTTCAAACAACGAAGTATGAGGAGGTGGGGCCACGAGGAAAATTTTCAAAATTTTCCTTTTTCGAAGTTAGATTATTTTTGACAAAAAAAGATGGTTTTGGGCCAGCGGAGCGGTGGGAAACTTCATGAATTTTGTGTTTTTAAGGAAAAAAATAAAAGAGGAAGATTTTCACCCGCAGGTTTGCCAGGGAATATTTTAATAATTTAATTTGACGGTTAGATTATTTTTGAAGCCAAATGAAGTACAAACTTCTAAAGGCAATAAGTTATGATAGGGAACTCGCTTTTTGAAAATGAGGACTTTATGTAAATCTCTCCATGTTCTCTTTGTACGAAACCTTAAAAATTTTATTTTGATAAGTTTGAAGTGTCAATTTTGAGAAAAAATTTTCACTCACTTGAAAACTGAACTAATATTTTTAACTTATCAATTTTTTCAAATTTTCCATTAATTCTTTCTCAACATGCCAAACAGGCATGGAGGATTTTACTAGGAAGGTTTTAGGATAGATTGCAAGGTTAAATTTTCTTGATTGATTTGCATTTGAAATTACCAATGTTTACACAACAAAAAGCCTGTAATTTTGCCTTTGCTCGATTTGAAAGGTTCTTTAAAAATTTCTTAAGTGTTTTAGTTTGTTTGGGGTTGTTTTGATCTTACAAGTCTAATTTGGTATTTAATTATTTTTTTGATGTTGCAGCGTAATTCTATTCAATTTGCTAATTAATTTGCAGAGTTTGAAATTTATCTAATAGAGATCAGATTTGAATGGATCTATTTTTATTTATCATCTTCTAAGTTTTAAAATACATCCCAAAACAAATTCTAACCTATTAGGTTGATTGAATAAAATTATTCAAATGCCAAATTACGATTTTGATTTCTAAAACATTCATTTCTAAAGAACAAAGCATTATGACATTTCTCCATACATATTCACTTTTTCATCTTTCCACTTGAATTTCAAAATACATTCGATAATAAGATTTCAATACCTAATAATTCCATTTGAGAAAATTAATACCATATTTTATGTAGTCAAAAATATACCTTTACAACTTCGCTTCTTTCATTCCTAAATTTCAATATACATAATACAATTTCTTTCACATTCATTCAAAAAAGAAAACAGAGTATATATCTTTCTTATTTCAAAGTACAACTTTCATAGCCAATATAGAACATATTTCCATCACCAATAATGTACAAGGTCATCCACTTCAAAGTTGGAAAGGGTTACAATAAGGATAATCTTAACAAGGATTGTAAAATCTTTCTTTTTCCACTTCTCCGAACAGCAACATGTAATTTCTCCATTTTGCAGGTTGATCACAACAAATTCAAGGGAAAAGAAATGCTCTCCACCCAACCAAGACACCAATGACAAGGGGAAGCCTCACTCTTCATTAGCCCCTAAGCCCCAACCACAATACAATAGAAGATGTGTTTCAACTCATGGAAACAAAGGCTTCCACAACACACAAGCATTATTTCATATTTAAAACACAATTTGAAAGAGAATGCAGTTTGCAACCAAATTAAAACATAACAAAAAAAACTCAGGCTTCATCATACAAGCCAAAGGAGCAAGAAACTATGGGGGATGTTGCTTATGCCTCCTAAAGGGAAATTGGGTATCACCACCTAAGAACAAACCATAAAAATATATCATTTCAAAACCCTGACATGCCCTTATGCCTCCCCCAAGTTACCCTTATTCCTCCCATTTCCTTATGTCTCCCCAACCTCTTATGGCACCCCATAACGAGTTAAGAAATGCAAGATACTTCTTTTGCAAGGTGGAAAAAAAATCCCAACTCCCTCTACACTTATACCTCCCCAAAACACTTATGTCTCCCAAAAAAATACCCCATAATCTTCTCCTACACCATCCCTAGGCATTCTACAAACCCATCCAACTATTAAAACAACACATTCAAACAGTCAATCATTCACATATGCATAAAAATGAAAAGAGATCATTTCAAGAGCTAATCTCCTACCTCTACATGGTGGAGTTGTTCCAAGTTCCAAACAGTAAGCTTTTTCCGATACAAGCATTCCAAATATCAACCAAGCGCATGTATACCAAAAATATCAATTGTCTTCTAAAAGCAATATCTCAAAATAGCAAAAGAGGTCACCCAAAAAGATGCATCGAAAAGTGAAGCAACCAAAAATAAGCCAAGGAAATTTAAATTTATAGAAGAGGGAAGAGAAGAGGATGAGGTGGATCCATGTAGGATGCCACTTCACACATCCTCAACTCCAACACCAAATTCAACTTCATTCTCCAATGCATAATAAATAGGTGGGTGAATAATATGACAGTTTACTTACACACTCCAAAACAAGCCCACACCCCATAAGGACTGAAATTAAAAATATGTAAGAAAGTGCAATTACAACTTACAACTTGACTTACAAAAATGCATAATGAAGGCTAATTTTAACTCTCCAACCATAGGTAAGGTTGGTATGCAAATTTAAGAGGTATGGGACAAGTTTAACTTGTCCCACAAGCCTCCAAAATCAGCCTCCAAGGACAAATTCGAATTTCAAAAGAATTTGGATTGTACCATACTGCAAAATTAACATACACATGTATTAAGGGTAAAAGATGGCTATAAAAATAAATTAAAACTAAGGTGATACACCAAATTTATATGAGGGCTTTGATTGAGTATATGCACAATTGATATGGGAAGGATTCTTGATGCATGAACCAACAATTTTCTATAGAATAATTAAGGGAAACACTTGTTGTACTGAGGGAAAATATCACAACAACACTAATAAGTTAACATGCACATTAAAATTATGTAGAAAATACTGAAATTTGCAGCAGGGTAAGATGATTGTTCAGGGAATTTGCATTCAAAAGACTAATAGAAACATACACAAGGCTACAAATAATTGAAAGGTAAAAATACTTCACACTCAAAAGGAAAAACTGGCAAAAATTGCTTCAGTACTCCTATATCAAAAAGTCCTCCTTTGTGCTTTGCCAAAGCACACAATATATAAAAAATAATTTTCACCCCCTTCCTAAAAATAGTCTAAGGCTTGTACTCACCCATGCATCCTATTTTTATCCTTTATTTAATAATAGATAAAGGAATAAAATAGAACATGCAATTACAAATAGGCATTAATAGCCTTTGATCACATTATAGTCAAACTAAAGTTGACTGTCCTATTTTTAAGAAAACAAGGTGAATAATTTTCTAATAATAAGCTTTCTTGCTGAACAAGTCTCTTTCCTTGTGCATGTGAATTCATCTTCTTGTCTGTTTGTCCTCTTGTGAAGCATGCAAAAATAAACTCTCTATTTGAGTGAATAAAATAATTACAATACTTGTAATATTTGTAAAAATAAACATCAATACATCCATTTGGTGGGGACCACCTTCATGTGTACATGCTCCCTTTTCTCTTTGTAGTATGTGACCACATGGATAGATCATGTAAATCATCTCTTACCTTTGGTTTGTAGTGGGGACCACCTTTGTAGTTTAAGGTAAGTGTGCTTTACCATGGTTTGGCCACTCTTGTGGACTTAGCACCTCATACCAAGGTTTACAATATAGTAGGTCACCAAATTACGATTTCACTGGTTTGACTATAAATCACCACCTTATGACCATTTTTCATTTTCATATGGTCATATATAGTGCTCACCACTTTTCCATTATCATTGCATTGATAGCATTTAAAATTTTTTGATGATTCTTTGGCATTTGTCTATTGGCATGTATGTATCACTCACCTTTTTATGATCATTGTTTGTCATTTTGATTTTCATGGTATTAAGATTTTTAGACCTTAGATGGCCCCTCAAATGCAATGATATTTTAATTTAACAATAATGATTAATGTGGGTGTGCCCTATTTTAAACTCACCCTTCACATTTTATGCGCACTTTGTCTTAATACATGTGTCATTGTGATTAGCTATAACCATTGATTCTTGCACTTGATTCTTGTGAACCTATTGATCTTGATCTTCAATTGAAGTTTAGGGTTTCACTTGTATTTTAATGTGGTTGTTGGAAATTGACCATGATGGTTTGCATTGAATGGAGATCGATTCTCATCCTTTGATCTTTGTACCTATTGAATTTAGACCATTTGATCACTAACTCTAGGTGAGTTAGGTTAACCAAGCTCAGGTGGGTGAGTTAAAACAACTTGAACTCCATCATTTTGGTCATTTTGGTCATCCTGGTTTCTCTCTAGAGTGAAAGCCCTGAAAAATTTTGTTTGACCACCATTTTTGAGTTGTGAAGCTCAATTTTTGTTTTGTTTTCTCTTTTGAGTTGGAAACCTAATCGGTCTTGTTTGAGAGTTCTTGAAGTTCTCATTTTCATATTTTTTAGTTTTTTTGATAAGTTCGGTTTTTATAGGATTAGCCCATTTTGAGTTCTGAGCTTTCTCGATCTTCATTTGTTCATTGGTTTTGAGCTTTTCTTTCTTGATGCTTTTATGGATATTCATCTTAAAGTTTGAGTGAATCTTCCTTTGTGGTTTCTTCTGATCTTTCAAGTTTTTTGATGAAAAGTATTATGGGTCTTTTCGCCATTTCTTCAACTTTTGATTTCTGATTTGACTTTGTTTATAGTCTCTTTTCTTTTCCCTAAGATTTCAAAGTGCTTTCTTAGAGCATCGTGGTTATGGCTTGTATGTTTTTCTTGTGAACCTCGAGCTTGATTTAATGAAGTTTTGATGTATTTTCTTAGTCGGTAGATTCAATGATGTTTGTGAATGATTATTTGATCCATTTTGAGCACTTTGTTAGATTTCTTCTATATTAATTTTTTCACTAGTGTCATTTTTTAATTTTAATATGATTTCATTTCAAAAGATATTTGTCTTCTTTGTTTATCTTGATCATTGAAGTTATTTTTCGATTTTCTTTGATCTTTTCCTATCGAATGTGATTTTTTCATGTATTCATTGGTTGGATAAAAAACTTTATGGATGGTAAGTTTTCACCTATCACCATTTCTTTGACCTCTCAAGCACCACTATTAATTTTTCTTGTTCCATTTTGAACTTCAAAATACTTATACTCATTGTTTTTTTGCACTTTTTGATTTTTGAATAACATTGGTCTCTGAAAATTTTGAAACTTGCTCTAGGTTCTTAGCTAGAGATATTTCATTCTTGAGGGTTTTCTCAACTTCTATTTAAACCGCAAGTCCTTGTTTACTTACTCTGATTTTATTCTACCCATTAATGGGTTTTTCGATTAAGGTCATAAACTATATTTTCTTTTGTAGATCTGAGATCAACTTGAAACTTTTTGTAATGGGGATCATGATTTTCTGAAATGTTTGAATCTTCTTCATCTTTGGAAATGCATGAGTTTTCTTATTTATGAGCTCCTCTATTTTACTTAAGTATAATTTTCAAACTTCAATGCTAAAAATGGCTCTGCTCATTCACTTTTATCTTGTATTCATCCAATTTGTCCCGTAGATAATTCACTTCAATGTTAGTACGCTTTGGTTTTTCTCTTAATTTTGAATTGGTCTCTTATTTTGTTCTGGTAGATTCAAACTTTGAATAAATTCTTCCCATTAGTTTCAGATTTTTGATGAAAATGCCATGGTTTATAAATTTTTTGACTTTTGTGTGTTATTTGAGTTCTTTTTAACAAATGAACTAGAATTTAAATTTGGCTATGAAAGTATATTTAGAATATTGTACACTTTTATTATCCCTTTTTTGGGTAAGGTATTGAATCATTATGTAAATTTAAGTTGTTTAGTTTCACTTCTAGCTTCTATCATTCTTTATTCCATCAAATCTATTTCTTATGAATGATTTCATCTTCGATCCTTCTTGATTACTATGAATTAGATATTTTTGACATTTTCTTGATAGATATTAGATAGGTTTGTTTTGATTTGATTAAAGGACTTAAAATGAAAATACTTTTGACTATTCTTTTTCATTTTATTTCTTTAGTTCTTCCTTGTATGATTCTAGAATTTGTAAACATGGTGGTTTCATTCAATTCTTAAAAACATTAGAAGGCATAACTGAATGAATTGATTCAGATGACTTGTTTAAATTTGTAATCTTATTTCTTTTACTTAGATGCTTTATTTCCTTGATAGTAGTATTTCTAGCATGCTGGAAAATTTAAAATGTTGATTTTTCATGGTGAAGCCCTGAATTTTTTTTTCCAGAATTCTTTCTTCCTTCCTTTTCTAGCTTTGTAGTAGTTGTATTTTTATTCGAAATAAATGTAACACTTTTCTATTGAATCTGATTTGTAGTTGAAATCAAAACATAATAACTATTATCTTGATCATGGCATGCTTTTCTACTTTTCTATATCACTTACTTGATTTACATAATTCTTTTAAAGCATGTAGTAGTTAAAAACAACATGATGAAAAGTCGTAAATGTCCATTTTACATGGCGAAGCCCTATCAAAATTTTCCCAAATCTTCTTTCATTTTGTTTCAGTTATAACCCTTTCTTTCCAGTTAACTTCAACTTCTTGAAATCTGATTCTTCTTCTTTAGTTGCAAACTAAAACATGTACTTCTATTTTCCAATCCTCTTTTGTATTGTAACTTCTTCCCTTTGTAGGATAGTTGTTTGAAACATGAGTTACATTCTTCCTTCTCTCCAGCATGTACTTATGACTTATCTATTTCTTCTTGGCTTGCAACTTCATGATACTTTACACACTTAAGAAAATAGTTAGAAAATATCTAGGCTTTTTGGCCTCTCTTATGTCCATGGTTTTTTTTTTTTTTTTTTTTCTTTCTTCTTTCTGAGTGAGTAAAGCATGTATGCAGCTGATCTTCAAGTAAACTATATCTCCTATTGTTAAGAGATTCATATGCATGAATTAGGACAGTATAGGAATATGGATTGATCCCTGAGCTCATAACTGATAGTTTCTCTTTTTCTTTTTTTTTAGGTACAAGTGACTTCTACAATGAAGATGAAGAAGGAACAAAAGATGGAAATGGAGATGCTTCAAACAATGAAGAAAACCCCCAAGGAAATGATGGGTTCACTCATACTCCTTTACTTTCTTTTTCATGCATGTGTACCTCTTATTTTAGTAGTTGTACTTTACTTTTCAGTTACATCCCATGACTTGTGTGGGAAACATTTGAAAATTCCTTATGAATAAAACATTGAATTCTAAAATGAGTTGTATATTTCTTTCTGCATTTCAGCTTTTTATATGGATTGTATGATGAACTAAACAACTCAGTAATATAATTGAATGTCTTAATCATGAAGGAAATAACATTAAGAAAACCTATAACATCCAGTAATGAACTCTGATTTCTACAATCTACACTTATGTTTGTTGTTCCAAAACTTAGCATTTCACCTATTCTGTAATTGAATGTCTTCATCAAGACAACACAGCTGTCCTTCGGGCTTTGTGTTCTTTTTCTGAAGATAGTCATGAAATTATAGACTATGTGATCTGTTATGTTTTGTAACAACACACATAGCTGCATATTTCATGTAATCATTAACTAATTCAATAGTAATAAATAATAAAAAAATCTCCCTAGCTTAGGTATACTTCACCAATGCCTTCCATCATAACAAGTTTTGAGTTTCCCATTTTTACACAAGTGCAAAAATTGTCAACATTTCTGGCGATCCTGTGGGGAAAGCTGCCTGCTAGCTTATAGACCATTGTCTTGCTCTTGTCCATTGGGCATGGAGTCCAAACATGTAACCAAAATCTACCTTTCGAAAGGTCCAACCCTTCCAAAACAAACTAAAATGGGAAAGGATCTGGTAAACCAAATCACATGCATGAATGCACTTATTGAATTGAAAAACAATGCAATGTGTAGAAACTACACTTATTGAAGGGAAATCCTACTCTAACAATCACTGTAAGATTTTCAATAATAGTGTTTGAGAAACATACCATTCATAGGAATGGGAAGTTCCTCTCCATTCAGCTTTAAAATCTGAAAAGCATTGTGTTCTTTGCAAGCTGAAATCATGTAAGGGCCACTCCAGATTGTATCAAACTTTGTGTGTCTTCCTAGCTTTGCATGATCAACATCCCACTTTAACACAATATCTCCTTCATTGAAGATTCTAAATTTAGCTTTCTTATCAAAAGTCTTCTTCATCTATTTCTGATTCTTTTCCATATTCAAATGGGCTTGATCTCTTAGCTCTTGTAATTCCATTAACTCTACATAACGAACCTGTAATGGTTCATTCTCAAGAAGCTCCATTTGATGTAGCAAATCCAATGTAGGTAACTCAACTGAAATAGGCATTCTTGCTTCTTTTCCATACACAAGTTTGTATGGTGAATTGCCAACTGATCTTTTAGGAGTTACTCTATCAGCCCAAAGTGTTGAATTCAACATCAGATGCCAAGCTCTTTGATTATCTTTGAGTGTTCTTCTGATGATCCTTAAAAGGTTCTTGTTAGTACTTTCAGCTAAGCCATTACCTTGTGGGTAATAATTAGATGAAGAACTTAAGTAAATTCCATGGCTGACAGCCCAATCTGTTATCTTTGCACCAAGAAATGCTAAAGCATTATCTGATATGATAGTTGTTGGAACACCAAATCTGCAAACTATTCCTTCATAAAAGGATAGTATCGAAGCTTCATTAGCATCTTTCAAGGCTATTGCTTTAGTCCATCATGTAAAATAATCTATAGCAGTTAAGATCCATTTGTGTCCTTGTGATGAAGGTGGGTTTATCATGCCAATAAAGTTCAAGACCCCACTGCATAAAAGGTTGATCAACTGAAATAGGTTGTAAAGGAAATGAAAGCTAAACATTCTTTTCCAACAAAGAAAGCATTTTTTACACTTCCATTCAAAACAATACTTCAATATACTAGGCTAATACATCAACTCAAATAGGTTGTAAAGGCAATAAATGTTCTTTTCCAACAAAGAAAGCACATTTTTTACACTTTCTGATCCATTCAAAATAGTCCTTGAATATGCTAGGCCAATAGTAACCAACTTTCATGATTTTTAGAGTTATGGTACGTGCTTGAGAAATGACCTCCTGCAGTCCTTCATGGAATTCTGATAGTAATTTCTGAATTTTATCATAGTCAACACATCGCAACAAGATTCCATTTATATCTCTTTTGAACAACACACTATCAATAAAGATATAGGGGACAACTTGTAATCTGAAATATCTTCATTTATTTTTATCCATACCTTCCAGATAGGTGCCATGTTGTAGATAGTTAACCAAATCAATCATCCATCTTGATTCCTAAATCTCATGAGCAAGTTCAGGTTGTTGATTTTCTGGTTGAACCATGATGCCTGATTGTTGATACTCAATTTCAGCATGTTGTTTTGAATCATTTGTTCTGTAGCTTGTTGTTTTTCCATATCAGCAATTAGATGTTCACACAAGCCTTTCCTCAAACTATCTTCACAACACGAATATCAACATCATATTCCATGACCTTCATTATCCAACCTGCTCTTTTCTCATTCAATTCTTTATTTAACAAGAAAGCTTTCACACTTGGATGAGAAACAAGAACATGGATTTTATTGTTCGAAAGCATGTACTTGAAATTCTTTAGTCCTCTGACTACTAAAAGTACTTGTTTTTCAAGGAATGTGTACCTTGTTTTGTAATCATGCAAGCTCTGTCCAAAGAAAGCAATAGGTTGCTCAATATTTTCATCATTGACCTGAGTTAGTATGGCTTGAGATTGTTTCAGCTCCTACAAGTGCATACATTGTAAAATCTTTATCAAAATTTGGATTTGCAAGAGTAGGAGCCTGAGAGATGGTTGTTTTGATTGCTTCAAACCCTTCTCTCCCTTCACTGGTCCAAGAGAATGTTTTCTCTTTCTTTAACATAGTTATCAACGGTTTAACCAATGCTGCAAAATATGGAACAAATCTTCTAACAAAGTTGATTTTTCCAAGAAAACTTTGTAATGCCTTCTTATGATGAGGCAATGATAGTTGTGATATGGCTTTGATTCTAAAAGGATCAATTACTAAACCTTTCTTAGAAACAATATGGCCAAGTAATTTACCTTGATGTACTTGAAAAGATGGACTTCTTGGGATTCAAAGATATTCCAAACTACTTGCACAACCTTGAAAAGTCTACCTTAGATGCATTAGATGTTCATCAAATTTTTTGAAAATATAGTAACATCATCTAAATAAACAAGAATGCATTTATTTAGCAAGCTTGTGAAAAGCCATGTCCATTGCACGTTGAAACGTTGCACCAACATTTGAAAGACCAAAAGGCATTCTTTTGTAAGCATAAGTACCCCACTTGGTGGTAAAAGTTGTTTTGTACCTATCTTCTTCTCGGACTAAAATCTGATTGTATCCGACTGTATCCATCTAGAAGAGATAGTCTATCTGAACCAAAACTGTTCTCAAAATTTGGTCCATATTTGGTAGTGGGTAATGATCTTTTAATGAAGCTTTGTTAAGATCTCTAAAATCCACACATAATCTGATTTCTCCATTCTTCTTCCTAACAGAACAAGATTTTCTACCCAACTTGAATGCTTAACTGGAAAGATAATACCTGATTCAATTAACTTGGATAACTCTTTCCTCATTAGAGGCTCTATTTTGGGATTTACAAGCCTTTGCTTTTTCTAAATTGGTTTAGAATTTGGCTGTAATTCGATAGTATGTTGTGCTAAACTGGGATCAAACCCTTTCAGGTCTTGGTATCTCCAAGTGAAAACATCTTTAAATTCTTTGCAAAGATTAATAAATGACTATTTTTCAGCTAAGGAACATACCTTTCCAAGAAACAAATTTTTCCCTTCATCAACTAAAATTTCTTCATAGTTATCAACATGTGTTGACATCTTGGTTTTGTCTTTTCTTAACTGATCATCAATGTTGAAGATGTCCTCTAATGTGACTAGACCTCGAGGTAACTTATTTGTCTTTAATTGAACAATCTGGTCACCATATAAATGTTGTAATTTATCCTGATTTACTATAGAAAAATTCAGCTTCTTGCTTTGTAAAAAACCTACAGATTTGATCATCATTTTCAAAAACTTTCCAATTCAAATCATTATCAGGTATCGAAGGCCTGACAAATTAACTTATATGAGGCTGAATTTTGCTATTTTCAATCTATTCTAGCATTTCAAAACTAGCACCAACTGCTGCAAGTCTGTCTGCATGCTTGTTTTCAGTTCTAGGAATGGACTAAATATTAATAGCATCAAAATCTTCCATTAAGTCTAAAACTCTATGTCTGTAAGACTTCATTAATGGATTCTTACAAACATTAAAATTCTTTACTTGATTGATAACCAACTCAGAATCACCAAAAATTGTAATGTGTTGATACCTTTCTTTTTAGCCCAAAGCAAGCCATGAATTAATGCTTCGTATTCAGCTACATTACAAGTGCATGAAAATTGAGACTCAAAGATGAGAAATACCTTTCATTTGTTGGGGAAGTGAGCATCAAACCTACTCCCTGTCCTTTTTTGTTCTTAGCTCCATCAAAATGAAGCTTCCAAATCCCTTCTACTGCTGAATTTTCTATTTTTTAGACAGAAAGGGAAGTGGTGTATTTTCTTCATGCATACAATACACACCAAACATATGTTCTTCAACTTCCTTAAAAGGATCATGGACATGTTCTTCAACTATATTTTCATCCATAAACATGTTAGAAACACCATCTAATGCTGAAACATGAGCTACATCATCAAAATCAGACTATCTAAGGCTGCATAATTAGCTACTACATGCATTTGAAGAGAGTGAGGCTCAATGTGAAATCTGGCCAATGGTTCTGAATTGATAGTAACTTTGGTGCCATAACGAGTAGTGAAAAATAAGAAGGACCAATCTGAAGAGAGATAACCTCCTATCTTTGTTGTGAAATCTCTAGATAAGCATAAAGCAAAGTATGGAGGTAAATCTACAATAATAACATCTTGCAGAATAGAAACATTTGGGAAAGCATGTAATGTTACCTCTAAATTTCTGATTATACCAATTGTATTAGTTGTAGTTCCATCAAGTTGTAAGACACTCTTTTCTGTAGGCTCATACTACAGACCCAATTTTTCTACAATTGCTTTTGGCATAACTGTGCTACTTGCACCATTGTCCACCATGCAATTATGAACTAGATGTTCTCCAATAATCAGTGATAGATAAAATGGTGGTGGATTCTTTATGTCATGAGCATTCAAAACTTTCTAAACCATCCACTTAACTTCTTTTATGTGGTCTTGTTCAAACATTCCAAGGACCATGTCTACCTTTCTAACTTCTTTTCTGTTGTTTTAGAAGAAATCTGCAGCTTAGCTAGTTCATGAGAAAGTAAATCTTGTTGTCCTGAATACTTAGAGCATCCCACATTGAGATGTTAACATTATGATTTTTCATTACATCAACAATGTTAAAAGAAGCAACAGTTTTAGAGACAGATTCAATTGTTTTAGCATAGGCCTTAGCAAAAAAATTGATTCTTGCTTCAATTGTTTTTGATATCTGAGGTATAAACAATCTTCTTGGTCAGTTGTAGTTTTTTTTTGTCCTTTATCAACTGAAACACTTGCTATTTTTTGAGGAACAACAGAATGTTAGCTGGTTTTGGGGTTGTAGATGTTGTCTTATCAGTGACAGTGAGGTAGAACAGGCCTATTTTGTTGTTTTTGACTTTCAACAACTTTTCCTTGAGCCCTAGTGGTAACTACAATGAAATCCTCCTCATTGAAACTGACTAAATTTTATTCAGGTGCTTTCTGAACATGAGTTTCTTGCTTCCCACTCTCCATTTGAGGCATGAACAATGCTTTAGATTGAGGTTGTGCAACAAGATTTAGATTCAGAAAAGCATTTGGGCAATTTACAGTTGAATGAGGTTGATTACAAGGTTGGCACCACTCTTCTGTAGTCATGTTAACTGGAACTAGAGCATTAGATGAACTAGGAGCCTTTGGGTCAAATTGCCTTTGTTGGTAAGGCTGCCTATAATTTTGATTCTATTGGTAAGGCTACCTATTTTGTTGATTTAGCTGATTTTGTTGATAAGGAGCCTTGATAAGGTCTACTAGGTAATGCAAGCCTATTCTCAATTAAAGTCAGCTTATTTCCCATAGTCTATAAAGCTTTAAATACATCATCTAATGGGGCTGCAACAACAGGTTCTATGATTGTAATAGGTTGTGGGATAGGGGCTAAATCTACCAAAAAAGGCATTGAAGGTCTTGGTGCTAATTTTCCAGCTTGAATAAGACTATTTTCAGCTCGGATGGCGATATCATAGGCTGTTGGGAGTGTCTCTCCTCCCATAGACTGAATCATAGTTGAAATATCACTATTTAGTGCCCTAAGATAATAAAGAAAAGTGTGATCAGCTTGAGGCTTGACACTTGCTGGAATTCTTTCCCAAGTTCTAGAAAAATGGATGTTGAAACTTGACATAAATTCATTGGGAGCTCTTTTAATGGTAGACAAATTGTTCTATAAGAGATAAATGATCTGAATTGTCTTGAAATTGTTTCAACAATTTATCACCTAAGTCATCCCAAGTTCTTATGCATCCAATCTCTAGATTTCTATACCATTGCAAGGCTTGTCCTTTAAGAGATGCAACTAAAAGTCTCAAAGCTACATCCTCATGAGTAATATTATGAACTGCACATAAGGTTGTGACATCTTTAATGTGCTCTGTAGGTGTCACCTGATTTTCACCAGTGAATGATGGAAAACTTTTCATGGCAGCATTAGGGATGTCATGGTAAACTAGGATTACTAATGGGCTGCCATTAGTAAAGGTCACAAAATTTCTAGGTGGTTGGATTGCCATCGGAAAAAATAGGATGTTAATAGAGAAATTGATTCATGGTGAAGGAATGTTAGGAGGAGGGTTATCAAAACCAGGTCTATTATAAGGTAAAGTATTACCAACTCTTCTCCTTCTAGCAGAATTCAAAGGTAAAGAAACAAACTCAGGAGGAATTCCTCTTACCGATGATCTTGTAGTCACTTTAGGCATGGAACATGCTGCAATACTGGTCTGAAATCAGCTTTATGGAGTCACCAAAAGATCATAAAATATTTAGAATAAATTGTTGCAGCTTGCTCCCAAAGTAACTTTTGTTTTGTTGTAAATCTATTATAGATCTGATGTAGAATTTGTAATTTGCATGCAGATCTGATTCGTTGTCCCACCGGGCATGCCAAAAAACTGTTATCTCTCAAAAGTGCACCTATAGAGAGATGGTTGCAGGTGTTCTAAGCTTGCAAATTTCTCTCTCTTTTCGTAGATACAATGGAAACACCTCAAGTCTGTGGGTATACCTATTTTGAGGTGAGTCTCCGGTATCAAGGTCGGTTCCTTATTGATGTATCCTAAATTGATTTATGGGGTTTAAGGGTAAAAGATGGCTGTAAAAATGAATTAAAACTAAGGTGATACACCAAATTTATATGAGGGCTTTGACTGAGTATATGCACAATTGATATGGGAAGGATTCTTGATGCACAAACCAACAGTTTTTTAGAATAATTAAGGGAAACACTTTGTTGTACTGAGGAAAATATCACAACAACAATCTAATATAAGTTAACATGCACATTAAAATTATGTAGAAAATACTTGAATTTTCAGCAAGGGTAAGATGATTGTTTAGGAATTTGCATTCACAAGACTAATAGAAACATACAAAAGACTGAAAATAATTGGAAAGGCTGAAAATACTTCACACTCAAAAGGAAAAATGGAAAAAAATTGCTTTAGTACTCCTATATCCAAAAAAGTCCTCCTTTGTGCTTTGCCAAAGCACACAATATATAGAAAATAAATTTCACCCCCTTCCTAAAAATAGTCTAAGGCTTGTACTCACCCATGCATCCTATTTTTATCCTTTATTTAATAATAGATAAAGGAATAAAATAGAACATGCAATTACAAATAGGCATTAATAGCCTTTGATTACATTACAGTCAAACTAAAGTTGACTGTCCTATTTTTAAGAAAAAAAGGTGAATAATTTGCTAATAATAAGCTTTCTTGTTGGGCAAGTCTCTTTCCTTGTGCATGTGAATTCATCTTCTTGTTTGTTCTGTCCTCTTGTGAAGCATGCAAAAATAAACTCCTTGTGAGTGAATAAAATAATTACATTAATTGCAATATTTGCAAAATAATTCATCCAAAATTCTATCCCGATTGGGGACCACCTTTTGTTTCGATGTTAACACTTGTTCTGTCTTCTAAGTGATCACATGGATAGCACATTGTATATCTCTAACCTTCCAACTAGTGGGGACCACCTTTTTAGTTTAGTAATATCTCACTGGTGGTTCGGCCACTCTTGTGGACTTAGCACATCACCATCGTTTACTAATATAGTAGGTTGCCATGATTACGGGTGTCACTTGGTTTGATTGGAAATTAGACCATCTTTGCATAACATATGGTCATATATATGGTCGGCCACTTTTCATTTATCATTGCATTCCATGAAACTTGTCGGCCCCCTTTTGATGATTCTTCACCATTTGACCATGGCATGTATGTACCAACTCACCTTTTGATGCCATCATTGTTTGTCAATTTTTATTTTCATGGTATTAAGGTTTTTAGACCATAGAAGGGTGAAATGCAATGATTTTTATTTGAATAACAATGACATGGGCTGGCCCCCTCTCCACGGTGACTCACCCATTCACATTTTATTGGCTGCACTTTTTCTTAAATACATTTGCCACT
Organism: Taxus wallichiana var. yunnanensis; assembly: GCA_018340775.1. Taxonomy (NCBI): domain Eukaryota; kingdom Viridiplantae; phylum Streptophyta; class Pinopsida; order Cupressales; family Taxaceae; genus Taxus; species Taxus wallichiana. Next base: position 353,015,676 of record CM031239.1, read on the forward strand.
ATGATTGGCTATGACCGTTGGTTGAGCTTTGATTCATTTGTGAACCGTCGATCTTGATCTTCATTTAGGGTTTCACTTGGCTTTTAATGCAGTTGTTTGCAAGTGACCATGATGGTTTGCATTGAACATGGAGATCGATTCTCATCCTTTGATCTTTGTACCTGTTGAATTCGGACCATTTGATCACTAACTCTAGGTGAGTTAGGTTAATCCAAGCTCAGGTGGGTGAGTTAAAACCTCAAACTCCATCATTTTGGTCATTTTGCATCTGATTTTCACCGAGAGTGGCGAAGCCTTGGAAAAGTTTGTGTAGACCACCATTTCTATGTTGTTGAAGCTTGGATTTTGTTTTGTTTGGTCTTTATGAGTTGTAAGCCTGTTGGTCTTGTTAAGAGAGTTCTTGAAGTGCTCATATATTCATGTTTTTTGAGTTCTTGTCTAAGTTCTTTGGAGGATTCTACCATTTTGAGTTTGAGATTTTTGTGGTTTTTAGTTCCTTGGTTTCGATCTCTCAAGTATCTTATTCCACTTTTATGACGCCATCTTTGAGTTTGAGTGAATCTACTTTTTAGTGGTTTTTACTCTGTTCAAGTTTTATGAAAAAGTAGTTATGGGTATTTACCACCATTATCTTCAACTTCGATCTTCTATGTACTTGTGAAGTCTCTGATTTCTTTGCCCCGATCTTTCAAAGTGGAGCATCATGGTTATGGCCATGTTTTTCTTGTGAACCTCAAGCTTAGTTTTTGTAATGTTGGATTCATTTTCGAGTTTAGAACTTTGATGTTTGTGAACACCATTACTGTCCATTTTGAGCTCTGTTAATCAGCTTTCTTTGCAGTATTTAATCGGTTTTCACCAGTGTCATTTTCTTCGAGCTCAGGTTTCTTCCAAAAGACCTCTATTTTCTTTCTTAACTGCCATCATTGAAGTCTTTCGAGCTTGGTAATGTGTCAACTCTTGTTATCAATGTTTGATAAGAGGATGGTAAGTTTTGACCTCCCAAGTACCACTATTACTTTGTCTTTACCAAGATCAATTCAAAATACTTCTACTCATTTTTTTCTTTGTACTTTTCGTTATTTCTCTTATAACATTAATCTCTGAGTTGAAACTTGCTCTGGGTTCTTAAATCAATGATCTCTGGTCTCTCAAGGGTTTTCTCAACTTCTATTTAAACCTTAATTCCTTGTTTCTTACTCTGATTTTAGTACCCATTAATGGATTGTTTGATTAAGGTCAGAAACTATATTTTCTTTCTCGGATCTATAACTTGAATTTGATTTATAATGGGGATCACGATTTTATAAAATGTTTGAATCTTCTTCATCTTTGGAAATGCATGAGTCTTCTTATTTCTGAGCTCCTCCATTTGTACTGTATAATTTTTTAAAATTGAATGCTAAAAATGGCTCTAGTCACTTGTTACCTGTATTCATCCCTTGTGTAGACTACTTCACTTTAATGTTAGTACCTTGGGGTTTTCTCTATTTAAGCTTTTGGTGTCTTCTTTTGTTCCGATTCAAACTCAAAAAAATTTCCCATTAGTTTAAGATTTGTTGTGCTAAGTCATGGCAAAGTTGAGATCCTTTTGACTCTTTGTGTGTTATTTTAGTTCTTTTTAACGATGTATCTTGCCTTTAAATTTGGCTATGAAGTATATTGTAGAATAATGTACACTTTCATTTGTCCCTTTATTTGGCAAAGGTCTTGAATCATTATGTAAACTTGAAGTTGTTTGGTTGCACTTGTAGCTCCTTTGTCACAAACATCTATTCTGCCATTGATTTCATCTTCGATCCTTCTTGATTATTGTGACTTAGATATTTTTTTTGACATTTTCTTGATAGAAAAATAGGTTTGTTCATTTGATTTTGGGACTTATAGTATTAGTACTTTGACTGTTCTTGATTTCATGAGATCTTTGTACTTTGTATGTGGCCTTCTAGAATTTGTAAACAGTTTCTAATTCTTGTAAAACCATTAGAAGGCATAACTCTTGATTCAGATGTTTGATTGAAATACTATAATCTTATTTATTTTTCTTAAATGCTTTATTTCCTTAATAGTAGTATTTATGGCATGTTGGAAAACTTAAATGTATGATTTTCCATGGTGAAGCCCTGGCAAATTTTTTTCTAGAATTATTTCTTCCTTCCATTTCTAGCTATAATAGTTGTATTTTTCTGATTTAGAATATAGAATGTAACACTTTTCTATTGAAGCTGATTTGGTAGTTGGAAACTGAAACATAATAACTATTATCTTGATCATGGCATGTTTTTCTACTTTTCTGTATCACTTACTTGATTTACATAATTCTTTTAAAGCATGTAATAGTTAAAAACAACATGATGAAAAGTTGTAAATGTCCATTTTACATGGCGAAGCCTTGTCAAAATTTTCCTAGAATCTTCTTTTCATTTTGTTTCAGTTGTAACCCTTTCTTTCTAGTTAACTTCAGCTTCTTGAAATTTAATTCTTTTTCTTTAGTTGTAAACTAAAACATGTACTTCTATTTGTCAAATTCTTCGTAATGTAACTTCTTCCCTTTCCATTTATAGGTCGCTTTGAAACATGAGTTACATTATTCCTTCTCTCCAACATGTACTTAAGACTTATCTATTTCTTCTTGGCTGCAACCTACACCTGCACACTTAAGAAAATAGTTAGAAAATATCTAGGCTTTTTGGCCTCTCTTATGTCCATGGGTTTTTCTTTTTCTTTTCTTTTTCTTTCCTTCTTCCTGAGTGAGTAAAGCATGTATGCAGTTGATCTTCAAGTAATCTATATCTCCTATGCACCTCTGCTCTTCCGCCGTCACGCCCACTCCTCTATGGTAAAAGCGCAAAGGTTAAGAAAACCTCTCGATCCTCTGTGGTCACCTCATGAAGCCATGTTTCATCCAATCATTAGCTACGGATAACGGGCCAACGGAGAAACTCAAGAAATTTCACCAATTTTTTTAAAAGTTAATTTTGTTTGCATGAGCCCGCACACCCACGAAATAGATTTTACAAGGTGGGGGTGTGGGGCGCGGAGAAAAATAGGAAAATTTGACAAAATTTAAAGGAGGTTAAGTTAGTGGTTGCAGGCCCTACGCACCTACGGAAATGTTTTCCAACAAAGTGTGAGGAGGCGAGTGGTCTGGGAAACTTTTCCAAATTTTCATTTTTGAACTTAGATTATTTTTGATGAAAAAGATGGTTTTGGGCATGCGAGTCTTTGGGAAACTTCATGACTTTTGCATTTTTAAGGAAAAAGTTAAAAGGAATATTTTCACTGCGAGTCTACTAGGGAATATTTTAGTAATTTAATTTGACAGTTAGATTATTTTTTAAGACAAATGAGGTAAAAAATTCAAAAGGCCATAGCTTTTGAGAGGGAACTCGCTTTTTTGAAAATGAGGACTTTCTAGAAATCTCTACACATCCTCTTTACACTTAAACCTTAAGATTTTTGTTTTGATCAGTTTTAAGGGTCAATTTTGAGAAAACGTTTTTCTTTCACTTGAAAAGTGAACTGGTATTTTTATCTTATCATATTTTTTCAAATTTTCCATTAATTCTTTCTCAACATGCCAAACAGGCATGGAGGATTTTACTTGGAAGGTTTTAGGATAGATTACAAGGTTAAATTTGTTTGATTGATTTGCATTTGAAATTACTAATGTTTACACAAAGAACAAGACTGCAATTTTGCCTTTGCTTGATTTGAAAGGTTATTTAAAAATTTCTTAAGTGTTTTAGTTTATTTGGGGTTGTTTTGATCTTACAAGTCCAATTTGGTATTTAATTTTTCCTTTTGATGTTGCAGGGTCATTCTATTCAATTTGCTAATTAATTTACAGAGTTTAAAATTTATCTAACAAAGATCAAATTCGAATGGGTCTATTTTCATTTATCATCTTCTAAGTTTTAAAATTCATTCCAAAACCAATTCTAACCTATTAAGTTGATTCAAGAAAAGTATTCAAATGCCAAATTACAATTTTGATTTCTAAAACATTCATTTCTAAAGAATAGAGCATTATGACATTTCTCCATACGTATTCACTTTTTCATCTTTCCAACAGAATTTCAAAATACATTCAACAATCAGATTTCAATACCTAATAATGCCATTTGAGAAAATTAATACAATATTTTATTGATTCAAAAATATACCTTTACAACTTCTTCTTTCATTCCTCAATTTCAATATACAGAATATAATTTCTTTCACATTCATTCAAAAAAAAGAAAACAAAGTATATCTCTTTCACATTTTGAATTACAAATTTCATAGCCAATATAGAACATATTTCCATCACCAATAATGTACAAGGTCATTCACTTCAAAGTGGGAAAGGGTTATAATAAGAATAATCTTAACAAGGACCTGTCATATCTTTCTTTTTCCTCTTCTCCAGAACAACAACATGAAGTTTCTCCATTTTCAAGTTTGATCACAACAAAAGCAAGGGAAAGGAAACACTCTCCACCCAACCAAGGCATCCAATGAAAAGGGGAATCCTCCCTCTTCATTGTACCTTGAGCCCCAACCACAATGCAATAGAATATGTGTTTCAAATGATTACAACAAAGGCTTCAACAACACACAAGCATAATTTCACATTTAAAACATAGTAAAAAATAGAATGCAGTTTGCAACCACATTAAAACATAACAAACAAAATTCAGACTTCATCATACAAGCCAAAGCAACAAAAAACTATGGGGGATGTTGCTTATGCCTCCCAAAGATAAATTGGGTATCATCACCTAAGAACAAACCACAAAATATATCATTTCAAAACCCTTACATGCCCTTATGCCTCCCAAAAGTACCTCTTATTCCTCCCATTTCCTTATGCCTCCCCAACCTCTTATGACACCCCATAATGAGTAAAGAAATGTAAGATATTTCTTTTTGCAAGGTGGAACAAAAATCCCAACTCCTCTATACCTATACCTCCCCAAAACACTTATGCCTCCAACAAAAATACCCCATAATCTTCTCCTACACCATCCCTAGGCATTCTACCAACCCAACCAACAATTAAAACAACACATTCAAATAGTCAATCATTCACATATGCATAAAAATGAAAAGAGATCATTTCAAGAGCTAAGCTCCCGACTCTCCATGGTGGAGTTGTTCCAAGTTCCAAACAGTAATCTTTTTCTGATGCAAGCAATCCATATATCAACCAAGAACAAGTATAGCGAAAATCTCCAATTTTTTCCAAAAGCAAGAGCTCAAAACAACAAAAGAGGTCACCCAAAAAGATGCATCGAAAAGTGAAGCAACCAAAATTAAGCTAACGAAATTTGAATTTATAGGAGAGGGAAGAGAAGAGGATGAGATGGATCCATGTAGGATGCCACTTCACACATCCTCAACTCTAACACAAAAGTCAACTTCATTCTCCAATGCATAATAAATAGGTGGGTGAATAATATGACAGTTTACTTACACACTCCAAAATAAGCCCACACCCCATAAGGACTGAAATTAAAAATATGTAAGAAAGTGCAATTACAACTTACAACTTGACTTACAAAAATGCATAATAAAGGCTAATTTTAACTCTCCAACCATAGGTAAGGTTGGTATGCAAATTTAAGAGGTATGGAACAAGTTTAAATCATCCCACAAGCCTCCAAAATCAGCCTCCAAGGACAAATTCGAATTTCAAAAGAAGGTGGAGTATTTCATACTCCAAAATTAACTTACACAGTTATTACTCATCACTTACACATTACTTACACATATCTTACAACATTTAATACAAGAGCCAACAAGTCCAATAATTAGATTCTTATGTTCCAATTGATTTGTTAATATTTAACAATATGTTTTCTCACATTAATTTACCACAATTTACTTAAATAAAAAGGGGGACACATCACTTATTAATTACATACACACTAAACAAAGGAACTCAAGTATCCTTAGAAAGGAAAAACTTCAGGTCAAGTAGGTACACCTATTTTGAGTTGAGTCTCTAGTATGATCGTCGGTTCCTTATTGATGTTTCCTAAACTAATTTCTACGGTTAAGGGTAAAAGATGGTTGTAAAAAATGAATTAGAGCTAATTTGATACACCAAATTATGAGGGATTTGACTAAGTATATGCACAATTGATATGGGAAGGATTCTTAATGCATGAACCAACAGCTTTCTATAGAATAATTAAGGGAAAACACTTGTTATATGAGGGAAAATATCGAACAACACTTGATAAGTTAACATACACATTAAAATTATGCAGAAAATACTGAAATTGCAGCAGGGTAAGATGATTGTTCAGAGAATTTGCATTCACAAGACTAATAGAAACATACATGAGGCTGCAAATAATTGGAAAGGCTGAAAATACTTCACACTCGGGGAAGGTAAAAATGGCAAAACTTGCTTCAAGACTCTATATAAAAAAATTCCTCCTTGTTCTTTGCAAAGGAACACAATATATAGCAAAATAAATTTCACCCCTCGCTAAAAATAGTCTAAGGCTTGTACTCACCCACGCATCCTATTTTTATCGCTTATTTAATAAAATATAAAAGAATAAAATTGAACATTCAATTACAAATAGGCATTAATAACATTTGATCACATTACACCAAACTACAATTGAATGTCCTATTTTTAAGAAAAAAAGGTGAATAATTTGCCTATAATAAGCTTGCTTGCTGTGTAAGTCTCTTTCCTTGTGCATGTGAATTCATCTTCTTGTCTGCTCTATCTTCTTTTGAAGCATGCAAAAATAAACTCCCGTGAGTGAATAAAATAAATTACATTATTTGTAATACTTTGCAAAATAATTCATCTAAAATTCTATCCTGATTGGGACCACCTTTTGTTTCTAATGTTGATACTTGTTCTGTCTTCTAGTGATCACATGGATAACACACTATAAATTATCTCTAACCTTCCCACTAGTGGGGACCACCTTTGCAGTTCAGTAATATCTCACCATGGTTTGGCCACTCTTGTGGACTTAGCACATCACCATGGTTTACTAATATATTAGGTCACCATGATTACACGTTTCAATTGGTTTGATTGGAAATTTGACCATCTTTGCATAACATATGGTCATACTACAGTGCTCGCCACTTTTCACTTATCATTGCATTGTATAGCTTTTCGGTCCCCTTTGATGATTCTTTGGCATTTGTCCATGGCATGTATGTACCAACTCACCTTTTGATGCCATCATTTTTTGTCGGTTTTGATTTTCATGGTATTAAGGTTTTTAGACCTTAGAAATGTCAAATGCAATGAATTTTATTTGAATAACAATGACGTGGGCTGGCCCTCTCTCCACGGTGACTCACCCCTTCACATTTCACACTGGAGCTTTGTCTTAAATACATTGGCCATGGTGATTAGATATGACTATTGATTCTTGCACTTGGATTCTTGTGAACCATCGATCTTGATCTTCGTTTAGTGTTTTACTTGGATTTTAATGCGGTTGTTGGCAAGTGACCATGATGGTTTGCATTGATCTTGGATATCAATTTTTGACCTTTGATATTCGATTTTTTACCGTTGAATTCAGATCATTTGATCACTAACTCTAGGTGACTTAGGTTAAATCAAGGTCAAGTGGGTGAGTCAACTCACCTCGAACTCAATCATTTTTGTCATTTCGCATCTAGTTTGCTCCCCGAGAGCGGCGAAGCCCTGGAAAATTTTGTGTAGACCGCCATTTTTGAGTTGTTGAAGCTCAAATTTTCTTTTCTTTGGTCTCTTTGAGTTCAAAACCTGGTCGGTATTGCTTAAGATTTCTTGAAGTGTTCATATATTCATGTTTTCTGAGTTCTTGTGTGAGTTCTTTGGATGACTCTACCATTTTGAGGTTAAGATTTCTGTAGTCGGTTGTGCCTTGGTTTCATGCTCGTTCTCTACCACTTTTATGGCTATCATCTCCGAGTTTGAGTGAATCAGATCTTTTTTGTTTCTTCTTTATTCAAGTTTTCTAAGAAAAGTATTTATGGGTATTTACCACCATTATCTTCAACTTCGAGCTTCTGTGTACTTGTGAAGTCTCTCGATTTCTTTGCCCCGAGCTTTCAAAGTGGAGCATCGTGGTTATGGCCGTGTTTTTCTTATGAACCTTGAGATCGGTTTTTGACTGTGGATGCTTTTTCTGAGTTGGTAGAACTTAGTGATGTTTGTGAACACCATTATTTTCCCTTTTGAGCTCTATAAATCATCTTTCTTCTCAATATTTAATCGATTTTCACCAAAGGTCATTTACTTCGAGCTTGGGTTTCTTCCAAAAGATCTCAGTCTTCTTTCTTGGCCACCATTGTTGAAGTCTTTTGAGCTTTGAAATGTACAACTCGCTATCACTTTGTTTGATAAGAGGATGGTAAGTTCTGACTTCCCAAGAAACATCATTTACTTTTATATACCAATTCGACATCAAAATACTGATACTCATTTTTTTTCTTTGCACTTTTCGTGATTTCTAGGATAAGATTGGTCTCTGAGTTGAAACTTGCTTTAGGTTCTCAGCTTGATGATCTTTAATCTCTTTAGAGTTTTCTCAACTTCTATTTAAACCGCAAGTCCTTGTTTCTTACTCTGATTTTAGTACCCATTAATGATTTTTTTGATTAAGGTTAGGAACTATATTTTCTTTCTCGGATATATAACTTGAAACTGATTTGTAATGGGGATCATGATTTTATGAAATGTTTTAATCCTCTTCATCTTTGGAAATGCATGAGTTTTCTTATTTCGAGCTCCTCTATTTGTACTGTATAATTTTTAACCTTCCGAATGCTAAAAATGCCTCTATTCACATGTTACCTATATTCATCCCTTGTGTAGACTACTTCACTTCAATGTTAGTACCTTGGGGTTTTCTCTCTATTTGAGCTTTTGGTGTCTTCTTTTGTTCTGATTCAAACTCAATAAATTCTTCCCATTAGTTTTAGCTTTGTTGTGCTTGAACCATGGTCAAGTTGAGATCCTTTTGACTCTTTGTGTGTTATTCTGGTTCTTTTTAACCATGAACCTTGCCTTTAAATTTGGCTATGAAGTATACTGTAGAATATTGTACACTTTCATCTATCCCTTTTTTGGGAAAAGGTCTTGAATCATTATGTAAACTTTAAGTTTTTTGGTTGCACTTGTAGCTCCTCTATCACAAACATCTATTCTGCCATTTATTTCAGCTTTGATCCTTCTTGATTACTATGACTTAGATATTTTTTGACATTTTCTTGATACATAGATAGGTTTGTTCATTTGATAATGGGACTTACAGTATTAGTACTTTGACTATTCTTGATTTCATGAGATCTTTGTACCTTGTATGTGGCCTTCTAGAAGTTGTAAACAGTTTCTCATTCTTGTAAAACCATTAGAAGGCATAACTCTTGATTTAGATGTTTTGTTGAAATATTGTAGTCTTATTTATTTTAGTTAAATGCTTTATTCCCTTGATAGTAGTATTTTTGGCATGCTAGAAAATTTAAAATGTTGATTTTCCATGGCAAAGCCCTGCAAAAATTTTCTAGAATTCTTTCTTCCTTCCATTTCTAGCTATAATAGTTGTATTTTTCTGATTCAGAATACAAAATGTAACACTTTTATGTTGAAGTTGATTTGGTAGCTGGAAACTGAAACATAATAACTATTATCTTGATCATGGCATGCTTTTCTACTTTTCTGTATCACTTACTTGATTTACATAATTATTTTAAAGCATGTAATAGCTAAAAACAACATGATGAAAGGTTGTAAATGTCCATTTTACATGGTGAAGCCCTGCCAAAATTTTCCTAGAATCTTCTTTCCATTTTGTTTTAGCTGTAACCCTTTCTTTCTAGTTAACTTCAGCTTCTTGAAATCTAATTCTTCTTCTTTAGTTGCAAACTAAAACATGTACTTCTATTTATCAGTCCCTCTTTTGTAATGTAACTTCTTCCTTTGTAGAGGACAATTCTTAAAAACATGACATGCATTCTTCCTTCTCTCCAGCATGTACTTTAGAATTATCTATTTCTTCTTGGCTGCAACCTGCACCTGCACACTTAAGAAAATAGTTAGAAAATATCTAGGATTTTTGGCCTCTCTTATGTCCATGGGTTTTTCTTTTCTTTTCTTTTTCTTTCCTTATTCCTAAGTGAGTAAAGCATGTATGCAATTGATCTTCAAGTAATCTATATCTCCTATTTTTAAGAGATTCATATGCACGAATTAGGATAGTATAGGAATATGAATTGATCCCTGAGCTCATAACTGACAGTTTTCTCTTTTCTTCTTTTCAGGTACAATGACTTCTACAATGAAGATGAAGAAGGAACAAAAGCTGGAATGGAGATGCTTCAAACAACGAAGAAAACCCCCAAGGAAATGATGGGTTCACTCATACTCATTTAATTTCTCTTTCATGCATATGTACCTCTTATTTTAGTAGTTGTACTTTACTTTTCAGTTATATCCCATGGTTTATGCGAAACATTTGAAAATTCCTTATGATTAAAACATTGAATTCTCAGTAAATGAGTTGTATATTTCTTTTCACATTTCAGCTTTCTATATGGATTGTATGATGAACTAAAAAACTTAGTAATATAAATGAATGTCTTAATCATGAAGGAAAGAACATAAAGAAAACCTATAACATCCAAAGCAATGAACTCGATTTCTACAACTGGACTTATGTTTGTTGTTCCAAAACTTAACATTTCACCTTTTCTGTAATTGGATGTCTTGATCAAGACAACATAGTTGTCCTTCGGGATTTGTGTTCTTTTGCTGAAGATAGTCATGAAATTACAGACTATGTAATCTGTTATGTTTTGTAACAATACACATAGCTGTAGATTTCATGTAATCATTTAACTAAATCAACAATAATGACATAATCTAAAACCTCCCCTAGCTTAGGTATGCTTCACCAATGCCTTCCATCATAACGAAGTATCGAGTTTCCCATTTTTGCACAAGTGCAAAAATGTCAACAAGAACCAAATAAATAAATACACATAACCCTTGGTCACATTTAAAGGTGACCCCCATGGGAATCCCTTACACAATCAAACACACACAAACAAATACAAGTTGTCATGGTGACCTTGTTGAATTCATCTAGAATTCCAATGTGGTTGGTCTCCAATCCCCGATGTTTGTTGTGATATTTTAATGTGCAAAACCCAAATACCTCCTTCGGCCTCATGGCCATATAGAAACATCCAAAATAAATATAATTAAAATTCCAAAATCATCTATATATATGAATCACAACAACATCAAGGCAACTAACAATATCATTTGCAATTTTATCAACAACTATATCATCATCAAATTAATTCCATTTTCTAGGTCTACTCAATATATCCAAATATCACATGTCCGAATAACATCCATAAATATAACCATGTCGAATAGTATATCATCATCAATATATAAAATTTCTCTAATAATCATCATGCATCATATATGAATCAAAGTCAACAATAATCCATGATCTAACATCTAACATCATACTAAATCAAAACTATAACAATGTCCATAATATAGTTAGCAATATTAGGATCAATATCAAAAGGTGTCGAAGGGAAGTGGGCACTACGAAGTAATGGGTGGGGTGCCATTCATTTAAAGCATTTAAAGTTTGACAGGTGCTCAACTACCCTCCACTCACCAAAAGGGATTCAAACAACTAAATTTAGCAAAAACCAAATTTTAACAGGTGGAAAAAGAATAGCACTTGGCAACAAAATAAATTCCATTTGGTGAAGGCCATGTACAAGGCCAAGTTGCTACTAAAGAGGTAAAGGGTGGTAGGTGAAAGGGTTAATTTTGGGCACTAAACTAGTATCCCATTCAAAACTTACACCACACACAACCTCCATCCACTTCCATGCATTCACAAGTCAAAACCAAGGAAGAAAGGAACCCAATAATCCTATGCCAACCAAGAAGATTAAAATGCATACAAACTGGCATGTTGGAGGGAGAAAAATCATATTTTCCTTTAATTTAAATGATTAAAACAACATACATGCAGGCCTAATCGACCAAGGGGGAGAAAACTAGAGGTTAACGTTTTGAAAGAAAACACGAGGCAATGAATAATCATGATGCCATGAAGGGATAATCCCTTCTTCAGTGCGGAATGTGGTTCGTTCTATGAGAGTGATTAAAATGATACAAAAATGTGACATAGAGATAATTAATATTAATATAGATAACAATCGTTAATAAAATAATAATAAAAGAAAATAATTATCGATCGACAAATAAATTAATAATATCGTCATTATAATTCTTATTATTAATTTTAGAACTTAAATATAATTATTATTCGTGTTAATAATGATGGAAAATCATGCTCGATAATTTGAGAACAAAATTTCCTTAAATACGAGCATCATCGAAGGACATCATTTCGGGACCAACAACTGGAAACATCGACAATGAAAATAGAAGACACAATGAAGAGGGAGGATGCTAATTATTCTCTACAACAAGGTTAAAGCCAACTAATGATCAACAAAAGCACAACAACGTTCAATGCTTAGCAACAAGGTCACCAAAGTATGAACTGGAGTAATGTCAAATGGGTCATTACACTTTTGATATATTTCAGCAGTTTAAGGATTTAGTGGAAAAGCAAAGTGGGGACTACAACAAAGTTATAAAGACATATAGAGGAGTTGAGTATGTTTCCAATGTTTTTTTAAATTTTTGTAAATATCATGGTATACACAAGTAGTTTACTACTAGGTATACACCACAACAAAATGGTGTGGCAGAGAGAAATAATAAAACCATCATGGAGATGGCAAGAAGTATGATGAAGGAAAAGCATATTTCAAATGAGTATTGGGCAGAAGAAGTAGCAATTGTTGTTTACATCATTAATAGGTGTCCAACGATTTTTTTTTTTAAACATGGTTCCTTAAGAAGCAAGGACTAAGAAGAAACATAATGTTTCTCATTTTAGAGTTTTTGGTTATGTGGTATACGCACATGTGCTTGATGAGATAAGGAAGAAATTAGACAAAAAACAAGGAAAATGCATATTTTTTAGATATTCAGAGAATATAAAATCTTACAAGTTGTTCAATCAAGTTACCATAAAGGTCATAATAAACAGAGATGTACAGTTTGTTAAAAATGAGGCATGGGATGGAAGTATTGAGAAAACAATCAGTGTAGTAGAACTATTCCTCATGATGATATGGAAGATGAAATCATAGAGCAACAAGGTATTGTATCTTCTTCAAATCTTGGACATAAACCACAAGTTGTAGAATAAGCTACACCTCCATCTACATCTAGGATATCTCCAAGATTTGAGTCATCTTTAACCATCCAAAGAGACACCACAAATAACACTAGAAGATACTCCTTCAATACAAAACAATCCATCATCTGATAGTCCTTTGTAGTGGAAAATAAGGAGTCTTAGTGAGATTTATAATGTTGATACAACTAATGCTTTTTCAGTTTTTACATTGTTTTCTCAAGCTATAGATCTAGTATAATTTGAAGAGGCTATAGAAAATGAAGTTTGAGTTCAAGCCATGGATGATAAAATATACGTCATAGAGAAGAATCGACTTGAGAATTAACTTATATCTTGTAGAAGGAAAGGATGTGATAGTAGTGGAGTGGTTCTAAAAGCCAAAATATACTACTACGATGCTAAAGTATAGAAATATAAAACAAAGTTTGTTGCCAAATGTTTTTCATAGAAATATGGAGTAGATTGCAATGATGATATTTTCCACCAGTATCAAATTTGGATATGGTAAAAATGGTTTTGCAATTACAGCCCAAAATAAATGGCATATTTATTAGATGGATGTAAAATAAAAATTCTTGACTGTTTTTCTTGAAGAAGAAGTTCATGTGAATCAGCTTAGAAGGTTATGATATTGAATGTCATGAAGGAATGGTATAAAAGTTTGAAAAAGTGCTCTATGGTCTCAAGCAAGCACCTAGAGCTTGATACAACATGATTGATTTTTATTTGATACATAATAGTTTTTGTAGGAGCAGTAGTGAGCCTACCTTATACATCAAGATCAATGAACAAGGTAAAAATTTGAGTGTTTTTCTATATGTGGATGATTTAATCATCACTGGAAATCTCTGCTGATTCCTTCAAAACAACCATGAAGATAGAATTTGAGGTGACAGATCTAAGCATCATGCACTATTATTTGGGCACAAAAATTCAATAATTAGAATCTGGATTTTTATTTCACAACAAAGGTATGATAATGAAATTTTGAAGAGATTTAATATGTTAAATTATAAGCCAAAGGTGCCAACACCTATTGCATTAAGTTTGAAGTTAATAAAAGATGCCATCGGACCATCTGTAGACACCACAAATAACACTAGAAGCTACTCCTTCAATACAAAACATTCCATCATCAGATAGCCATTTGTAGTGGAAAACAAGGAGTCTTAGTGAGATTTATAATGTTGATACAACTAATGCTTTTTTATTTTTTGCATTGTTTTCTCAAGCTATAGATCTAATATAATTTGAAGAGGCTATAGAAAATGAAGTTTGGGTTCAAGCCATGGATGATGAGATAGATGTCATAGAGAAGAATCAAACTTGAGAATTAGTAGATCTTGCAGAAGGAAAGGATGTGATAGGAGTGAAGTGGTTCTATAAGACCAAATATACTGCTAATGGTAAAGTACGAAATATAAAACAAGGGTTTTGCGAGAGTTTTTCATGGCAATATGGAGTAGATTACAACGATTATTTTTCACCTATATCACATTTGGATATGGTAAGAATGGTTTATCAATTACAACTCAAAACAAATGGCCTATTTATCATATGGATGTAAAATAAGAATTCTTGAATGGTTTTCTTGAAGAAGAAGTTCATGTGAATCGAGTTAGAAGGCTATGAGATTGAATGTCATGAAGGTATGGTATACAAGTTTCAATAAGTGCTCTATGGTCTCAAGAAAGCACCTAGAGCTTGGTACAACATGATTGATTCTTATTTGATACATAATGGTTTCAGTAGGAGCAGCAAGTGAGCCTACCTTATACATCAAGATCAATGAGCAAGGTAAAAATTTGAGTGTTTTTCTATATGTGGATGATTTAATCATCACTGGAAATCTCTCTACTGATTCCTTCAAAACAACCATGAAGATAGAATTTGAGATGACAGATCTAAGCCTCATGCACTATTTTTGGGCATAGAAATTCAATAATCGTCGAAGCTGGATTTTATTTCACAACAAAGGTATGATAATGAAATTTTGAAGAGATTTAACATGTTAAATTACAAGCTAGCACAAACACCTATTGCATTAAGTTTGAAGTTAAGAAAATATGCCATCAAACCATCTGTAGACACCACAAATAACACTAGAAGATACTCCTTCAATAGAAAACAATCCATCATCAAATAGCCATTTGTAGTGGAAAACAAGGAGTCTTAGTGAGATTTATAATGTTAATACAACTAATGATTTTTTATTTTTTGCATTTTTTTCTCAAGCTATAAATCTAGTATAATAAGAAGAGGCTATAGAAAATGAAGTTTGGGTTCAAGCCATGGATGATAAGATAGATGTCATAGAGAAAAATCAAACTTGAGAGTTAGTAGATCTTGCGGAAGGAAAGGATGTGATATTAGTGAAGTGGTTCTATAAGACCAAATATACTGTTGATGGTAAAGTACAAAAATATAAAACAAGGTTTTTTGTTAGAGGTTTTTCATAGCAATATGTAGTAGATTACAACGATATTTTTGCGCCTATATCACGTTTAGATATGGTAAGAATGGTTTAGCAATTACACTCAAAACAAATGGCCTATTTATCATATGGATGTAAAATAAGAATGCTTGACTGGTTTTCTTGAAGAAGAAGTTCATGTGAATCAGTTAGAAGGTTATGATATTGAAAGTCATGAAGGTATGGTATACAAGTTACAAAAAGTTCTCTATGGTCTCAAGAAAGCACCTAGAGCTTGATACAACATGATTGATTTTTATTTGATACATAATAGTTTTAGTAGGAGCAGCAAGTGAGCCTACCTTATACATCAAGATCAATGAGCGAGGTAAATATTTGAGTTTTTTTCTATATGTGGATGATTTAATCATCACTGAAATCTCTCTACATATTCCTTCAAAACAGCCATGAAGATAGAATTTGAGATGAAAGATCTAAGCCTCATGCACTATCTTTTAGGTATAGAAATTCAACAATTAGAAGATATAGTTTTTATTTCACAAGAAAGGTATGATAATGACATTTTGAAGAGATTTAACATGTTAAATTACAAGCAAGTGCCAACACAATTGTTGCATTATGTTTGAAGTTAAGAAAAGATGACATCATACCATCTCGTAGATCCTACATTATTCAAAAGAATAGTTGGAAGTCTCATGTATTTGACGGCCGCAAGATCTGATATTATGTATGGTGTGAGCTTCATCTCAAGGTTCATGGAATATCCAAAAGATTCACAATTGAAATATGGAAAAAGGATTTTGACGTATGTATGTGGAACTAATAATCGTGGAATTTTTTATTCAACATCAGATGAGTTCAAACTCATAGGTTACACAGACAATAATAGTGCCAGAAGTATTTATGATAGAAAGATCACATCTGACTATGATTTTCACTTTGGAGTAGTTGTAGTTTCAAGGGCATCAAAGATGAAGCCCATAGTCACACTATCTTTAACAGAAGCAGAGTATGTAACAACAATAAGAGCATAATGTCAGGTAGCTTGGATAGGAAGAGTGTTTAAATATTTGAGGTAGAATCAGGAGGATGCTACACAGATTTTTTGTGACAAAAATTCAGCAATAGCATTGTCCAAAAATTATGTTTTTCACAAGATGAGAAAGTACATAGACATGAGGCATCACTTCATCGAGATAGTTTATTAACAATAAGGAAATTTGTCTTGAATTTTGTAGATCTGAATATCAATTTGCTAATATCTTTATAAAATCTTTTGGAAATGAAGTTTTTGATTATTTGAGAAGTTGTTTGGGAGTTTGTGATCAAGAATATGTCAGATCTAGAAGTGCACACTCAGCTCTAGAAGAATAAAATTTTGAAGGTCGAAATTAAGGGGGAGTGTTGAAAAATAGTTTAATTTTTCCCCAAGAAAAGTAAAAGAAGTTTTCTTTACATATTATTTTTTTAGGTAATTTTATTTTAGATTTCTACTTTTAGGAAAATCTAATAAAATAAATAAATCAAAATCTTTGTATTGACAAAATCATGTGACTTTTAGCTCTAATTTTATGAGTTGAGTGTTTTATTGTTAGATGAAGTCATCTATTTATTAGAGGTGATTGTAAGTGTTTTGACATATCAAACACATTTAGAGAGATTGTATTGAGCTAAAGCTCTGGAACTAGAAGAAATATATGTGTAATGCTCACAAATTTTGAAGTACAAAACCTAAGACAAACAAACAGTTGATTTATAGAAATTACCCAATAATTTAAAAAAATGAAAGCAACATTTATTTCAATTACTTGATTGACAAATGACCATTGCAAAAAAGTTAAATAATAATATTTAATCTTCAGTTAGGTTTAAAAATTTCATTCCTATAATCTTTAATTAATTTAATAATGTGGTTCCTAAAGTCATTTAATAATTTACTATAAAAAGGTCTAGGTCTAAATTTCCCTTCTATTTAAACAATACTAATAAATTCAATTCTCAATTATAAATGTTGTCTGAATTACTAAGGGAATGAATTTACTTAATTATAAAAAAGTTATGGCCTCTTTATTTTTAAAAGTTACTACTAAAATAAATCATAATGAAATACAAAATTAAAGTTAACTTCAACACCACTTAAGTGGCCCCATTCAATTTTAATCCATATATTTCATTTAAAATATTCTCACCTACCCCTCACCTAACTTTTGTAGGGAACATTCCTAGCCATTGGATCTAAGTATTCCAAACAACCCTAATCATCTCTATGGAGGTCTTTTATTCATTCATTTTACTCATTTTCTCATTTCTATTTTGCAGGTTTAAGGGAAGGAGAGGAAGCCATGGAAGAGGAAAGGGAGCTTGGGATGGATACACACAACCCCAAGTTTATTTTTATTTTTGTTTTCTATTTCTATTCTACCCTCTCCTAGGGTTTGTTTGTAAAAATCATTTGTTATTTGTTGTAAATTTATTCATTGTTGTAAAACAATTTCCTTTTGTATTTACCCTATTTGGGCAAATGGGTATTTTCCTATTTTACAAATCTGGTTTTCATAATTATTGTGAAATACACTTATTGTTGGGTATATATGCGTATGTATATATTTCTCACATATATATAGTATTTATTAATATATATGTTAATAAACCTTTATCAAAACCAAAGCTCGATAATTTTTAAAAAAAAAAAGAACTTTAATCAAGAATGAGGATTTTGGAATGGGAAAGGGTGGTGTGCAATTTAAACCCATGTGGCCAATATTGTTTGTTTTAAATATATATATCTACATATAATTGTTTATAGATATATATGCATGTGTAAAAATATGATATTGAAAACCGCGGATAAAAAAAATTAATACCAACTCTTATAAAAAATAGTGGTTAGGATAATATACAAAGCAATGTTGAAAGAGTTTGGGGGGAGGATCACCAACCCCACCCCCCATCCCATATAAAATTGGTTGGGGGATGCGTTCGGTGACCCTCCCCCTGCCACTTTTATTTAAAAACAACAATAGTGGCCACGTGGGTTTAAATCCCACACAACCCTTTCCCATTCCAAAATCCTCATTCTTTATTAAAGTTTTTTTAAATTTAATGAGATTCAGCTTTGATAAAAAATTTATTAACATATAGATTAATAAATACTTTAACGTTAATAAATACTATATATATATATATATATATATATATATATATATATATATATATATATATATATATATATATATTATATATATATATATATATTATTAATATTTAAGTTTCACTATTATTTTTAAATTGTAATAATATTGATATATTAATAATATCAAATAACTACACTTAATTAAAAAAATAAAATTGATAAATGAGTACAATAATTAGTTTAATAGACATAAAGGAAGTTTGTAAAACATTCCTACAAATTTAACTCAATCATAGTTACATTTTAGTAGAAAAATAGATATACTTTTACTCACTTATATAATTATATTTTTTTATTGCATCTAAGATTAAAATTGGGAGAATAAATATTGTTTCTAACACAACCCTATACATTTAGAAAAAGGGAGATTTTCACTTGTCTTAAAGGTTTTAACAAACCATTTTCCTTCTTACCACTTGATAAGAAACTAACAAAACTTCTATATTCTCCCAAAACACATTCTTTTCAATAAGAAGAAATAAGCTATTATTCCTTTTTCCTTCCCACAATGAAAATTAAAATGACATCCATCTTTTTACATAACAAGTGTATTTCAGTCAAGATTCTCAATACTTTTGTAATGAAACATGTCACATTTGAGAAATAGTGAAAAAACTTACATTAAAAAAATGCATTGCCCTTTAGACCTATATCAAACTTTCTAACTCACCAAAACAATGTAAAATTTGGTAGTTTCCTTTCACAAGACTAACAAAATTGAAAACTGTAATTTCCTCTTTCAAACATTCTTAGAATAGCTTACAATATATATATATATATATATATATATATATATTTACAAGTACAAATACAACTTTCTTTCAATCTTACAAAGTTACAATATTTCACTCAAAGTGGGGATGGTGAAATGAAAAAATTACAACATAAAGGCTTTCAACAAGGCCAAAATAAAAGTCTCCACTTTGCATGTCTTCTCCCAAATATAGCTCTAATCTAGCACTCTTCCAAATTTCACAAAAATTATCAAGAAACAAAGGAAGGGGGAATAGGAAACGCTCTCCACCCAAACTTTAATCCATTAAGTGGAGAATTCATCCCCTTAATGGTCCCCGAGCCCCAACCAAGGAACCATGAGGGATCTTGAGAAACTTTTGAAAACTTTCAACAAATATGGCTTCCACAACAACATACATTCAAGACATTCAACACAACCAAAATGACATATTTAACATGTAGTGCCCACTTCCCTTCGACAACTTTTTGTTATTGATTTCGATACTATCATCTATACTCACGGATATTACTGTAGCTTTGATTTAGCATGATGTTATATGTTAGAGATAATGGATTGTTTTTTATTTCAATTCATATATGATGCATGTGGATTATTAGAGATATTTTTATATTGATTTTGATATGTTGTTCACATGGTTATGTATATATATATTTCAGACATGGGATATTTCGTCATATTGAGTAGACCTAGAAAATTTAACTAATCTTATGATCATATAGTTATTAATGAAATTGTAAATGATAATGTTACTTGCGTAGATGATGTTTTAATTCATATATAGATGATTTTGGAGTTATATTGTATATTTATTTTGGATGAATTGATGTGGCCATGAGGCCGAAGAAGGTGTTATGTGTTTTGCAGGTAAACATGTCACAACAAACATCAGGGGATTGGAGACCAACCACATTGGAATCCTAGATGAATTCAATAAGGGTCACTATGGAAATGTGTATTTGTTATGTGTGTGTGTGTGTTTGAATTTTTGTTAGGGGATCCCATGGGGGGGATCACGTTCAAAAGTGACCAAGGGGTTATGTGTATTCTTTTATTTAGTTTCCTTTTTTTAATTTTAGGATATGGTTTTTAGTGATGTATTTTTTTCCTTTTTTATCTATTTAATTTGTGTCAAAATTAGTGAGTAATAATGTTATTAACGTAATTATAAATGGGTCAAAATAGTTCCTTTATTAGAGTTGATAGCTCTTGGATTATGTGTTGTACATGATGTGTAAGTAGCTTTGAGTGTGAAACATTCCATCTTCCTTTATAAATTCGGATTTGTCCTTTGAGACCAATTTTGGAGGCTTGTGGGACAAGTTAAACTTGTCATACACCTCTTAAATTGCTATACCAACACTATGTATCAGTTGGGAAGTCAAATTAGGTCTTATTATGTATTTTCGGAAGGCAAGTTGTAAGTTTTTATTACACCTTCTTACATGAAATTAATTTTGTTCCTTAAAAGGTGTGGGCTTGGATTGTGTGTGTAAGTAAAATGTCATTTATTCACCCACTTATTAATTGTGATTTGGAGTTTGAAGTTTGACTTATGAGGTGAAGTTGAGGATGAGTGATGCGGAATCCTACATGGAGCCACCTCATCCTCCTTTATACTATTTCTATTTAATTGGAATTATTTTTTTGTTTTGTGGGTTACTTCATTTTGATTTTGTGCTCTTGCAATTTTGGAGAGCTTGAGAATTTTGGATGCTTGTGGAATTGTTGGAGCTTTTGGAATGTTTGGATTTGAAGAAGCTTATTTTTGAAATTTTGGATCAATCTCTATCATGGAGAGGTAGGAGCTTGACTCTTTTAAAATGTGTTCTTTTTATTTTATGCATATGTGAATGTTGTTGAGTGTTTGGTATGTTTGTTGGTTGGTTGGGTAGATTGCCTAAGTGTGGTGTAGGAGGAGAATATGGGGATAATTCTTGTGGGGAGGTGTAAGAGTTATTTTGTGGAGGGATTTTGGGATGGGTTTTCACCTTGGAAAAGAAATAGCTTGCATTTCTTACTTGTTATGGGGGAGCCATAAGAGGAGGGATGTATAAGAGGTACTTGGGGGAGGCATAAGAGTATGTAGGAGGTTTGAGATGAATATATTGGTGGGTTTTAAGGTGGAAACCCATTTCCCATTGGGAGGTATAAGAAGCTTCCCCCATAGATCTCACTCCTTTGGATTTTGCATGATGAAGCTTGTGTATTTTGTTGTTGTTCTTCCTGTGGTTGTAACTGCACATTATTTGGACTATGATATGATTGTGAAATCTGTTTTGTGTTGTGGAAGATTTTTGTGTTTCCATGAGTTGAATCCATTTCATATTTGAATATGGTTGGGGCTCGGGGGCCAATGAGGAGGATTTCTTCTCCTCTTCATTGGAATTTTTGGTTGGGTGGAGAGCGTAGCCTCTCCCCCTTTTTTTGTGACCAAATGAAATCTGGTAGATCTCTCTTGTTGATGTCCTTGGAGCTATGTATGAAGACAAATTTCACAGTCCTCTTTGGGTTCCTTATTGTAAAAATTTCCCACTTTAAGTGGATGACATTGTAATATTATTTGTGGTGAAGATCTGCTCCTTTTTTGCATGTGAAAGTTACAATCGAAAGACAAAGATTTATTTTTAAGTTGTCTTTTGGTGAACAGAAAAGAAGTTGTAAAGGGAATTATTTCAGTTTAATAGAAGTTGATTTACTTTATACAAAATGGAGTTGCTCTTGCTTGGAAATTTGTTGATTGAAATACTTTTGTAAACTCTCTGTTTGAAGGCTGGAAAAGTCTGTGTTAGGAAATATTACATTCCTTTGTATTATTTGAAAGGAACATTTTGAAAATAGAACTACATTCTTGCTCTTCACACATTGATTAAAGGAAAGTTAAACATTGTAAAATTGGAATGGAATGAACTTAAATGTTTAAAGTATGGCAAATGAAATAGATTAATTTCTAATTTAAAATACATAGATTTCTTTTAGATCACTGTAAACCTGCAATAAACATCAGAAAAATGTTCAAACAATCTACAACAATGAAAGACAAGTAGAAACATTAAAATTAACTAAGGATGATCAAAATGCATCCCAAAACTGATTATATTGCTCAAGAAATTTACTTAGAACTTTATTAATCGGGTAAGAGGTAGAAAAATGCCTTTACAGAGAAAAGAGAAAGGAAATAAATCTAATTTGAAATCCCAACCATAATCAATTAATCCTTGCAAATCCATCCAATTTCTATCAAGTGTGATTCTCCATGTCTGTTTGGCATGTTGAAGAAGAAAGAATGACGTATTAAGTTAAATCTGCAATTGAAAAGTTTAGTTCACATTTTAATGGCAGAAAGACGTTTTCTTAAATTTCACCCATCTAAGTTTGTTGAAAATAATATTTTATGCTTCTTATGCAAAGAGGAGTTCGAGCCCTCTCCAAAAAGTCCTCATTTTCTCAAATCCAAGCTTCTAGTCAAAAGTTATGGCCTTCTGAAGTTTTTTTATCAATTTTGTTTTAAAAAAACTAATCGTAAAAAAAACAATAATAATAAAATATTCGCAAGAGGTTACGTAGGCCGAAAAATAATTGTCACACTTTTCCCAAAAAAAAAAATGAAACAAAGTCTCCCGTCACTTTTAAGCTCAAAATTTCTTTCCAAAAAAAAATTCTAAGTTCAAAAAAATTACTCTTGCTAGATTTCCTCCGTGGCCCCGCAGCCCCGCAAGCTCGCTTTTGGCAAAGACTTCCACGGGCTCGCGGGCCCACGTCTTCAAAATTCATTTTTTGTAAAATTCTAATTTTCCTAAGCCTCCCGCCGGCCGCCTCCCGTATGTTAATTTTGGTGTGACATGTGGCTTCTTTAAGCATCGATGGAGACACAGATTGTTTTAAGCTTTAACGTTTTTCTTCAAAAACTAAAATTCATAACTTTCCTTAGAGGTCCACTTGTAGCATTTGGATGACACGTGTCTTGTCTAGGCCTTGGCGGAGGCACGGATCATTGTTAACATTTTTGCTTTTTCAATAAATAAACTCAAAAATCCTAAATGCCTTCGGTGACCCACCTTCCCGCGTTGGCTTGAAAAATGCCACGTGTCCCTTGCGGACTTGGGCATATTTTCTTCTTTTGACGTGAAGACCCGTCGTAGGCTCATGCGGGTGCGAAAATGAAAATTTCCCTTTTCAGCAATAGGTGTTAAGTGCTAAATTATCCCCCCAGGTCCACCAGTCTAAAATCTTTCCTAGGTGAAATTTCTTCCCTAGGCCCGCAGTCCACCTTTGAAAAAAACAAAATCATCCCAAGCCCTACCATCTCGTAACTTGAGAAATATGAGGAGTTAGGAGGACTTCTTTATATCATTGGAAAGGGGAAGAAATTTCCTATCTAATGGAAATGTTTTCAAGAAGTGTTAAGTGTGTGAATTATAAATTATATCACCTTTTTAATTTAAATGCTTTGTTTCAAAAGCATGGGGTGACTTTTAAGGGGTCACCTTATGGGGAAGGGAATGTTTTTCTAACCCCATGTAAATAAGAACCTTGGTTAGTGTTTAGACCTTGTGAAATTAAATACCTTGGGAATTTAATTGTTTTGGCCCCTTTGACCCTCTAAAATTAATTAAGGAATATTTAACTATAGTGTTAATTTAATTATTTATTAAATTAACACCTAAGAGAAATTTAACTATATTTGGATTAATTACACTCATTAATTTTGTAATGTGGATTTAATATTTGTTTTAACGGGAAAATTTATTTATTAATTATAATTGAATTTGAATCTTTTTTTACAATTGTAGTTTTCAAAGCATGTTCGAGGACTCGCCTTTCAAAAAAAAAGTATTCCATAATTTTTCTAATTAAACCTAGGTTGTTCTTGGGTCTCGAGTGGACATTTTTAGTCGGTGTTACACTTGGTATCAGAGCCGTGGGTTCAACGCATGGACCCTGGACCGACAATGAAATCCAAAACCAGTCAAAAAATTTTGAACCTCCGTGATTAACATAATAATAAAATAATAAAGTTGTTTGAATTTTTGTACTTGCCTAGTGGCGTTTTGTCAAAACCTAGGTAATCTGAAAGTGTTAAATTAAATTGATATTTTCGTGAAATCCTAGTGTAAAAGGAACTTGTTTCTACTTTGAAAAAAAAATGTTTGAGTAGTCCTAACCCTTATTTTTGTTGTATGATGCAATAAGTCCACTAAGTACTCTTCCTTGTTGGAATGATAAATTGTATGGTGTGACTCTTGTGGCCTAGTGCTAGTGGTTTTGTTCAGGAGTCTAACAGAGTAAATTAGAAGTTGTTAAATCATCTAAAGCTTTCTTTTCCTTCAGTGGTTAGACGAGTTAGTTTTAGTTGCCACTTTGGTGACTTAATCCCCATGTGAGTAAGTGGATATTAGGTTTGGGTGCCACATTTGATCCAGTTTTGCATATGTGTTCTTAGAATCGAGATCAAGGCAAAGTACCCCTATTGGTGGCCATGAAGGGTTGCAAAGTGACTATGATGTTGACTTCTATATTTTATATTTGTAAACTTGTGTTATTTTATCAAGGACTAACATCTTATTTTATGATTGGATTGAGAAGCTCTGAGAATATTTTAGTTACTTATATTGTGCAAGAATTTTCAGACATTGCAATGTGGCTACTTAGCCACTTTTCTTGATTTCTGATATTTCATAGATTTTACTTTGATTGGTGACTTTAAGCTCATTTATCTATTGGCTAATTAGCTAAATTTTACTTGATTCCTTCTTACTTGTTGTTGAGCTGGTTCTATGATGTTTGTATTGTGACATTTTTTTGTATGGGGGTACACCCTAAGTGCCTTGAATGCCTTCATAGGTGCTTTAAGTTATGCTTTAGTTTTGGAAAGATGGAACCTTGAGTGTGTTTAGGATTTTGGAGAGTTCATTGTGTAGTACGGTCTAGTTGGAAACTGTTAGCGGTGGTGGTGATGCTCTTACAATTTGGTAAGAGCTTGATCTTCGTTTGAGTAAAGGTGTTTAATTATGGGCTTTTGGATTTTGTTAGGATCAGATTTCTTTTGGGTGACTTGTAGATATTAGTGGAAAAGTGGTTGTTTGGTAGTGAATTTTCATTGATGGCATGCTAATTTTTATCATGGTTTCCCTTTTTCATTATAAAAAGTATTGACTTGTGGATTGTATGCATCTTGGTAATTATGATTATATTCAAGCTCATTCAGGAAATGTGTTTAATTAAGTGTGTTTGTTTTTTCACATTGACCTATAAATAATCCTACCCTTGCCTTAACATTTTAAATTTCTTTGAATAACACTCTATGACCTATTAATCTTTGAGTTACGTGGAGACACTTGTGGATGCTTTTCGGCCTTTTGGACCTTGCTAGTAGAGATGTAGTTTGGTAGATCTTGATATTTTAATCTCGGTGGTGTTTATATTATGCTCTTCTTTTAAAACTATAACTCTAGGTCATAAAGTACATGTTGAATAGATTAGCTAATTGTCTACCCCATTTGATGCTTTCTAGTGGGAATGTGGTGTCCTTAGAGTAATGTTTATAGTGTCATCTATTTCTTGGTTGGTGTTATCTTTTGGAAATATGGGTGTATATTTGCATACTTTCCTTGTCTTATCATGCGAGTAAACTTTTTTAGCCAAAACACTAGACATTGTTAAAGCTTAGTAGATTCGTAAAAGTAATTATGCCTCTTTAATGGGCCTTCCTTGTAACTTCTTGTGAGACTTGTAGAGACCATCTAGGAATGTTAAATGATGCTTGTAATTATTGGTAAACCCTTGAAATATTGTTGCGATCCATGTTGGTTGATAGATTCCTAGTTCTTACAAAATATATATGTGTTTTTCTATGTGAATGTCTCTTATTCCTTTAGAATTAAAAATGTGATATGTTGTTTCCCATAAAATTAATAATGTGATATGTTTGACTCTTCCTTCTCATTAAAAATTAATTGATAAGATGATTCACCCAAACACCATAAAACTATAATTGAGGGGATTTGACTTTGAAACTTAACAAATAAACTGGAACATAGAAAAAGGAAAATGGTCCTTGCTATAACCTTGGTAGATTAATAGAAGAAATAAAAACTATGTAGAAGAATAGAAAGGAAACTTTTTCCATCTACCTTCCCTAGGAGTAAAATAAATAAATAAAAATTTTCACCTATACAGAATGGTGAGATATTATGCCCACCTTAGTGGTGCTCCTTATAACGCAAACATGTGTTATCATGGTAAAAGGAAGATTTTAATTAAGAAAATATGTAAGGAATGTGCTTAGGAAGAAAAACTATAATTTTTGACTTAATAAGTTGATTT
This sequence comes from Taxus wallichiana var. yunnanensis, assembly GCA_018340775.1. Classification (NCBI taxonomy): domain Eukaryota; kingdom Viridiplantae; phylum Streptophyta; class Pinopsida; order Cupressales; family Taxaceae; genus Taxus; species Taxus wallichiana. Next base: position 353,042,651 of record CM031239.1, read on the forward strand.
ATAAAATGAGTAAGATTTATGTGTATTGAGTGCAATGTATAGTTGAACTTTAGTTACTTCATTCTACCCAGAATTTATGAAACACCTTGTGGATAGTGACATGTTATAATTACATAATACTCCCTTGTTCACACAAGTATGTTCTTCCCTTGTAGGAGTTGGGTCGTCGGATGCTTGTTGCCTCATGGCTCGATGAGTGTGAGTTGTAGCCCTTTTGGAGTGGGCCTTATCTCTTGTTTTTGAGAAAAACAACCTCCTTGCATGTTGACTTAGTCCTTGGTGACCTAAGTTATTGTAATTTTAAGGCAACATATGTTAAGGATATGAAATAACCTTGGGAAGTCTCTTTATCTTCTTGTTCTTCTTGAGACACATTATTGTTGTTGCCTCTCTTATCATTGTGAAGAAAATTACAAGATGTTTTTGTAAGTTGTTACTCACTTTTTGATACAATGCACCTTTGGATTGTAGTTGTACCCCATTGTTACTTGTTCTTCTCCCTAGCTACCTTGAGTGGTATTTTGTGTTATGATTTATGGTCATGCACTCTTTATGGTTATTTTGAGCTTAAGTAGGAAGTAAGATAAATGAATCCCATTGTGTCATAGTGAATGGTGCTCCTTGTATTGATATGTTCGGTGCTTAGTAGAGATATTTTTGCTAAATTTTTGACATCTCTAAACTTATTTAGTGTGGTGTGCTCAATTTTTTTAGTGTAAAATCAGTTTATAGGAAACCTTTTTGTCATGACTTTGCTTAGTATTACCATGAAAAGTTGATTGTACTCTCTCGAGTTATCGAAGTTCTTATCATGAACAGTTGTCTTGATTGTAAAGGTTTTGCTAATTTAAGGGTCCTTCCTTATTTTTAAACCTCATCTTGTGTGATCTCAAATTGTGAGACCTTTGAGTAGACATGTTCTCACACAAAAATTTTGGGTATGGTTGATTTTGCTATCATTGTCTAAAAATAAAAATTTGAAAGCGTGACTTAACCTTAGTGGAAAGCTTAATTTTTGTTATTGCAATAAGTTGTATTCCATAGGAAACTGGGTGGTCATCCTCAAACTCATAGAATTCTCCTGTTATTCCTCTACTTGGTGGTTATTCTTGAGACTTCTTTTTGACCTCTTCATAACATCATGTTATGTGGTGTATTTTGGTTTATCATGTAAAGTTACTCTTTAGAATTAAATGTTCGCAGCCTTACATGAAGAAAGTTTAGAACTCATCCCTTATAATCTGCCTTCTTCTTGTTGAATTGCATTAGACTAAACATGGGTTCTATAGACCCACACTTATTTGAAGCAAAACAATTCCATAAAGGGTGTGATCCTTTTTCTATTGCATTGTTTCCTACCTCTCTTTCCGTGACTTCCAGGAGGAAGTCAAGTCTAAGGGGAGGGGGATGTAGTGCCAACTTACCTTGGACACATTTTTGTTATTAATTTTTATAGTGTCATCTATACTTACGAATATTAATGGCTTTTGATTTAGCATGATGTTAGATGTTGGAGATAATGGACTGTTGTTGATTTCAATTCATATATGATGCCTGTGGATTATTAGAGATATTTTTTATATTGATGTTGATATGTTGTTGACATGGTTATGTATATATATATTTTAGACATGTGATATTTCGTCATATTGAGTAGACCTAGAAAATTGAACTAATCTTATGATCATATGGTTATTGATGAAATTGTAAATGATATTGTTACTTGCCTAGATGATGTTTTGATTCATATATAGATGATTTTGGAGTTATATTGTATATTTATTTTGGATGATTTGATTCGCCATGAGGCCGAAGGAGGTGTTATGTGTTTTGCAGGTAAACATGTCACAACAAACATCGGGGATTAGAGACCAACCACATTGGAATCCTAGATGAATTCAACAAGGGTCACCATGACAACGTGTATTTGTTATGTGTGTGTGTTTGAATTGTTGTTAGGGGTTCCCATGGGGGGATCACCTTTAAATGTGACCAAGGGGTTATGTGTATTCTTTTATTTAGTTTCCTTTGTTTAATTTTAGTATGTGATTTTAGTGATGTATTTTTCCACTTTATTATTATTTCATTTGTGTTAAGATTAGTGAATAATCATGTAAATTGTAATTTTTATCACACCTTCTTACATGAAATTAATTTCTGTCCTTAAGGGGTTTGGGCTTGGATTGTGTGTGTAAGTAAAATGTCATTTATTCACCCACTTATTAATTTTACTTCGAATTTGAATTTTGACTTATGAGGTGGAGTTGAGGATGAGTGATGTGGCATCCTACATAGAGCCACCTCATCCTCCTCTCTCCCTATTCTATTTAGTTGGAATTCTTTTGTTGTTTTGGGGTTACTTCATTTTGATTTTGTGCTTTTGCAATTTTGAAGAGCTTGAAGATTTTGGATGCTTGTGGAATTGTTGGATCTTTTGGACTATTTGGATTTGAATAAGCTTATTGTTTAACTTTTGGATCAAGCTCTATCATGGAGAGGTAGGATTTTGACTCTTTTAAAATGTGTTTTTTTATTTTATGCATATGTGAATGTTGTTGAGTGTTTGGTATGTTTATGGGTTGGTTGGGTAGATTGCCTAAGTGTGGTGTAGGAGGAGACTATGGGGATATTTCTTGTGGGGAGGCATAAGAGTTATTTTGTGGAGGGAGTTTGGGATGGGTTTCCACCTTGGAAAAGAAATAGCTTGCATTTCTTACTTGTTATGGGGGAGCCATAAGAGGAGGGAGGCATAAGAGAATGGGAGGTATAAGAGGTACTTGGGGAGGCATAAGAGTATGTAGGGGTTTTGAGATGAATATATTGGTGGGTTTTAAGGTGGACACCCATTTCCCATTGGGAGGTATAAGCAGCTTTCCCCATAGATCTCACTCCTTTGGCTTTTGAAATGATGAAGCATGTGTATTTTTTTATTGCTCTTCTTGTGGTTGTAACTACATTATTTGGATTATGATATGATTGTGAAATCTGTTTTGTGTTGTGGAAGCTTGTCTTGTTTCCATGAGTTGAATCCATTTCCTATTGTAATGTGGTTGGGGCTCGGGGGCCAATGAGGACAAAGGCTTCTCCTCTTCATTGGAATTCTTGGTTGGGTGGAGAGCGTTGCCTCTCCCCCTTTTTTTTGTTGTGACCAAATGAAATCTGCAGGATCTCTCTTGTTGCTATCCTTGGAGCTATGTATCAAGACAAATTTTAGAGTCCTTTTTCGGTTCCTTATTGTAAAAATTTCCCACTTTAAGTGGATGACATTGTAATATTATTTTTGTTGAAGAGCTGCTATTTTTTTGGATGTGAATGATACATTCGAATGAGAAAGATTTATTTTTAAGTAATCTTTTGGTGAAAACAAAAGAATTTGTAAAGGGAATTATTTCAGTTTAATAGAAGTTGATTTACTTTATACAAAATGGATTTGCTCTTGTTTGGAAATCTGTTGATTGAAATACTTTTGCAAACTCTCTATTTGAAGGATGGAAAAGTCTATGTTAGGAAATATTACATTCCTCTGTATTATTTTAAAGGAAAATTTTTAAAATAGAACTACATTCTTTCTCTTCACGCATTGATTAAAGGAAATTTAAACATTGTAAAATTGGAATGGAATGAACTTAAATATTTAAAGTATGGAAAATGAAATAGATTAATTTCCAGTTTAAAATACGTAGATTTCTTTTAGATCACTATAAACCTGCAATAAACATCGAAAAATTTTCCAGAACATTCTACAACAATGAAAGACAAGTAGAAACATTAAAATTAACTAAGGATGATCAAAATGCATCCTAAAACTGATTATATTGCTCAAGAAATTTACTTACAAGTTTATTAACCGGGTAAGAGGCGAAAAATGCCTTTACAAAGAAAAGAGAAAAGAAATAAACCTGATTTGAAATCCCAACCCTAATAAATTAATCCCAACAAATCCATCCAATTGCTATTGTAATGCCCACCTTAACGATGTTCTAGGAACACGATACAACCTAAAACTTAACCCAAAATCGTGACTATTTTTTTTGTTTAAGTTATAAGCAGATCAAAGAGGTTACTGAGGTATTAAAACCCTACGGTACATTAATTTAATTTACACCACTAAACTCAACTTAATGATAGATAGGCCAGGTCTAGATAAAATATTAAATATTAAAATTACTTTACCTCTAAGGTCGATTTTTTAATAATCAACTAGGAAGGTGCCATAGTTTAATTTACTTGGTTAAATGTTTTCTCTTCTTAGTTAATGTTCAAACCTAATATGAATAACTTCATTCTTAATTAATTTAGTTTCAATATCCTAATAGCTTAAATTCCTTTTATTAATTTCCTACAACATAATAAGGACTAGAAAAGACTTTACACCCCAAGGCAATTAAACGGTCCCATTCACCCATCTATGCATACCCTTAAGGATTTAATTTAAACATTTAAAATACATTTCTACCAAACAAAGGTAGGGTGAATCCTCCACCCTTAGATCAAACCAATCTTGGCCACTAGATCCTAGGGTTCCAAGCTAGCCCTAAAAATCCTTAAGCATTCTTATTAAAACCTTTCCTTTATGCTATTCTCCTCATTTGGTCTTTTTTTTTTTGTTAAAAAAATGTAGGTTGGAGAGGAGGAAGTCATGGGAGAAAAAGAGGAAGAACTATGGCAGATTCTACAACGAGTTCTAGTTAATATTTGTTTAGATTATAGTAAATTATTGTTATTATTACTTCCATTCAAGGATTCGGAGGGGTTTTCCTCTACCAATCTGGTTTTGGTTCAAGCTATGTGTATTTGGGTTCTCTATTTGGGGAAAACCCTACCCCCATCAATATAAATGAGAAAGATTAGTTTAACTTTTCTATTTGAAGATTTTATTGATTAAAACCACAACATTTTTCCATTGTTTGATGCTGGTAGTTTCCTTTTTAAATTTACACCTTAAAATTTAGTATAGAATCTGTTAAAATAGTGCAGAGGCGTTGATCTATGAAGTTCTTCCGTAAGTGACAGAACCGCCACCTAGAGCAAGCCGAAGGTCCCGGGACCACCTCCCTAACTGGGTGAAAAACTATGAATCGCCACCCTATGGAGCGGAGGTTATAAGACCGACACCTTTCCCGAGTGGTGGTTACGCAATCGCCACTGCGCACAGGGCGGTGGTCTTGTTTCTTAGAAACATAACCTAAAATCTAATATTTTTACAAAAAGTAAAAGTTACAACAATGTTCCAAATTACATTTTGAACTTGATTTTATGCACCTAAAGTTTCTAGTTTTGGGATTTCATTCCATTTGTTCATTTCTTAGTTAAAACTACTCATTTTAAAGCATTATCAATTCCAATAAAAGCACAACTACTTACAAGATCATTTCCATTTTGTTCAACTAATTTCCTTTGAATTCCAAGAGTAAAATAAAAGATTTATATCTACTTCTACATGGTTATTTTTCTAATACAAAATGCAACAATTCCCTATCTCAAATTTTTGTCTCTTTCATTTTCACTCAAACTCATGTATTCAAAATAACTACAACCACTTTGTTAAACATTCAAATTTACTATGCATACATTTTTAACATCTTACAATTTTTCTATTTCTACTTTCTCATTTACAACAATACAATTTGACATTGAAATTAAACTTTCCTCTCCATTGAATATAGCCCAAATCGTTTTCACACAAGGAACTTCTTTTCTCACAACAAACTAAAACTTCAAATAAAGATAATAGTTTTCTTTTCTATTTCACAAAAATAACATTACAACACAAATATTTCTTCTTTTGTTTCTTTCAACACACTATATAACTTCAATAAAAAATATTTGAATGAAACTTTCCTTCACAAGATCAATACAATGTCCTCCACTTAAAATGGGAAATCATACAAGAATATAAGCTAAAAATGGAATACAATATTACAAGTTCCTCCACTCTAAGTGGGAATAACACTAAAGGAATTTTATTACAAGAAGGATTTTCTTAGGGACTCCACCAAAAATCTCCAAGCTTCACAACACCAACAAGAGAGCTCCTTCATGATTTTCTTGATCTACAAAAATGGGGGGAGAGGCAACACTCTCCACCCAACCAAAATATCCAATGAGGAGGAGAATCCATCCTCCTCATTGGCCCTCGAGCCCCAGCCACATTACAATGAAAGGTGGATCCAACAATGGAAACAAAAATATTTCTCAACATAAAAACAAGAATTTCACAACCATCCAACCTCATTCAACTCAACTTCACACAAGAAGGAAAAACAACCAAAGTAAACAAGGCTTAAAAATAAAATCCAAACGAGCAAGAACCTCCTTAAAACCTCCACTGCATATCTCAAATCCCCTACATACTCTTATGTCTCTCTCAAGTACCTCTTATGCCTCCCACATACTCTTATGCCTCCCTCATAAAAGAAAAAATAGGAAATGCAAGCATTCCTTGTCCAAGGTGGGGCACCCAACCCAAACTCCCTCCAAAAAAAGAAATAACTCTTATGCCTTCCTACATGAAATCTCCCTATAGTCCCCTCCTACACCACACTTAGGCAATCTACCCAAGCACACAACAAGCAATCCAAAACACTCAAAAATAAAAAACACATATACACAAATAAAGGAAAACATAAGCAAGAGTAAATCTATTACCTTTTCATAGTAGAGCTTGTTCCAAGAATCAATCTCCAAGCTCCTTACAAACCAAGTAAACGCCAACAAGCTCCCACAAATACCACAATCTCTCCAAAATCCTTCTAACTCTAAAAATGCAAGAGAACAAAATAATGAAGTAACCCCCAACAAGCAAAATAACTTCAATAAATAGAAAAGGGAGAGATAAGGATGATGTGGATCCAAGTAGGATGCCAACTCATTTCTGCTCCACTCCACATCACCCTATTAAACCTCATATTCCAAAGTACAATTAATAAGTAGCTTAAGAAATGACATTTTACTTACACACACAATCTAAGCCCACACCCCTAAGGACAAAATTTATTTCAAGAAAACAAGTGCAATAAACATTTTTACCTTTTTATCTTCCCAAAACACTTAATGGGGTATAATTTTTACCCCCAACCCATAGGTAGGGTTGGTATAAGAATTTAATAGGTGTGGTATAAATTTGACTTGTCCCACAAGCGTCCAAATTTGGCCTCTAAAGCCAAATTCGAATTTCCATGAAGGGGTAGAGTGTACAACAATCAAGATCCCCAAGCACTCAACTTACAACACAAAAACCAAGAGAAATATACTCTAATAAATGAATTCCTTTGGTCATATCTAAAATTAGTTTAGAACAAGATTAACTAGCTTAAATTAAAACACCACAAACCATTAATAAAAAAGGGTAAAATACATACACTAGAGTCCAAATAATTAATACAATGAATTACATCACTAAAATCCCATACTAACATAAATTAAAGGAAAACTAAATAAAAGGCAATTCATAACCCCTTGGTCAATATTTCCCTAACCATAATTCAAACACACACACAAATACATGTTGTCATGGTGACCCTTGTTGAATTCACCTAGTATTCCAATGTGGTTGGTCTCCAATCACCCCGATGTTTGTTGTGAATAATTTTTGTAGTGCCTACTTCCCTTTGACACATTTTTGATACTAATCATGATATTGTTGATTATATTATGGACTTTATTATGGACCTTATTATAGTATGATGATAGATGTTAGATCATGGATTATTGTTGACTTGATTCAGTTATGATGCATGATGATTATTAGAGGCATTTTGGATATTGATGATGATACACTATTTGACATGGTTATGTTATGGATGTTGTTCAGACATGTGATATTTGGATATTGTGAGTAGACCTAGAAATGGAAATTATTGGATGATGATATAGTTGTTGATAAAACTGTAAATGATATTATTAGATTGCTTTGATGTTGTTGTGATTCATATATCTAGATGATTTGGGAATTATAGCTATATTATTTTGGATTTTATGATATGGCCATGAGGCTGAAGGAGGTATTTTTGTTTTACAGGTTAAAATATCACAACAAACATTGGGGGATTGGAGAGCAACCACATTGGAGTTCTAGTTGAATTCAACAAGGTCACAATGGAAATTTGTTTTGTTTGTGTGTGGTTGTTTTGTTAGGGGTACCCATGGGGGAACCGCCTTTAAATGTTACCAAGGGGTTATGTGTATTAATTTGTTAGACCCTTTTGTTTAATGATTGCATGTTTTTATTTTGTGATGCATTTTCCCTTTCTTTATTTATTAAATTTTGTATTAATATTGTGGGTAAGCATGTTGTTAATATTAATTAATTAAAATATATCATGAGAAAGTAATTAATTTAGTTTTTGGCATTGAATTAAAGTGTTGTAATAGATGTGTAAGTGATGTGTAAGTTAAATATTGAGTGAGAAACACTCCACCTTCTTGGAAATTCGAAATTGTGCTTGGAGGCTGATTTTGGAGGCTTGTGGGACAAGTTAAAATTGTCCTATACCTCTTAAATTTATTTACCAACCATACCTATGGTTGGAGAGTTGAAATTTGACTTTTATAATGCTTTTTGAGAAGGAAATTTGTAGGTTTTAATTGCACTTTTCTTACATGTTGTAATTTCAGTCCTTTGGGGTGTGGGTTTGTTTTGGAGTATGTAAGTAAACTGTCATATTATTCACCCACCTATTTATTGTGCTTTGGAGAATGAATTTGACTTTGGGGGTTGGGGTTGAGGATGTGTGATGTGGCATCCTACATGGATCCACCTCCTCCTCTTCCCTTCCCTCTTCTATAAAATTTGAATTCCTTGCCTTGTTTTGGGTTGCTTGATTTTGGAGACTTCATTCTTGGGCGAATTCTTTTGTTGTTTTGGGAGCTCTTGCTTGAAGGATTTTTTGGAAGATTGTTGCATGCTTGTGCTTGGTTGTTTTGGATTGCTTGCATTGGGTTAAGCTTTTGTTTTGGAACCTGGAACAACTCCATCATGGAGAGGTAGGAACTTGGCTCTTGAAATGCTCTTCTTGTATGAATGTGAATGTTAATGTATGAATGTTTGATATGTTTGTGGGATGTTGGGTAGATGGCCTAGGGATGGTGTAGGAGAAGACTATGGGGTTTAATTTGTGGGAGGCACAAGTGTGTTTTAGGGAGGTATAAGTGTGGAGGGAGTTGGGATTTGGGTTCCACCTTACAAAGAAATAGCTTGCATTTCTTTACTCGTTATGGGGTGCCATAAGAGGTTGGGGAGGCATAAGGAAATGTGAGGGATAAGGGGTACTTTTGGGAGGCATAAGGAATGTCAGGGCTATGATATACTATATTTTGGCAATTTGTAATTTAGGTGGTGATACCCATTTCCCATTTTGGGAGGAATAAGAAGCATCCCACATAGTTTCTTTTTCCTTTGGATTACTTGATGAAGCCTTAGTATTGTTTGTCATGTTTTAATGTAGTTGTAAACTACATTCTATTTTTGAACTGTGTTTTATTGTGAAAGTGTTACTTGTGTGTTTGTGGAAGCCTGATGTTGCCATGAGTTGGATCACATCTTTTATTGCATTGTGGTTGGTTTATGGGCCAATGAAGAAGGATGGATTCTCCTCTTCATTGGATGTCTTGGTTGGGTGGAGAGCGTTGCCTTTCCCCTACTCTTGTTGTGATTACAACGTGGGAGAATGAGATATATGCACTTGTTGTTCTGGAGCTGAGAAAAAGATAGTTTGATAGTCCCTTGTTGAGATAAAGTTTATTGTAACCTTTCCCACTTGCAGTGGAGGAACTTGTAAATGTTTTGTAATAGAAAGATGTGGTATTTTTTATGAAAGTTGTGAAGTGAAATGTAAAATAAATAAACTTTGTTTTCAGCCTTTGAAAGAATGTGAAAGAATTGTATTCTGTATGATGAACTTGAAGAATGAAAGAAAGGTTGTAAAGTTGTATTTTGGAATCAATAAAGGATTGCATTACCTTCTCAATTTGCGTTGTTGTTTTAATATTGAACATCTAAATGTGAATTGAAATATCTGTTTGAAAGAAGTAAATGCGTATGAAGGAAAATGCAAAACTCTATCTCTTGAAATGTGTAAAGTTGGAAATCAGAATTGTATCTTGTTTTTCTTTTTGAATGGTTGAAATTGAATAAAATAAAATAATTAGATTTAAATTGGAACACATTATAATACTTGGAAGAAGAAAATGGCAATTAAACCCTTTTAAATTTGATCTTTACTATGTATTTTCAAAATGGCAATTACTTTACCTAAAATGCACAGTTCAAACTTGCAACAATGAAATAATAGATTAAATGATTAAATTGAAGTAGTGTGTCCTAAATGAATTCAATTGGACTATAACACTTAAGGATAAATCCTTCAAAACCTTGCAAAATTAGGCTCCACCCTCTTACAGTCATTTTTTTGTCAAGGAATGTAAATGCTCAAATTACAAATCAATCAGACAAATTGAATCTTGAAATCCTTCTTAAATCCATCTAAGAACAATTCTCCATGTCTATTTGACATGTTGAGAGAGGGAGAAGATCAAATTGAACAAATCTTATAAGTTAAAATTTACCAGTTCATACTGTAAAATACTGCATGACGTTTCCTCAAAATTTACCCCTTAAGATTTATCAATAATAAAAATTTATGATCTTTAAGTAAATAGGATGTTGAGATATTTCCAGAAATTCCTCATTTTCCCAAAACTGAGCTCTCTATCAAAAGTTATGGCCTTCTGAAGTTTTTCTTCACTTGGCGTCAAAAAAAAATATTTGGGAAAAATTTCCTGGTAGCCTGCGGGCCTGAATTTTTCCCTAAGAGCTTTGGAGAAAATTTCCAAATTTTCCCCACTACCCTACCATCCTGTAGCTAATTAGAGGCTACCACGTGGCACCATGAGGTGTTAGGGGAGGGGCGGATCTTTTTTAAACTTAACACTCCCGAAAATTTTTGGGAAATTTTTCTAAATTTTCGTGGCCGCAACACCACCCACAAATAATCAAAGGCTGCCATGTGGCACCATGATGTATCAAAGGAGGGGTGCATCTCTTTTTAAAATTAGCACTCTCAAAAAAAATTAGGAAAATTTTCTAAATTTTCTCCGCTTGCCCACAACCAATCGTAGGTCGCCACGTGGCACAATGAAGCGCCGACAGAGGAGGGGGCCCTTTTTCCCTTTGAGCTTCAATTTTTTTGGGAATTTGTTTCAAATTTTCCACTCGACTGAAGCCAATCGTAGGTCGCAACATGGCATAATGAGGCATCACAGAGGTGTAGGTGAATTTATCTCTTGTTGCCTTCGGGGTGCGAAACCTTATTTCTCACCGCCACCCCTCTTTCCTTACATTGGCTTAGGAGATGCCACGTGTTGCTTACAGACTTGTAGGGGCACAGCATAAAATTGAATTCTCACCCACTGCAGTAATTTTTCCAAAATATTTTCGCTGCTCCGTTTTACCCGTGTTGGCTTAGAAGATGCCACGTGTCCCTGGAGGACTCGCAGGGGTGCAGGTGCAAAGTTAGTTTTTCATCTCACACAGGAAAATTTCCAAAAAGTTTCCCACCACCCCGTAGACCTGCCCTTGGGGCAATTTTTCTTCCCTAGCCCCGCAGGCCCACCCTTGGTGAAAATTTTCACCCCAAGGCCCGCTGGCCCACACTTGGAAATATATGAGGAGCTAGGAGGACTTCTTTATATCACTAGGAAGGTGAAGAAATTTCCCATCCAATGGGAATGATTTAGGGAAATTTTTAATGTATTAATTTTGAGAAAAACCAAGTTGAATCTTTAATCCTGTTAGAGAGTGGGTATGGTGAGGAATTACCCTTTGACCCTAATTGAACCTTCTAACCCTAAAATTCTGAACCTTGTGACCTCTAATAATTATGAGTGAAAGAAAAGTATTCTCTTGTAGATTAGAATTGATCTGGAACTTGTTAGTGATAGCTGTTGTCTTGTAACCTAGTTGTAGACTCTTTTAAACAAAAAAATTTATTCCATAATTTTCCTAACTAATCCTAGGTTGTTCTTGGGTCTCAAGTGGGTTGTTTTTTTAGCGATACGCTTTTACTCTCGCAAAACACATAAATACTTCCTTCACCTCATGGCCGCATTAAAAACATCTATGATAAAATATACAATATAAATCCATAATCACCTATATACAAATCAAATATCATCTAGGAAAATACGATATCATTTACAATTTCTAACAACATCTCTATTCTTATGTTTCATCCATGTCAAAATGATCACAACATTAGTTCAATTTTCAAGGCCTACTCAATGTGACAAAAATATCGCATGCCATAAATATACATATAATCATGTCGACAACATATAAAATCAATATAAAATTTTCTAATGATCCGCATGCATCATATATGAATTGAATCAACTGCCTAGTATTTCTAACATCTAAAGATCATACTAAATGAAAAATCTACAATAACATCCATAAGTGTAGTCGACTGTCTCAAAAATAATAACCAAAAAGGTGTGGAAGGGAAGTGGGCACTACACCTATCTAGTGTGATTCTCCATGTCTTTTTGACATGTTGAAGAAGAAAGAATGGCGGATCAAATTAAATCTAGCAGTTGAAAATTTTAGTTCACATTTTAATGGTAGGAAAGATGTTTTCTTAAATTTCACCCATCTAAGTTTGTTGAAAATAAGATTTTATGCTTCTTGTGTAAAGAGGAGTTCGATCCCCTCCAAAATTCCTTATTTTCTCAAATCGAGATTCCATTAACGTTATGGCCTTCTAAATTTTTTTTTAACAATTCTGTTTCAAAAAAAAAACTAACTGTAAAAAAACAATAATAATAAAATATTCGCAAGTGGATCCATGGGCTGAAAAATACTTTTCGCGCTTTTTCCCAAAATAAAATAAAAAGACACAAAGTTTCCTTCCACTCCACTAGCCCAAACTTTCTTTTCGGAAAAAAATTCTAAGTTCAAAAAAATTACTTTTGCTTAGATTTCCTTTGCAGCCTCGCAGCCCCGTAAGCTTCAATTTTGGCAAAACACTTCCACGGGCTTGCAAGGGCCCGCATATTCAAACTTCATTTTTGTAAAATTCTAATTTTCCTAAGTCTCCCCGCCAATCGCCTCCCTGCATGTCATTGTTGGTTTGACACATGGCTTCTTTAGGTGTCGGCAGAGACATGGATTTTTTTTAAGCTTTTATGTTTTTTCTTCAAAAATCCAAAATTTCTATGTTTCCCTAGAAGTCCGCTTCCCCACGTGTAGCTTTTAGAATGACACGTGGATTGTCTAGGCATGGCTCATTTTAAATATTTTTTATTTTTCAATAAACAAAGTCAAAAATCCTAAATGCCTCCTAGGTGACTCGCCTTCCTGCGCTGACACTTTTGTTAAAATGTGTTAAGTTCTAAATTATCCCCCAGTCCACCAGGTCAAAATCTTTCCCAAGTGAAATTTCTTCCGCAGCCCGCCTTTGAAAAATAATAAAATCATCCCAAGGCACGCCACCAGTAACTTGAGAAATATGAGTTAGGAGGACTTCTTTATATCATCGGAAGGGGAATAAATTTCATATCTAACGGAAATGTTTTCAGGAAGTGTTAAGCGCGTGAATTATAAATTATATCACCTTTTTAATTTTAATTCTTTGTTTCAAAAGCATGGGGTGAATTTTACGAGGTCATCTTATGGGGAAGGGAATTTGTTTCTAACCCCATCTAAATAAGAACCTTGGTTATGTTTTAGACCTTGTGAAATTAAATACCTTAGGAATTTAATCATTTTGGCCCCTTTGACCCTCTAAAATTAATTAAGGAATATTTAACTGTAGTGTTAATTTAATTATTTATTAAATTAACACCTAAGATAAATTTAACTATATTTGGATTAAGTACACTCATTAATTTTGTAATGTGGATTTAATATTTGTTTTAATGGGAAAAATTTATTTATTAATTATAATTAAATTTGATTGTTTGTTGTGACAACTATAGTTTTCGAAGCCTGTTCGAGGACTCGCCTTTCAAAAAAAAAAATTCCTTAATTTTTCTAGCTAAACCTAGGTTGTTCTTAGGTCTCGAGTGGACGTTTTTAATGGGTGTTACACAACAAGTTTACAAATTCTCAAACAACACAAAGTTTGGAAATCAAACCAAATGGAGCAAGGACTATGGGAAACTACCTCCTTTTCCCTCCCAAGGGAAGTGGTAGTTTCACCCTAAGCCTCCAAGTGCAAAAAACAAACAACATAATATCATTATCTCTCCCTTGCAGTATGCAACAAAATGACCATGAATTCATTTTCAGTCCCCATAGGTGAAACTCCCAATTGCACTCCCACAAAATTCATGCTTCAAAAACTCCCTTTACCTCCCTAATGGCCCCATAACTCATTCTCCCACGCCCAACTTAAGGAATACTACCCAACCACACATAAGCACCATCCAAGACTTAAAAAAATTTAAAAATCACAAATTTTCCACATCCATATCCATAATAACCAAAATAACAAAGGTGGATAGCCTACCTCTCCATCACGTTAAAAAAATCTTCACTCCAAAAACTTTGACACCTTCAAGCCAAGAAAATTCCAAGCAACTCCAACAATATTTTCACAAATCCAAAAGTGCAGAAGAAGTAAAATGAAAAAGTAACCCCAATTCCATTAAAATCCATCAATAAATAGAAATGGAATGTGAGGATGATGAGGTGGCTCCATGTAGGATGCCATATCATCATTCCTCCATTCCCACACTCTAATCAACACACAATGCCCGAGACAATAAATGAGCATGTAAGAATTATGACAACCGACATGGCACACAAACTTGCACACCATATCTTATAAGGACAAAATTTATTGTGACAAAAAGAATGTAGAAACATTTTCACTCTTTTACACTCCAAAAAAGATGAATAAGTCAAAACTAAACTACTCAACCCACAGGTAGGGTCCTATTTTATAGCAATAAAAAGGATCTCTTTTTGACCAAAATAAACACTCAATTTCTCTGATTGTGCAACCTTACGTTCATCTTTAAATGAGTCCAAAGAAAGGATGTCGCAATGTCACTTCCTATTTTTTAATGGGAAAATGGTTTTGCATCATAGCTACAAGAAATTTATGCATAAACATTGCAATTCCACATCTGAGCATTATTATTATTGCAAAGAAGGTAAATTGTGCTTCCAAACTACAAAAGAGTAGGCAGAGGCATTACACCCTTCCACTTACCTCTTGATGAGAAAGATTTGAAAATTATAAATCATGATGTTCTCAATTGAAAAAGAATATGCAAAGCATGAAGTTTTTATTTTTTTATATTTCTCAACATCAACAATAATACATTTAAAAAATTGTATAGTGAGAAGAATATGAGTGTTTAGTCAAATGAAGTATCTAGTTTAAGACTTCCATTGAAGGGGTCATTCAAATAGTGTCTTTAACTTATCTGTTAATTCTAGGGTGTCAACAACTGGTCCTTACACAAATGAAAGATTTTTTTAAGAATATATGGAAAAACATGGCTTTAATATTTTTTATTAAAATTCTTAAAACATTAAGGTTTTTGATTAGATGATACGAGATAGAGATAGCTGATGTAGAAAGACACAGATGGTAGGGAAAAACATGAGATCGATGATATTTTGTATTTACATCCATTTGAAAACCGCTTGTGAGATCTTCCCCTTTAAAAAACATTGAGTTGACTAGACACCTCATGATCCATGACATTTAAACTTTGTTTAAACTAGATGGTGACGGTTAAAGTTTTTTCTTACACTAAACACAATTTCAATACATGTTGACATATTTGACTCTACGGTGTATCATTACATCCATCGATCCTATGACATATCTAATAGTATGATTATAAATTACCCCTTTTGTGTAGATATAATAGTTGTAGTAAATTCATAACCTATCCCTACATTTTATTGGATTTGTAACATCAAAAATTAATGCAATCACATCGTTATGGTTATTTATAATGTAAGTGTGATTTAAGGAAACAAAAGTGTATTGCATTGACGATTATGCTTCCCAACTACAAAAGAGTAGGTAGAGACATTAGACCTTACCACTCACCTCTTATTGAGTAAGCTTATAACATTATAAGTCATTATTTTCTTAATTGACAAAGAATACCTAAAGCATGTTTTTTAATTTTTTAATTTCTTCAAGGATTTTGTGTGTGTAAGTCAACATCAAAAATAGTAGAGTTAAAAAATTCCATATCAAGGAGAAAAAATGAGTCCACTAAATTAGATATAGTGTCAAGTTTAAGATAAAGGTGGAAGGGTTGCTCAAGAAATGTCTTTCACTTATCTACTAGTTCTAGGGTGCTAAAAATTGGCCCTTACACATCTAAAAGAAATTATTTCTTTAGAATATATGGAAAACATGGCTTTACTATATTTTATTATATTTCTTACTACGTTTAGGTTTTTTAATTAGACAATACAGGCTAGAGATATCTAATGTAGAGAGACAATGGTGGTGTAATGCCTGCTAAAACGACCACTCGAGACCCAAGAACAACCTAGGTTTAGATATAAAAATTATGGAATATATTTTTTTTTGAAAAACATGACCACTACTACGCTTCAAGTAATAGTTGTCATAGCAAGGACCCAAAGTCAATTAAAATTTAATAGAATAAATTTTCCCGTTGTAACATATACATTAGATCCACATTACAAAATTAATGAGCATAATAAATCCAATATAGTAAAACTTCTCTTAGGTGTTAATTTCATAAATAATTAAATTAATACTATATTTAAATGTTCCTTAATTAATTTTAGAGGTCAAAGGGGCCAAAGCAATTAAATACCACTAGGTATAATTCCACAATAAAACAAGGTTCTTATTTACATGGGTTAGAAAACATTCTCTTATCCCCTAACGTGACCCCTTAAAAGGTCAACCCATGCTTTAGAGTTACACATTTAAGTTAAAAAGGGGTAATCTCTCACTTACCCACTCTCACAATCATCCTTGCACTTCAACCTAATTTTTCACATATTTAACATACTTAAAGTTTCCTGAAAATATTTCCCTTAGCTAGGAAATTTCTTCCCCTTTCTAATGATATAAATAAGTCCTCCTAACTCCTCATATTTCTTAAGTGACAGTCGACAAGCTTTCCCAAAGGTAGGCCTAGGGCCGAAAGAAAATTTTCCCAAAGGTGGGGGTGCCTGGGAAGAAAATTTTCCCAAAGGCGGGCCTACTTGGGAAATATTTTTTCCCAAAAGCAAGCTCTATGAGCTTGGGGAAATTTTTTTCCCAAAGGCGGGCCCCCGGGCCTGGGGAAGAAAATTTTCCCAAATAGCAAGGGACACATGACACATTTTTAGGCGCACGTGGAAGGAAGGTCATCGGAGGTAATTTGATTTTAACTCTTTTTGTTTAAAGGGCAAAAGGTTCAAAAATCTCCACGCCTCCGCCGATGCCAGGGATGCCACATGTCCTACCTAAAATTTCAAGCGGGGAGTGGAACGTCGGAAAAACTTAGAAATATTAGCATTTTCGTTAAAAAGTGCGTGAGGTTGAAAACACCCGCACCTCCACCGATGCTTACCAAAGCCATGTGTCACCAACAATACTGTGGGAAGGTGGGGTCAATGGGGAAACTTAGAATTCTTGCCAAATTTTTTTAAAGTGATAAGGGTCTAAAACCATCCATGCCTCCACCAACACCTAAAGAAGCCACGTGTCAGGCCTATAGTGATAGGTGGGAAGCAGACCGGGAAGACTAAATTTTTTCACCCTTTTTCAAAAAGATAAAGCTTGAATGTGCTGGCCCATGCATCCGTGGAAGTGTTTTCCCAAAAGTGAATTGGTGGGGCCGTGGAGGAATTTATGAATTTTTGTATTTTTTTACAAAAGTGCCCTCAGTAAATTTCCAGCCCGCGGGTTCGATTTACAAAATTTCCCTCTCTTTTTTTTAAAAAACTAAGTGAAGTAAAAACTTTAAAAGGCCATAACTTTTGACTGGAAGCTCGATTTGGGCAAATGAGGAATTTTTGGAAAGGGATTGAACTCCTCTTTTCATAAGAAGCACAAAATCTTAATTTTACAAACTTAGATGGGTGATTAGACAATGATATGTTTACACAAAATATTAATTTCGACAAACTTAGATGGGTGAATTTGACATCGAAACAAGAAGACACGACGAAGAGGGAGGATGTTAATTATTCTCTATGACAAGGGCGAAGCCAACTAATGATCAAAAGAAGCACAACAATGTTCAATGCTTAGCAACAAGGTCACAAAGTATGAACTAGAGTAACGTCCAAAGGGGCATTACAATTTTGATATATTTTAGCGTAGTTTAAGGCTTTAGTGGAAAAGAAAAGTGGGTACTACATTAGAATTATAAGGACAGTAAATAGGAGGTGAGTATGTTTCCAATACTTTTCTAAGTTTTTACAAATATCATGGTATACACAAGTAGTTTACTTCGAGGTATATACCACAACATAATGGTGTGGAAGAGAGAAATAATAAAACCATCATGGAGATGGCAAGAAGTATGATGAAGGAAAAACATTATTCAAATGAGTATTAAGGCGTAAGAAGTAACAATTGTTGTTTATATCATAACTAGGTGTCCAACTAATTTTTTTGAAACATGGTTCCTCAACAAGCTTGGACTAATATGAAACACAACATGTTCTCATTTTAGAGTTTTTGGTTTTGTGGCATACACACATGTGCATGATTAGATAAGGAAGAAATTAGACAAGAAATGATTAAAATGCATATTTTTTGGATATTGAGAGAATACAAAATCTTACAAGTTGTCCATCCAGTTACCATAAAGGTCATAATCAACAAAGATGTATAGTTTGTCAAAAATGAGGCATGGGATGGAAGTATTGATAAAACATTCAGTGTAGTAGAAACTATTCCTCATGATGATATGAAAGATTAAATCATATAGCAACAAGGTATTGTATCTTCTTCGAATCTTGGATATGCACCATAAGTTGTAGGAAAAAGCTACACCTCCATCTACATCTAGGATATCTCCCAAATTTAAGTCATCTTAACCATCCAACAGACACCACAAATAACACCAAAATCTAATCCTTCAATAAAAAAATCCATCATCAGATAGCCCTTTGTATTAGAAAATAAGGAGTCTTAGTGAGATTTATAATGTTGATATAACTAATGCTTTTCAATTTTTGCATTGTTTTCTCAAGCTACAGATCTAGTATACTTTGAAGAGGCTATAGAAAATGAAGTTTGGGTTCAAGCCATGGATGATGAGATAGATGTCATAGAGAAGAATTAGACATGGAATTAGTAGATCTTGTAGAAGGAAAGGACGTGATAGGAGTGAAGTGGGTCTATAAGACCAAATATACTGTCTGATGGTAAAGTACAGAAATATAAAGCAAGGTTTGTTGCCATAGGTTTTTCATAGAAATATGGAGTAGATTACAATGAGATGTTTTCACCTATAGCACGTTTGGACATGGTAAGAATGGTTTAGCAATTACAGCTCAAAACAAATGGCCTTTTTATCATATGAATGTAAAATAAGCATTTTTGACTAGTTTTCTTGAAGAAGAAGTTTATGTGAATCAGCCAGAAGGTTATGAGATTGAATATCACTAAGAAAAGGTATACGAGGTTGAAAAAAATTGCTCTATGGTCTCAAAAAGCATCTAGATCTTGATAAAACATGATTGATTCTTATTTGATACATAATAGTTTTAGTAGGAGTAGCAGTGAGCCTACCTTATACATCAAGATCACTGGGCAAGATAAAATTTTGATTGTTTGTTTATATGTGGATGATTTAACCATCACTGGAAATCTCTATACATTTCATTCAAATCAGCTATGAAGATAGAATTTGAGATGACAGATCTAGGCCTCATGCACTTTTTTTTGGGCATATAAATTCAACAATCAGAAGTTGGGGTTTCTATTTCATAAGAAAGATATGATAATGATGTTTTGAAGAGATTTAACATGTTAAATTGCAAGCCAACACCAACATTTGTTGCAGTAGGTTTGAATTTAAGAAAAGATGATAACAAACCATTTGTAGATCCAACATTGTTTAAAAGACTAGTTGGAAGTCTCATGTATTTGACAGCCACAAGACCTGATATTATGTATGGTGTGAGCTTCATCTCAAGGTTCATATAATATCTAAAATATTCACATTGGAAATATGGAAAAAGGATTTTGAGGTATGTATGTGGAACTAAGAATCATGGAATTTTGTATTCAACATCAGATGAGTTCAAGCTCATAGGTTACATAGATAGTAAATAGTGCAAAAGTATTTATGATAGAAAGAGCACATCCGACTATGATTTTAAATTTGGAATAGTTGTAGTTTCATGGGCATCAAAGAAGTAGCCCATAGTCACACTATCTTCAGTAGAAGCAGAGTCTATAACAACAATAGGAGCATAATGTTAGGTTTTTTGGATAGGAAGAGTGTTGAAAGATTTGAGGAAGAATCAAGAGGATGCTACACATATTTTTGTGACAACAATTCAGCAATAGAATTGTCCAAAAATCATGTTTTTCACAAGATGAGAAAGCATATAGACACGAGGTATCACTTCATCAGAGAGTTGATTAACAATAAGGAAATTTGTCTTGAATTTTGGAGATCTAAAGATAAGTTTACTTATATCTTTACAAAAGCTTTAAGAAATGAAGTTTTTAAGATTATTTGAGAAGTTATTTGAGAGTTTTGATCAATAATATTTTAGATCTTGGAAGTGCACACTCAACGTCTCCAGAAGAATAAAATTTTGAAGGTCAAAATCAAAGGGGGGTTAGAAAAAAATTTAATTTTTCCCCAAGAAAAGCAAAAAGTAGTTCTTTTTACATCCTTATTATATTTTAGGTAGTTTTCTTTTAGATTTACTTTTTTAGGAAAAGATAATAAAGAAAATAAATCAAAATATTTGTATTACACAAAATCATGTGATTTTTAGCTCATTTTTTGAGTTGAGTGTTTTAGTGCTAGATGAAGTCGTCTATTTATTAGAAGTAATTGTAAGTTTTTTGACATATCAAACACATTAAGAGAGATTTTATTGAGCTAAAATTCTTGAACTAGAAGAAATATATGTGTAACACTCAAAAATTATAAAGTACAAAACCCAAGACAAACAAACAGTTGATTTATAAAAATTACTAAATAATTTTAAAGAAACAAAAGAAACATTTAGTTCCATTACTTGATTAACAAATGATCATTTCAAAAATAATTAAATAATAATATTTAATCTTCAGTTAGGTTTAAAAATTTCATTCCTATAATCCTTAATTAATTTAATAATGTGGTTCCTAAAGTCATTTAATAATTTACTATAAAAAGGTCTAGGTCTAATTTTCCCTTCCATTTAAACAATACTATTAAATTTAATTCTCAATTATAAATGTTGTCTAAATTACTAAGGGAATGAATTTACTTAATTATCACAAGGTCATGGCCTCTTTATTTTAAAAGTTACTAAAATAAATCATAATGAAATACAAAATTAGAGTTAACTTCAACACCACTTAAGTGGCCCCATTCAAATTTAATCCATACATTTCATTTAACATATTCACACCTACCCCTCACCTAACGTTTTTATGGAACATTCCTATCCATTAGATAGGATCAATCTAAGCCATTAGATCTAAGTATTCCAAACAACCCTAATCATCTATATGGAGGTTTGTTATTCATTCATTTTACTCATTTTTTCATTTCTATTTTGTAGGTTTTAGGGAAGGAGAGGAAGCCATGGAAGAGGAAAGGGAGCTTGGCATGGATACACTCAATCCCAAGTTTTTTTTTTCCCATTTCTATTCTACCCTCTTCTAAGGTTCATTTGTAAAAATCATTTTTTATTTGTTCTAAATTTATTCATTGTTGTAAAATAATTTCCTTTTACATTTACCCTATATTGGTACCTAAATTTAATCTCCTTTAAAGGCCAAGAAACATCATGGATATGACAGGACGCTCAGAGGTAGATAGATAATTAGTGTATGTTTTTTGTATCTAGGAAGCATTCTATCTTACCTTTTAGCACTGAGGATTTGAAAAAGAGTGGGTACCACCTTAAGAGGATTTGATCTATCCTCACTATTTTAGGTTGTGCCTTTCAACCAAGGTAAGAGAACCCTTTTGTAGCCTATTGTTTATGGAGGAGATGGAGATATCCTTCCTAATGAAGTTGTTAAGGAGACCTTGAAGAAAATATGATCAATGCAAAAAAATATAACTCTCACGAGTTATCACTCTAGATAGTGGAGATATTCTCTAGGCAAGGTTCAGGCTACTAAAGACATTTGGAATCCTGATTGTTTCTGCATGTTTTGGTAATAAAATTTGTGCATTTGTATACACACATGACAAAAAGGGTAGTATGGGTAGGATTAGTTGTTTTTAGATGGATTTTTGTGGGAGGTGAGGCAGGATGAACTTGATTCACCAGATCCTTGAGAGCTTTTTTAAATGGAAGACTAAACCAACATAATGCCATAGACAATTAAAATGTTTCTTTAACCAAAATATGTGCTTCAATGGAGGCCCAGATTAGCACTTTTTCACACAATCTATGAGGTTCTAACACGAAGGCTCGAGTTGGAAATCCCATCAAAACATCAAGATCTGAGCCCAATCATGCCTGAGGTACACCCAGAGGCTTACAGACAATCTTTGTCAACAAATGAGAGAAAAGTGATTTTAAATCATTTATTTCACTCCCATATGAAATCTCTTCTGAGAAATGAAATTACAGATGCCACTAAAATGTCACAAGGATTGAGACATATTTTGATACATTTTGATTAAGAATTGCAACAGAAAGAAGAAAGACTATTTGCAGACATTTTAGAAGTAAAAAAAAACACATTTTGCATGAGATCCACATAGAGTAACTTGAGTTTGATTAAATTTATCAAGGTAGGGGAATTTTCAGAATAATCTCGAGATTTTCAATGGTTTAACGCTTGAAACCACCTTAACATGATCAAATTTAATACAAAAGAGATATAAAGGCTTCTCAAACAGCTTTTCAAAAGGAATGATCCCTATCAATCCTTTTTTATATTAGAAAAATCAATCTTGACCCTTGACACTCCAACCATTTACACAATAAATTTGTGCCATTTATAAAATTTACAATAGATCCTTTTCCCCCAAAAATCTAGACATTGAGTGCCACTAGTGCTTGCATGATCATGATCATGATTCCTAGAATCAAATCTACAAAAATTCACCAGGTGCCTAAGGGGGTAGATCTCTTCGAAAATCTCCCACATTCAACTCCTTCCTCTAGCAAATCACTCTTCCTTCTATTCGCCAACCACTTCCACCCCTATTCTATCTAATCTGGTTCTTTTCATGCCCAAGGAGAAGAAATGGAAGATCAAATCAGCTCAAAAGGTCAGGTCTCATCTTAATGGTAAAAGATGTCCCCAAATTTTTCTCACCAAACCTTGATTATCAACAGGTCATTTACGTGTGCGGAAAAGAAAACTCATGGTGAATTTGACAAATGCCAGATTGCATATTAATGGTGAGAGACTTTTATATACCTTCCCCACCAAACCATAATGTTAGATTAAAGTTCCTCTTTATTTGGCATGCAGGAGACTCTAAGAAATGATAAAAACCCACAAGAATATGCATCCCCAGGAGCTCTGGAGAGAAAATGGTAGAAAAATCAGCTACAGAGAAACATTTCCCATTGATTTCTATTTAAATTTGGACCATCCACATGGGAGAATCATTTTAGAGTGGGCCTATAGGTTCCTTTTTACCTTTTCCAACTTTTGAAAAATGTAAAATTTTCACATTTTGCTCCACACCTCCACCCTTGAGAAATGAGTTTAACACGTGTCCTAAGGTGGGTCCCAAAGGAACCATGGGAAAATTCTACCATTTCATCCCTTTTTGTGAAAGGGAATTTTTTCCAAGTTTTCCCATAGCTCCGCTTTTAAAAATGGGCCTTACACGTGTCCTAAGGGGGGCCCAAAGGAACCGTGCTTCCTTTTTCACTTTTAACTCCTTTTTCACAATAGGAAATTTTTCCAATTTTCCTCCAAGGTCCGCACCTCTACCGCTGACTAGAGCAAGTTTTGACATTTCTCCATCGGGCCTGTGGGCCATTTCGATGTTTTAATCCCTTTGATGAAAAGAGGTAAAAAATAAAATTTTCCTCTAAAGGCCCACCTCTTGACTTTTTCAATGCCAACCTTAACCTTCTTCTTATCGGGCTTGCAGTCCATTTTGAGATTTTAATCCTTTTGATGACAAGAGATAAAAAATCCAAGTTGCCTCCGATGGTCCGCTTCCCCACCTTTTGATTTTTCAAACTGCCACGTGTCACAATGGAACATTCTGAGATGGTCCCCAAAACTTGAGACTTTGAATGAGTGTGGTATCTGCCACATGTCTTAGGCCCTTTAAGAATTTGCTGAAAATTCCAAGGAAAGAAGACCTTCCAGAGACCTCCATGTGTCATTATGGTGCAACTTTAAAAACCTTAAGGCTTCAAAATGATTTGGCAGGGGAGCACTTCCATTTTATAATTTTAACCCATTTTTCCAAAAGGTAAAAACATCAAACTTACCTCTTAAGGCCCGTATCTCTACCATTAGCTTTGCCACGTGTCCTCTTGTGGGGTCAAAGTGAGACTTTTTCCCTACCACTTTAAAATTCACTTTAATCAAAGCCTTAGCGGGGCCGCAGGGCGGGTTCAATTTTTTCCAAAGTAGTCAAAAAGATCAAGTTCAAAAAAAAACCCATCATGCCCCATCCAATCAAAAAGCCACGTAAGCACCAAAACAACCCATCAGATTTGAGCGGAGCTACGGGACCAAATTTGCCTTTTTTCCAAAAAAAAAAAGTGATAAGTGAAAATATCTTCCCACCATCCCCTGACCAACCAAAATAATCCATGTGACCACCAAACACTGAGGAATAAATTTGATAGAAAAATATACACCGCAAACCATCAAAATACGAAAATCACCATCCGTACGCTGCAAAACATGATTTTTCGCTAAGGATGAAAATTCTCTAAAACAAAAAACAAGTGAATCATGATTCCGAGCATCTTTTTTACCATGGATTTTGAATTTTCAAAGCATTCAAATATAAATCAACCATTCTCGAGCTTCCATAGTCGAGGAAAAATAGGAAAACACGGCAGAGCCCATAGATTTTGAAGAAATTAGGGAAAAAATAGGGAAGACTCGGAGATTTCTTCAAGGAGGGACATGAAAATGGATTTTGAAAACAACTCAAGCATTTATAATGGAGGTAGAAGATTTATAACATCCACATCAAGAGATTAAATGTTTCACAACACGCAGATCGAGAGAAAATAATGGCAAATGGGCGAGCCAAATCTAAGCACCAACATCGGCTCTGACTCGAGGATGGGCACTCCCTGCAAGTGCCACAATAACAAAGGTAGACCAAGTGCCAAAATATACATTGGGTAAAGGATTCAGCTTGTAGAGCACAAAACCACGACCATCCCCCCAAAAAAAGAAAACCAAAGAAAATAGGTGACCGGGGCCGAATGAATAATAAACATGAAAAATAGAAAAAAAAACCCCATGAATTATGAACTCTATAGATGATGATCACCTTGATTCTAGGGAATCAATCCAATAAATGTTTCAAATGCCTACCATTAATAGGAAATTCAAGCAATTACCCATCTAAGTCACTTAGAAGAAGGTATGTTAACCAATTCTGATATCAATGGAGTAAGGGCCCATCCATAAAGCATCAAAATTTTCCATGATTGCCCTTATTTTCATGTCTCTTATCCCATAAGAGCATGAGATCTCCAACATTGAAAGCTCTTGGGGTGACCTTCTTGTCAAAAACAATCTTCAACTTCTCTCTAACTTTACATGCCTTTGGTGGGATGCCTTCCTTTCTTCATTTAGTTCAACAATCTAGTTAATTCGGGCATGATATAGAATTACCTCTTGATCTTCAAGTTGTTGCATGAACTCATATGAGGATAATTGCATATTCAAGGGAAACAGAGCCTGAGTTCCATACACCATCTCAAATGGACTCTTTCTAGTGGCTCTTTTGACAGTAATTTAGTCTCGCCTTGCATAACAAACTTCAACCGCTCACACCTTTTTCTCTTGTTCAGCTCCAAGGTTCTCCTAATAATCTTAAATTTTTATTACTAGACTCATCTTATCCATTTCCTTAGGGATTATAATTAGAAGCATATGTCAAATTGATCCCATATTCTTTGCACATTTCCACTAAGGGTTTAGCTTTGAAGCTCATGGAAATGACAACAACAATCTTCACTTGAACCCCAAACCTAGATGATATGATTTAATAGAAAATCCATGAAAATTTGATGTTTTTCTCTTTTGGTGGGGATTTCTCCACCCATTTCGTGAAGTAATCAGTGGCCACAAGAACCCACTTATGGCCAGCACTTGATAGGGTCTGCTTAAATCAAACCAATGAAATCCATTCCCCATTGATTGAATGAAGATTCAATTGATACAGTCTGCAAAGGAAGGAGCTTGAAGCTTTTAGTCTTCCAGAGAAGTGATGGAAAATCTCACATCTTCTAACCAAAAGAGTTGTATCCTTGAAGAGGTTTGGCCACCAATAACCAGCCCTCAATATCTTGTGAGATGTGACTCTTCAAGCAAAGTGCCCCCCACAAAATCCTCCATGGAGATTACTAATTATCTTTGGGGCTTCATCTTTGTAATGTACCTTAAAGGACTCCTGTGGTTCTTCCAAGCTAACCCATAATCAATAATAACATATTTCTAGGAAGCCAACTTAAGGGCCCTTTTCTAGTTCTTACTCAAATTCTCGGGGCAGTATAAATGTCTAAGATAAAAAATCACATCCTTGTACCACTCATAACTCATTAGTTTCTCAAAGACATCTACCCTACCTTCTTCTATGTCATTTACCTCAATAGTTTGCAAGTTTCTCTTAGCCATAATCTTAGCCAAGCCTAAACCTCTCACTAGCTTCATGGTTTGGATATACATGTCATATTCTTGCAACTTGTTCACCCATCTACATATTTTTCTTGAGACTTCCATCTCTGATAAGATGTCTTTCACCATGGTGTGGGGAACATAAACAAAAATATTAGAACTCAAAATGTAAGGCCTGAAAACCTTTGTTGCTTTTACCAAGGAAAATTCTTGTTTCTTCATAATAGTGGATTTCAGCTCAGCCCCTACAATGCCTTACTAAAAAGGAAATTGGCCTCTCAACCCCTTCATCATCCCTCTGCAGCAGGACAAAAGCAATAGTGTTCTTTGAAGCAAAAGAGAATAGTTGAAAGGGATTCTTATAATCTAGGGCTGATAGAATAGGTGCATGATTTAGTGCCTCTTTAATCCCATTGAAATCTTGGATGGCAGCCTCCTCCCATTTGATGACATGGTCCTTCTTTAACATGGAAGTGATTGAATGGTCAACTCAACAAAGTTTTATATAAATCTTCTGATGAAGTTTATCTTCCCAAAGAAGGACTGAATTCCTTTCTTGGTTCTTGAGATTGGAACCTTGATGATGGCCTCTACCCTTTCTGGATCAATCATCACCCCTCTTATGACACAATGTGACCAAGAAATTGTGCCTAATGCACTCCAAAATGGCACTTCTTTGATTGAGTGAAATGCCATATTCTCTACATCTTATCAAAGATTTTTTCCAAGTGCAGCAAATGATCACTTCTTCTTCCTCAAGAAAATAGTTACATCATCTTGGTAGATAGCAATAAAATCATTGATGTAACCAGCAAAAGCAACATCCATTGCTCTTTGAAAATTTTCTCTCGCATCCATCGACCAAAGGGCATCCCGACATATACATAAGTCCGCCAAGGAGTGGTAAAGGTTGTTTTAATTCTTTCTCGATTCCTTCACCACAACTTTGTTATAACAAGAGAAACCATCCAGGTAGAAATTAGCTCAAAACCATTCACAAGCCATAACATGTTTTCCATGTTTGGAAAATGATAATTATCCTTAATTGATGCTCTATTCGATTCCCGAAATCCACACATAACCTTATGTTAGCATTCTTCTTTCGATCGGGTACTAGGTTTACAACCTAAGAAGAATACATTCTCGGGTTGAATAATCCCTCCATCCCGTAATTTATTCAATTTATCTTGCATCTTAAGAGATAGCATGGATTGATTGGCCTATATTTCTACCTAAATGGTTTTGCATTGGACTCCAAGGGAATCTCATGTCAAACAGATCCTCTCTGTATGCCTTTAGCTCGAATAAGTCCAAGCCATGTATTCTTGATACTTTTTAGCAATTGGATGTAGGCATGCTTCTTCTCCTCGCAGAGATTGCTGCCCCACCAAATATTCCTTGGTTTCTCCTTTGTGCCAAGGTCACACTCCTTAATATCCCTCGAGGCTGCCATACATCTATTAATAATGTGATCAGCATTATATAAATTTTACTCAAGAGAAACCAACCCTCTGGGAATGGTATTAGTCTTTAGTTGGATGATGCCTTTGCCAAAAAGGTTTCTTTACCTTCTGCTATGCACACCATTGGCTCCCAATCAATATTTTGATCAGCAAACTCTCCTTTATTCTACAGAAATATTCTGACTTGAGCATCATCATCAAAAACTTGCCAATGCTTAATATTGTCGTGCATAGATGATCTTGTTAACACCTCAACATCATATTCACAATATGGGGATATTGCACAATTTTCAAAACAAGACCCCGACACTCGAAATTTTGTCTACCAAATCATTGAACTTCCTATGATGAAGCATAATGTTGAATGAATCAAACATCTCAATGAAATCCCACACCGCATGCTTGTATTGTTTCATTCACTCGATTCTTTGTGGCATACATTTTTCTGACTTTTTTACAATTAATCTCGAGTCTTCCTTGATAATTATTTATTTAACACCTATTTTGAAGAAATCCTTAGGCCTAAAAATAGTGCCTCATACTCAACAATGTTATTAGTGCATTCAAAGTTGAGTTTGAAGGAAAAGACAAGCCCTTCCCGGCCTCGGGAGATCGAAACAACACCAAAACCATTCTCGAACCCGGAGAAATCTCCATCAAACAATAAAGTCCAAGGAGAGCCTGCCTATTCAAGACATTTGCATTCTTTAATCTTGTGCTCCTTTCCATAAGCAAATCCTACAAAGTTATCAGCATCAACAATTATGTACAAAACTTCATAAGATGCATTGTTTGGGTCATCATAAGGTGCAACATCTTCTTTTCCCCATAAAATTTGATGAGGCTGCCCTCAATTGGGATGGTGGCATAGGACATATCCATTTGAACACTCCCACCAATACTGTAGCCCATTTTCTAGATAACAACATACACCACTTGGTTGGGCAATCAATAATAACTATGTCAAGTTTAAATTTCTACTTGCATAGGCTACAAGTTTACCACAAAAACCTTCACACATCCCACCATTAGCACCTCTCTAGAATCCATAGTAGTACACTTCCCATATGCTGCTCTTACCTTGATATCTAGCTCATTCATGACTTCAAGAGGCATAACATTACATGATGCCCTTGAGTCAAACATACAATTGTGTAACAATCTGTCTTTAATGATCAGAGTGATGAAGAATGGATCCACTTTCAGCCGAGAATCTACCAAGGATGTCCCCAAATAAACCTCAAGTGGTTCATCTAGATCTTCCACTCAAGACCTGGGCAATATCATAAGGGCCGACTTTGGCAAGGAAGCATTGGAAGGAAGGTTGGCACACTCATTAGGTGGCATAGGATTTTTGACAACTTGGCCATGAGGAGGGGTATGATTTTTGTTTGGGACAATAAGGCCCTTGGCAGATGCATATTTCTTAGGAGCCTCTTTAGGAACATTTGAAAGCAATGGAGTTTTTTTCTTGGGCTTGAGGTCCTATCCCTGTGATAACCCTACTTCTTGTGTTGTGTTCCTTTTCTTGAGCCACAACAACATTCATCAACAACTATGTATCCTCTATAGATGGGATGCCTCCATCATACTTCTTTATCATTAAATACCTTTAATATTCAAAGAATCTTGTACAATTCAAAACTTGTACATATTTCTAAAATATGAGAGGGAGGAAGAATAGGTACCTAGTGGATGCAATCCCAAAAAGCAGTAGCAGTTCTAGCACTTATTACCTCAGTTGAAGTTTCCCCATGTTGTGAGCTCATGGAGCAACCTATCATGCAAACATCATAATCATTATCATCATCTTCTTTTTCTTCTTCCTGTTGATCTTCCTCACATGGAGCATGGGGCATGAAACATCTTTCACACCAATCAATGACATCTATCTCTCCACAACAACTCTGCAACAAAAGGAATAGGTACCGTTCTATTTTCCCTGGCTTGGGACTGCCTATTTCCAAATCCAATAGGTCCCTTGACTTTATCATTATATCTTTGGTGATTTTTGAACCTATCTATGCCTTTCTTCTTGTGTTGACCTTGTGAACTATGCCTAATTTATTTTTCATCTTGGGCTATTTTGTAGGAAATTTCTTTGACAGCCCCTGCCAAAGTTTTCACAACTTCTTCCAAATCAGTAACCTTACTTTTTTAGGCTTCTCTGTGTTGATTAGTTTTACACCATCTCTTTTTGGAGGCTTTCTAATTTCCTTGATGTTATTTTCAATTTACAGAGCCATGGTGAATGCCTACCTAGAATTAGTAGGGTTTTTTTCCCTCAAGTAGTAAGCAACTTTTTATATAATGCATCTGAATATTTGATCAAACATGATTCATCACATGGCCTTATCCAAACAAGAAATATCCTCAAGGTCTTATTAAAACTTGTGTTGAAATCATGTACTGACTCATTAGGATTCTTCTTGATATTTTCAAATTCTGATAGAAGAAATCTAGGGTCAGTTCTGTCACCATACTGCAATCTAAATGCATTTTTCATCTCAGTCAAGGAATTAATGGAATTATTTGGAAAAGTTTTGTACCATTCCCGCACATCCTCTTCCAAACTACAAATAAATAGTTTAATATATACATCTTCATTTTCAATCTCAAAGTCTTCCATCATATTGATAAAAAGCTTTAGATGTTGATCACCAGTTATAGCATTATTTCCTTGGAACTTTGGTAATTTATTTCTCACATCCTGGGAACTGCATTTGGATAACCAACCATCCCTGTAAAATTTATGGGACCAAAGGTGTTCACAAAAAATGGGGTCTAGGTAGGGGAAAGGGCATGTTGTTTTGAGGAGGTGACCCCGGAGGTGAAAATTTGATAAGGGGCAGACGGGTCTTTTTAAACACAGGAGTATAACTTCCAAAATGGGTATCCCCTATAGGCCTTGTTTCTTGGAAATACCTATCAACTTCTGAAAAGACAGGGGAAAATGAGAAGAAAAATTTTCAAATTCAAATGAAGGCCCCTCTCCAGTTGAGAATTCAATTCCACAAAGAGGCTA
The DNA here is from genome assembly GCA_018340775.1 of Taxus wallichiana var. yunnanensis. Lineage (NCBI taxonomy): Eukaryota > Viridiplantae > Streptophyta > Pinopsida > Cupressales > Taxaceae > Taxus > Taxus wallichiana. The sequence goes on from CM031239.1 coordinate 353,074,117, forward strand.
CCTAATTCAGAAGGACTTGAATTGCACTCTTCAATAATAAGCTGATCACTTTCATCAATAGAGATCCCTTTTCTCGTTTCCCGATCTCCAACAACTCTCCAAGATTTTCTTCCTTCTGATTTTTCTTTCCTAGCTCTAGAAATAGTGTCCTAGCAGGATCCCTAGCAAAGAAAGACCTTCTTCCTTCCATCTTTACAAAGATTAGTAACAAATATCACTTGACAGAGGTTAAGACACTGATACTCATCAAGAATCAGATCAACAGGGAGTCACCACTAAGTATTTCCACCTTAGTTGTGCAAATGCACTAAATATGATGTCTCAAATGTCTATCAACACTAGAAACTAGAAATGAAAAGATTATGACTTTTCTTTACCCAGATTTATAAATGAAAGCTAGTGCACTAGGTGTGAAAACTAAAGAATTACACATAGTACTTGGAGCATATAAGAAGTGTTTTACCAGGGTCTAAATATGAACTATAATCACTATGTCCCCAACAACAAAGGTGTCAGAATCTTGTTTTTAATAGGTTAAATAGATATGAACTGGTAGTGAATCAGAAAATAGTCTTAGCAACTCAAATAAGTCCCAAAGAACGGTGCTAAAAACGTGTTGGCACATAAATTTAATCTCCTTCAAATTCAAAGCAACATCATGGATTTGACAAGATTCTCAGAGGTAGATAGATAATTAGGTACATCATTTTAGCTAGGGAAGCGGTCTATCTAACCTTTTAGCACTCAAGCTTTGAAAAGGAGTGGGTAGCACCTTAAGAGGATTTGATCTATCCTCACTATTTTTGGTTGTGCCTTTCAACCAAGGTAAGAGAACCCTTTTGTAGCTTGTTGTTTATGGAGGAGATGGAGATATCCTTCCTAATGAATTTTTAAGGAGACCTTAAAGAAAATATGATCAATGCAACAAAATCTAACTCTCATGAGTTATCACTCTAGATAGTGGAGATATTCTCTAGGCAAGGTTCAGGCTACTAAAGACATTTGGAATCCTGATTGTTTCTACATGTTTTGGTAGTAAAATTTGTGCATTTGTATACACACATGACAAACAGGGGTAGTATAGGTAGGATTAGTTTTTTTAAATAGATTTTGGTGGGAGGTGAGGTAGGATGAACTTGATTCACCAGATCCTTAAGAGCTTTTACAAAATGGAAGACTAAACCAATAGAATGCCATAGAGCAGTTAAAATGTTTCTTTAACCAGAATATGTGCTTCAATGGAGGCCCAGATTAGCACTTTTTCACACAATCTATGCGGTTCTAACACAAAGGATTGAGTTGTAAATACCATCAAAAGATCAAGATTTGAGCCCAATCATGCCTGAGGTACACCCAGAGGCTTACAGATAATCTTTGTCAATAGATGAGAGAAAAGTGATTTTAAATCATTTATTTCACTCCCAGTGAAAGCTCTTCCCGAGAAATGAAATTCTGGATGCTACTAAACTATCAAGAGGATTGAGAACTATGTGATTGAGACATTTTGATACAATATTGCAACAGAAAAAGAAAGACTATTTGTAGACATTTCGTAGAAGTAAAAAAAACACATTTTGCATGAGATCCACATAGAGTAACTCAAGTTTGATTAAATTTATTAGTAGGGGAAAGTTTCTAGAACAATCTCGTGCTTATAAATGGATTTATGCTCAGTAACCACCTTGACACGATCAAATTTAATACAAAAGAGATATACAAGATTTTCAAATAGCAACTCAAAAGGGATGGGCTCTATCAAGCCTTTTTTCTATTAGAAAAATCAGTCCCAACCATTGACACTCCAACCATTTGCATGATAAATTTGTGCCATTTATAACATTTACAATGAAACCTTTTCCCCCAAAAATCTAGACATTGAGTGCCACCAGTGCTCACCATGATCACGATCGTGATTCCCATAATCAAATCTACAAAAATTCATCAGGTGCCTAGGTGGCAAGATCTCTTCAAAATCTCCCACATTCAACTCCTTCCTCTAGAAATCATTCTTCCTTCTATTCACTAACCACTTCCTGCCCCTATTCTATCCAAGTTGGTTCTTTGTGTGCCCAAGGAGAAGAAATGGAAGATCAGATCGAGCCCAAAAGGTCAAGTCTCATCTTAATGGTAAAAGACATCCCGGATTTTTCTCACCAAACCCAGATTATCAACATGTCATTTTCATGCCAAGGAAAGAAAAATCAGGCCAAATCTGACAGTTAGATTGCATATTAATGGTGAGAGACTTTTACAGACCTTCCCTAGCAAACCAGGATGTTAGATCAATGTTCCTCTTCATTTGGAATGCAGGAGACTCCAAGAAATGATAAAAACCCATAAGAATACGCATCCTCGGAGCTCTCGAGCAAAAATGGCGGTAAAATCAGATACAGAGACATAGTTGTTGTTGATTTCTATTTTGAATTTAGACCATCCACATGGGAGATTCATTTTAGAGCGGGCCTACGGGTTCCTTTTTTCCTTTTACAACTTTTGGAAAAATGTAAAATTTTCACATTTTTCTTCACACCTCCACCCTTGAGAAATGAGTCTAAAATTTGTCCTAAGGTGGGTCCTAAAGCAATCAAGGCCAAATTCAGCCATTTCACCCCTTTTTTAAAAAAGGGAAATTTTTTCAAGTTTTCCCAAGAGCTCCGCTTTTGAAAAATGCTCCCGACACGTGTCCTACAGGGGGCCCCAAAGGAACCGCACTTCCTTTTTCACTTTTAACTCCTTTTTCCACAAAGGATAATTTTCCAATTTTCCTCTCGAAGGTTCGCACTCTGCCGCAGTGGAGCCAATTTTGAATTTTCTCCATCGGGTCAAGTGTGCCATTTTTATATTTTAATCCCTTTGATGACAACAGAAAAAATAAAATTTTCCTCGGATGGCCCGCCTCTTGACTTTTTCAACACCAACCTTCACCTTCTTCTTGTGGGGCTTGCGGGCCATTTTGAGATTTTAATCCTTTTGATGACAAGAGGTAAAAAATACAAGTTGCCTCCAATGGTCCACTTACCCACCTTTTAACTTTTCAAACTGCCACGTATCACAATGGTGCATCTTGAGATGGTCCCAAAAAGTTGAGACCTTGAATGAGCGTGGGCTCACCACGTGTCTTGGGCCCTTGAAGAAGTTGCTGAAAATTCTAAGGAAAGAAGACCCGACAGAGACCTCCACGTATCATTATGGCGCAACATCAAAAACCTTAAGGCTTCAAAATGATTTTGTGGGGGCGCGCTTCCATTTTAGAATTTTACCTCATTTTTTCAAAAGGGAAAAATGTACCTCCGAAGGCCCGCATCTCCGCCATGAGCTTTGCCACATGTCCTCCTATGGGGTTAAAGTGAGAATTTTTCCCTTCCACTTTAAAATTTACTTTAATCAAAGCCTTGGCGGCCATGGCGTGGGTTCAAACACTTTTCCAAAGTAGCCAAAAAGATGAAACATGTCACATTTGGGAAATAGTGATAATAACTTACATTAAAAATGCATTTCCATTTCAACCTATATCAAACTTTCTAACTCACCAAAATAATGTAAAATTTGGTATTTTTCTTTCAAAAGACTAACACAATTGAAAAATGTAATTTCCTCTTTTAAACATTCTTAGAAGAGCTTATGGATTATAGAGATTTCTAAGTACAAATACAACTTTATTTCAACCTCGACAAAGTTACAATATTTCACTCAAAGTAGGGATGATAAAAGAACAAATTACAAAGCATAAAGGCTTTCAACAAGCCCAAAATAAAATACTCCACTTTACATGTGTTCTTCCAAATGTAGCTCCAATCTAACACTCTTCCAAATTTCACAATAATGATTAAAAACAAAGGATGGGGGATAAGAAACATTTTCCACTTGAACCTTTAATCCATTCAGGATAAGCCATGCCCTTAATGACCCCCGAGCCCCAACCAAGGAAGCATGAGGGATCTTGAGAAACTTTTGACAACTTTCAACAAATATAGCTTCCACAAAAAAATACATTCAACACAACCAAAATGACATATTCAACAAGTTTACAACTTCTCAAACAACACAAAGGTTTGAAATAAAACCAAATGGAGCAAGGAATATGGGAAACCACCTCCTTTTTCCTCCCAAGTGAAGTGGGATTTTCACCCTAAGCCTCCAAGTGCAAAAACAAACAACACAATATCCTTATCTCTCCCTTGCAAGTATGCAACAAAATGACCATGATTTCATTTTCACTCCCGATATGTGAAACTCCCAATCACACTCTCATCAAATGCATGCCTCATAAAACTCCCTTTTCCCTCCCAAATGGTCCCATAACTCATTCTCCCAAGCCCAACTTAAGGTATACTACCCAACCACACACAATCACCATCACAAGACTTAAAAAATTTAACAAGAACAACATTTCCACATCCACATCCATAATAACCAAAATAAAAAAGATGGAGAGCCTACCTTTCCATCAAGTTTCAAAAATATTCACTCCAAAAACTTTGACACCTTCAAGCCAAGAAAATTTCAAGATAATCCAACAAGCGTTTCTTGTAACATCCACTTTCAAAACACGAGAAGACAACATAGAAAAATACAGGATTATTTTTTTGACTTGTTCAAAGTATAGAATGACATTATAGAGGACAAAAAGGTTACAACTAACTCTTCAAACAACCTGACACAACTATGACCACATAGGCAACATAGAACATTCAACACCCATCAAGGACAATTCACTTTTCTCTTTGATAAGGCACCACGAAACAAGACCAACCACAATACACAGTCTAAGTTAAGTGCACCCCATGGTGTAAAATCCTATAAGGTTATGCATTTTTCTAAAAATGTATTTAAAACGTGACTTTATGAACCGTAAGATTCAGTTTGAACCGAGCATTTCTTCTTACAAAGGTGAACTTATTAATTTTATACTATTGACTAATTAGCTTGAGAACAAGTTTTCTAATGTGGTTCATCTAAAGGCTGAAAATCTGCTAAAATCGTTTAATCAAAAGGGACACCTTCCATCTCTCACAAGGTTTCTTAATCATACCCAAGCTACAAAATCTTGATCCAGACCTTCATTACACAAGGTGACGAGTGCAAGATCCAACTAGAGTGGAATACCATTAAGGTTCGAAATACAACATCCTGGGGCAAGGATAAAAATTAACCACACTTAAGAGAAGACTACTAGAACCATAGAAAATTTTAGAGAGAAAAGGTCAAGTTATTTCATCATCATGATCTCCTTAGTTATTAACTGGACTTTTAAAGAGACTTAAGAGTCCAACAGATTTGGGTAACAACCTCATTTAGCATTTTCTTGATTTGGTTCGACAAATGGGATAAGGTTTAATATGTAGCTTAAGGTTAGTGAGGGTGGATTCTTTTACACCGGTAGAAAACTCCTTTCTTTCTAATTAAGGACTCTTAAATTTACCTATAAAACACAACTTCATTATTATCTTATTCATTTATTCATCTATGTATTCATTTTATTGTATTTTTGATTAACTTTAGAAAAAATATTACCACTCATTAAAATATACATAGAATTACATTGATTCCTAGACCATTTAGGGGGTTATATACCAGAAATTTTTAAGACTTAAAAGAAGAAACTACCATTATGAATCGAGAGAACTAAACATGGTTATAAAATTTCTATTCAACGTGGCACACAAAAAAAAAAATGTGTATGTTGGTGCTTAGAATTGTCTCCCACATCTCGTGCCTTTGAAGATTTATTGATTCACGGCCTCTCGTTATTTTATCCTTCCTCGTATTGTGTTTGGCTAGTCTTTTTGCCATCTTAATCTACTCCTGGGTCAAAGATCATGTGTGGGTCTATATTTGTCTCATGGTTCCTTTATTCCTCTGGAAAATCTCTTTATTTTGAGTCTCCCATGCTTTGTTCCTTCAAAACTCATGTTTTCCCATTTCCTCCATTTTCCACAAATCAAGATCTATTGTCCCCGTAATTTTTTACCTAAACACTCAAAGATAAAAATTGATGTGTCCATGAGGAACGTATTTGAGTCTTCCAACATTTCTAAAATCTTTGTCCTTGAAGAAAATTTCACTTTCAGGCTCAAATGGTCGTTTCTCTATGCTTTATAGTTTAACGGGCATTTTCCCCACCAAATTTACATCCTCAGTATCAATAGGAAATGTGGCTCTACCGAACACTTCAAAAATTATATAAAAGGCCTCGAATTTAAAATGTGTCCACGTGGACGAATGATGCTTGTTTGAGAATCAAATTTTTTTGGCTTTGAAGTAGCACTAGGAGGACACGTGGAGGGTTCCACTGGGTTTCCCATACTTGGACAAATTTCAAATAGGTTTTTGGGAAGTCCAGGACACATCGAGGAATGACATTCATTTAAAGATCTGCTTTTGGGATTTGCCTTGGAGTAGCACCAGGAGGACACATGGAGGCTTCTGCTACTTTCCCATACTTAGAAATTTTTTTATGCAGATGGAAATAGTTTGGTGGAATAGGGACACATGGCAAGCCCGTGCTCGTTCAGGGTCTTCAACTTAGGCACCATTTTGAAGAAGCACATGAGGACACATGTGGCATTCCACTCACTTTGCATATTTTCTTGGAATTTTCAATGACCAAGGAAAATTTCCTCGGAGCTTGACACGTGATGCGCTACGCAGCTTCAGGCCTTCAAAAAAAAATTTCAGAGCAGACACGTGGCGAGCCCGCGCTCATTCAAGGTATCAAATTTTTTGGGCCACCTCAAGGTGCACCATTGTGACACGTGGCAATTTGAAAATTCATAAGGGGCAGGGAAGTAGACCATCGGAGGCAACTTAAACTTTTTACCTCTTTGCCTCATAAAGGTTAAAATATCAAAATGGCCAACAAGCCCGACGGGAAATAATCAATTTTTGTCCTGGTCAATGGCGGAGGTGTGGATTTTGGAGGAAAAGTGAAAAATTTTCCCTTTGAGGGAAAAGAGTTAAAGGCATAAAGGACCTGGGTTCCGCTGGGACCCACATTAGGGACTTCAAGTGGAAGGGTGGAGGTACAGGGAAACTTGGAAAATTTTCCTTTTTTTGAAAAGAGAGTCAAATGGCAGAATTTTCTATGGTTCCTTTGGGACCCACCTCAAGACACATGTCAGGCCCATTTTTCAGAAGTGGAGGTGCGGAGAAAAATGGGAAATTTTTCCATTTTTTCAAAAGGTCAGAAAAGGTCAAAGGAATCCTCGAGCCTTTTTTTTGCATCTTCCACATGGATGGACATTCAAAATCAAAGATCCACGGTTGTTGAGTGTCTAAATTTGATTTTCCCCCCATTTTTTCTATAAAACTCCTAGGAGTGTGATTCTTCATGATTTCATTCTATTTTCTACATGCCAAACAAAGAAGCGAGTTAATTTTGATATCTATAGTTTTGTGGGAGAGATATGGAGATGCCTTTCACCATTAAAATGGTCTAACTCTAGAGCCTGATCTGGTTTTTTTTCATTTTTCTTCTCACAAGCACACAAGGAGCCAAATATGGGGTGGAAGTGGTTGTAAAATTGAAGGAAGAGTGATCTACTAGAGGAAAGAGTTGAATGTGGGAGATATTCGAAGAGATTTTCCATGGAGCACCTGAAAACTTTTACGAGATCTGATTCTCGTGAATCACGAAAGAATCATGGCAGCACCACATTTAAAATTTTTGTCTTTTAGAAGGAAGGGGCTCTCATTGGTAAAGGCTATAAAGGGCATGAATTCATCGTGAAAATGGTTGGGAGTTTTTGAAAGATCAGACTGATTTTATCCAAGCGTAAAAAATCTTGACAGAGCCCATCCATTTTGAGAAGCCATCT
>CM031239.1:355836902-356099402 GCA_018340775.1 Taxus wallichiana var. yunnanensis
TTTCATTGATTATTGTTCTATTGGATGCCTAAAATACATATCTAAATTGTGGCAAGGTTAATTGGAGTGAATTTTGTGTTTTGCATATATTTTAATACCGTTGTTTGGAGAAATCAGTTCGCTGGTTTTAATTTCAGTCTGCTGGTTATAGAAATCAGATTTGGTTATTTGGTGTTTGAAGTTAATCCCTTGATTGTTGGTCTAATCCTCTTGAAGGGTATTACAATTTTTCGAGTTTTATTCGGAAATCGCAGAGCAATCACCACAAGGAAAATCGTGATTTTCCGTGCGATTAAAGGTTTTCTTCTTGGCACATGATTTATCGCCGATAAATCCCGATTTTGGAAGAGAGATTCTTCCCAAAAGACATAAGAAACAAAAATTAGGATGACTTTTCAATTTCAGTCCTCACATGCACACCAAAACAAATAAAAATGGTGTCATGTACAAAATCTATTATTCTACAAAACAAGCCTACTTTGGATCAATATTCCTAACAATCTACATGATATATCCATCATGCAATTGTGCACATGTTCGCATGCATGCTTACATTCATTGCATATAGTATTCCATAGTCCTATGCTACTACCAACATGTGACTCCTCCTGCTCCACAAGACCAATGGTGCACAAGAGTATGTTGTTCTTAACTTTACATAAAATTGGATTCAACCCCTATTTGCGATTATGAACAATTACAATGCTTGTATTCAGCTATTAATGGCAAGCTTATGCTTTCTTAAGTGATTGAGGTAGTAGAGTAACCGCATGCTAAGTTCAGCCGCATTCGAATTCGTGTTCGAATTCGCCGATGATTAAATTCGTGAAAAATTCACTGGTAAAAAAATCAGCGATTAAATTCAACTATGAGAAATATACATTTTTATTAAATATATAAAAACAAAAGATAAATTCACATTTTCAAAAAAGAGAGATAATATCACATTTCATTGATTTCATAAGTAGCTATTACAATAATGATTGAAAGCAAAAACTTCAAAAACGTGTGCTCGCGCAGTTCGACCAATTGTCGGGTAGGTGGACGATTAGTCCGAGCACGGAGAATACTCGCACGAAGTTTTGAAAAGCTATCCAAAGATTTTTAATTACTAATCGTCTACAATTGATCAAAGCTCATGATTATTTCAGAAGATTGCAAGAAGTTGCTTGGTCGAAAAAGGTGCAAAATTGGATTTTATGAAAATAAGAAAAATATTGCCATCAATGCGTAGAGCTTGAGAAAATATGCACTTTTAGAGAAACGACACTCAAACGGAGCCACGTAATGAAATTTATGGCACATGCAAATTTTTTCGCTACATCTTCCTGCACTTTTCCAAAAATGGCGTAAAAATTTCTTTCCTTGTGTTTTTTTCACCAAAATCCAAAATGGAAAAAAATGCCAAAAAGGAAAGAAAACACGAATTAAATCATGATTTTCAACGACCGTTAAAATTCGCGAATTTTGATTTTTTTCCTTTAAGTTTGCCAAATGTGCAACTTAGATTGCATGGAATGAAAGCAGCAAGCAAATGAATTTAAAAACACATAAAAGGAGAGATGACAAAAGGACTTACCCTAGAGAAACCCAATGTGAGAAACTCCAAAAGAGTGAAGCTGCTCTTCCTCATATCCACTATCTTCTTGAAAATTTACAAGCTTAGTTCCTTCGATACCTTCAAGGATACCAAAATGATATCAACAACACCTCGACACTTGCAAATGCTCTGCAACTTCTTGTAGATTGCTTACTTCTTCAACATGCTTGACTACTATCTTCAACCACCTCAATTGTGCAATCTTCTTCTAACTTCGAACTCCTTAGATCACTCTTGGCAATCCATATGAATGCCTCTTGTCCTCTCACTTAATCCCTCAAGGCATTTTCATGCTAGGGCTGAATGAAATTGTCAAACAGGAGCCCCCAACAATAAAAACTGGAGAAGCTGACATTTTCTGTCATTACTCCTCATTTGTGTTTCAAACAGTAAAAACGCCAAGACACATATGAAGACACCATGACACGTGGAAATTTTATGACACATGTACAAGTTCTATGGTGCATGTGGAACCATTGTGACACATTTGAAACCACCATAACACAAATGCAACCACCACGCTACCATATTTAGCAGTTTTGCACACCGCAAACCCGTTACCTAATCCCGGTGGTAACAACATAGTGTGATGTCACTCATCAATTGGGTTTCTTTGTCTCTTCTTTGCTCTAAAGCACAAAAATTATGTGGTGAAAGGATAAGTAATTACAGTCTACCCTCTTAAATGGCTTACCCATTCTTCATCACTTCTTATGGAGTGATTTTGATTGCTCTCTTGAATCTATTGTTCGACCTATTTACTTGCAAAATCATATTGGTTTTGGAGTCTACAACTCCAGTTTTTTTCCAAATGACTCTTTTTGCATTATTTAGTGTTTCTACCTGTGGTTTTGCATTCTTTTGGTGCCATGGTTATTATTGATCTTCTTGGCTAATCCTCTTAGCCTGTTTGCTGCAAACACACAGGCTTGTAGTCTAGAGTGATGCTCTCTCATTGGAGATGATTACGACCTCATATTTCTTTCCATTCACATTCTTACAGCAAGTGATCAAAACACTAATCGTCATGTGAGTTGCTAAAGTCACTACCACTTTTATGTATTTGCTCCTATCTCGGTATTACAATGCATACTTTAGCATCAAACAAAAATGCAAATGTACATGTGATGAAACTACATGGCTGCAATTATCTTGGGTCTTACACCCAAAAACTTGCATCAACAACAAATGCAAATATGCCTATAATGAAATGCCTTCAATGAGGGCAATGAGTGTGCCAACCATACACCCATGAAATCAGTAGTCTTCTTGTAGAGTTCTACTCAACATGAGTTCTCTTCGACTTTGCTATCAATGACCAATTGCCATACCATGTTTTTTCAACCATGGAAGAAAATCTTTGGCTTATGAGTATACTTGTAGATGCCCATCAATGTCCCTATACAATCGCTTTCATACAAAATCATTATTTAGAAAACCTGCTTCAACCATATTCCATATGCATTCAACTCCTCAAAATGCATGCTTGTTGGCTAGATTTTCTGCATAGCATCAAACCTAGGCAGTCATGAGATAAATCTCCCTCATTTAACCGGTGAGGCTCCCGTGTCAGATTTGTCAATAAAAATGTGTTATTATCTATCAGGGGTTTTACTTTAACCACTTAGTTCATGAACCATAACTAAGAAGTTCTGCAGCAAGTAAGCAGCTGTTTAAGAAAGGAAAGTTATAGAAGAAAGAAGTAAAGGAAATACAGAGAAGAAATGGGGAAGATGTGCATCCCAATTAGTAGATAGCAGAGCTAATTACATGCACATAGAAGAAACTTAATAGATATGAACACACAGAATTATAAAACAAAGGCAGCTCTAGATCTAGATCTAAAATAACACAAAGTTTATCAAGAGATCTAAGATTCAAAGCAAGAAACACAGTACACCGTGACACAAAGTTCTCCGGAAACCTGCTCCTTTGTATTCCTTTGCTCCAAGTTGCTCTCAGGAGTTCAGCACAAAGTCTAGAACTCAGGATTGCTGCTTACAAATTCTGATCGATCCTTAACCCGGAGGTTCTTCTCCTACTTATAGAATGTAGGAGGGAAAGTACAAATAGAAGACTCAAACTGAACTAAAGCATGAACAACAAGTAAAGATGACATTTGGCAATCATCCTCAACTAACTTCTTCTTAAGTGACACATGTATCACTTAACTAATAGAATGGTTCCACATGACTTCAAGTAATGGTTGTAAAACCAATAACTTAGAAGTTTTACAATTTCATCTCGGGAACATAGAAAATAGAAGAAGAAAGAATAGAAGAAGTCATGCCAGCTATATCATTTTGTCTTCTTCTTGTTCTCGATATCGATATACTTGTTAACATGTAATTCAGCATCTTTCCATCTGTTTTAGCCATTGCTTCCTTCTCTGTCCTGAATTGCAGCAACCCTTCATTCAACACTTTGCTGCATGCTTCCACCTCTTCCAAACTCGGCCCAAACCTCGCAATATCTTCCCAGCAGCCGCCACCCGCCCACCGATAGAGTTCATCGTGAAAGGCTTGGTAGCTTTATCAATTCTCTTTTGTACCATCGAAGAGAACCTTCCAGGAATTAGGCACCTTCGTTGAAACGATCCGCACGTATGATGTGACATTCCGCCCACTCTTTCTCCTCTGAAAGAAATGATACTATCTGGTAAATCTAATGTCTACTCTCAAGTGCTCGCATCCTTTCAAAGAAACTCTACAGATTTCCAAACGGAAAGATACTGCAAACTCTAGCGCTTCCCTTCTCGACCGATCCATCTGTACAACTGCTCCGCAATCAATACATCTCCTAAGCAGCCTTGTTGATCTCGCCAAAATACTCAGGTTACTTTCGCAATCCGTATTCATGCCTTCTATGTTTCCATCATTGCTTTAGTTGATTGCTACATCATCCATAACCTTTAGCGGTCGGCACTTCCAAGTCAGTACGTAAGCTTTGACAAATAATCAAATCCTTCCATTCGCCAATAGCCTTTACTTGATTTCTTGCGTCCTCCATTTCCCGCATAAGATGATCACTCACCTACTCGAAATGGGTCAATGGAAGGTTTAAGCAACCTTACCTATGATCTCACATAATTGAGATACTTGCTTCGCAGCTCTCTTCTTTCTCCGCCTTTTCACCGCAAGCCTAAGGAATAAAGCATCTATCAATGTCTGCGTGTCCTGCTTCAATCCTTCAGTGGTGGCTTGACCGAGTGGTACTTTGGTCACTATCACATCTTCCGCCGTGAGCTCCTCCTCTATCTTTCCTTTCGCTGGAATTGATATCTCAGCAAACTTCTCTCCCGAATCCTCAATGATCAACCTAGAAGTTGCTTTAGCAACTTTAGGCCTTCTGTCTCTTCCTCAGATCCTGGAGTAGCTGCAAGTCGTGCTCCTCTAAGTTCATCTCCATTCTCGCTTCTGGAACCAACTGCAAAGCCAACCATTCCGAGAAATTACTTCTCGGAGAGTGAGAAGTCGCTGAGTGCACTACCATCTCCCACTCTGCATCCTCTCCGTCAGAAAGTGCCACAGTGTCATGGCTGCCATCCTCTGAATCATCCAAGGACAAAGCTCTTTCGAACTCTGCCATCTGCAGCTTCAACATCTCCTCTGGAACGGGTGATGAACGAAGTGGCTGAGGAGAGAAGACGAACGTCGCCGGATTCAATGAAGGCATGGAAATGTCCTGCTGCTGCGGTGCAATAGTTGGTGAAGTACTGGGTACTGGAGAAGCCGGAGTCAAAGCTATGGTCGTAGAAGTGATCTTCTCTTTCTCTTGAGATCTTCTGTGTACTTTCAACTTCTCGGACCTTCTGCTGCTTTCTCCTTCATGCTTTCGCTTGAGGGAATCTCCTGTGCCGAAGTTGCCCGTGATTTGATTCATCAATGCTTCATCAAGGCAATATCCCTTCGTCAGCAACCAGTTTGAAGTATTCACCAACACAGCTCTCGATCTTTCTTCAATTGTGTTGCAGCCTCCCATGTTATTCTGCAGTATGGCTTTATCTCCTCCCATTTGATGGTAAGTGTCAAGTACCACATTCCCATCATCTTTAAGATCCGCAGGTATCCGCGCTAGTCCAAAGTCGAACACTTGCTTTGCTGACAACCTGCTGAAATCTCTCTTTCTAACCTCGTACTCACTTCCGCACTTCATCCAGAAATCTTCTAACGAAGGCACATGTGCGCATCACGGGAGATTGTCTTCCGCTACTCCAAATGGATCGAAGTTCAGCCTGCAGGAAGAACTCTCGCTCATACTCGGATAACATTTGCGCTTCCATCCTCGAGCTCGTGGAATGCTAATGCAATTGTATAATATCCCACAGTGATTGGGAAGAAGCCCGTAGACTTGTGCCGCTGACTATAGGTCGTGTAACTCCACCACAAGTTGCCCGCTCACTCCATGGCGATCAATCTATCATTCGGATACTGGGCATCTTTATTGGTTTCCAAAAGCCCGTAACCCCGAGGTATGTGAAATCTGCAAATTGAATGAATAGATCGCCAATCTGGACACGGCTTCCCACGCTTCCTCGCTTACCCCTGTTGGCCTTCAAATCTTTGTCTAGCCTCGCAGATGAAATCGTAGAAGAAGTCATCGTTGATCACTTTGAAGTCCTTTCTTTCAGGTGCAAAAGAAGTGCATGGATAGCACTCGAAAATGGGGTCCTGGAAAGAACACCACATCTATCCAGCTTGAAAAGACACCTTGTGAAGCCACAAAGATACACCAAGTATGAAGTCATTTGAAGTCGAAAGTACGCTTCACGCCCGAAGTTGCTCACCGATGTTGCTGCTAATAATTTCCGACCAATTGATTATAGAATCAACCTTGTTGATTTCAATGGTCCTGATGAAAGCATACATCCATGTACGGAAAGTGTAGGCATTCGCTTCGCCATTCATCCTGCATAGCAATTTGACGACATCATCTGCCTCCTGCACCAAATTGGACCGTGGAAGAGTTCTCGGGAACTTTGAAGGGGATCTAGGCTTCTTCATGAACCGGCTATTCATGATGCTCACACAATCAGCTCTATGCTTCTCCCACCTACTGTCAGCATCCTGAATGCTAATAGAAGTCACCACCTTTCGCACTGGAATCTTCAAACAATAATTGATGAACTCTGCGTCCAAACGAATTATTGTCTTTCCCGAAGCATCACGCACCGATCCGATGAAGGATGATAAGATCTAGCACACTCCATCACGAACTCGCAATTGGGCATGTACATGGAAAAGACGCAGCTGATAATTCCACTCGCTTTGACCGCACGCATGAGTGAAGTCTTTCCCGCCTGGATCTATCAATCAAATCAGCAAGAGGTTCCGGCCTAGATCTCGTGTCTCCTATGTCTCGCAAGTTGGAAGCAATGCATGACTCCATCGTGCTTTCTTTTCATCTCCCTTCGCCATGTCTTTATCTATCTTCATCTCAATAATTCTTTTTCTCCTTACTTGGCCGGATTTCTTCAATCTGTGCAGTGATCCGAGAATTCTTCGATTCGGAGGATATTTGCAATGTATTTGACATTGATAAAAACTCCTTTTCTTTTCAGAAAGCACCGTAATGAATTCCTGCAATTTATTCAGACAAAAATGGCCACCGGAGCATGAATAGTGAATTTAAATTATAAAAATCTGCACTTTTCAAGCCTGCTGCCCCAAAAATTGGTGTTTAATTTGCACATAAAGAGAGCATAAATCCTTTCAATCAACACCTGAGCTCCTGTAACACCTGTGAAAACAATTATGCAGACAAAGATCAACCTCCTCCAAAGCATGCGCCAAATCTGGAAGCTTTTAGCCTTGTTAGCACTTTGTCTGAACAAAATCCTTCCTTTAATGGGGGCGCACTTTTCCTTCTGCTCTTGGCTGAATTCAATTTAATTCACCCATATGGCTGCCCATGCTTATATAACCTTCATAATTCTATAATTAATAATTGCCCTAACAATTAAAGGCAATTAATTAATTAAAAATCATGCTTTTCTCTTTTAAAAATAGCATGTTTAAGGACAGCCATCCAATAAATTAAATTAATCCAATTTAATCCTTCACACAAAGCACTTCACTTAAGCTTCACAGTGTGCTTTGACCATAGCCACTGAAAATAGAAATTAATTTAATGTTTTAATGCTTTAAAAAACATTAAATAATACCCAAATGGGGCGCACTTTTTGAGAGGAAGAGGGCAGCCACTAAATAAATTAAATTTAATGCATTTAATTCCTTTCTTTTATTCCATCTTTGACTTGTTGACCTCCTCCAAGCTTGGGCGCACTTTTTGAGAGGAAAGATTAATTAAAATAATCAATTTAATCCTTTTATTCTCTCACCAAAGGGGGCGCACTTTTTTGCACATGTAATTCTATTTTTAAGAATTTTTTCAACAATGGGATTCTTTACCCTGCAAGGCAGGCACCAAAATCCCGTGATCCACTTAAGTGATTTGACTTTGACAATGGGATTATTTACCCTGCAAGGCAGGCACTAAAATCCCATGATTTCACTTAAGTCACTTTCCTTTTATTATATCATGGGAATTTTTACCCTGCAAGGCAGGCAATAAATTCCCACCTGCCTGCAGCCTCTATTTTTCCCACTGCAGCTTAAGTGACTTTTATAACACGGGAAAAAGTACCTTCCTAAGTAGGTATAAAATTCCCACCCTGCCTACGGCTTATATTTTTCCCATCGCAGCTTAAATCCTTTGTTTTCCAAAAATGCGCCCATCCCCGCAGGGCTTTTCTGTGCACGACTTCGCTTTTTCCCAGTGATCCAGACCTCCGATGACGACTTCCTCTCGGGCATAATGTGCATATATGTTTTCCCGCCTACCTGTGCCAAAAATCGAGCTTACCTGGCAAAGGAATTGCTCCAGAGAAATTTCACAGAAAACGAAACGGGACACCACAAAAACACGAAAAATTGCCAAAAGTTGCAAATAAAGCCCAAAACTTAAAATAAGTTAAAACCCTTCTGGCACATAGGAATAATAACATATTCGCTCATAATAAAGTTAAAACAGAGCGCAAATAGCCTCATACGGGGCTCAAAATAATTAAATACAAATTTCCCACAGACAAATCCCGACGACAAAATAAAACAATTTTGGGCATCTGGGTATTTGGCAAAAAAGGCTAATATGGCTCTTTAGGATTATCTTGACGCAATACAAGAACTTTCAGGCAATAAAAACACAAAACGACCCATTATTTTAAAAGTACGAAAAATTTTCGGATAGGGTAGTCGTAGATTTCAGGGTGAAATCTGAGTGACACCAATGCTACAATCTTTTCATGGCTTTTACTTATGTGCATACCCCAACCATCATTTTACATCAAAGCATGCTACTATAACTCGATCACCGTAATGCCTCCATGTTACAATCATCAATGCCGAAATACATGCTACAACTATGATGACTAAATAGAAAGAAAGAAATTATATTAATGTCCACTAATGACCAAAAGAAGGTCAATATGATTCAAGAATACACCCAATTACAATAGGAAGTGGTAGGGTAAAAGGACCACAGAACAACGACCAAATAAATAAAACAAGAACAAAAGCAATTTGAAAGTAAACGTGGGGTAAACCCAACCCATTAAATACCCCCATCCATGTGATCAAGATAAAAATACAAATAGCCATGTGGAGGGGAGTAAGTACACCCGAAGAGCATGGGTAGATGAAAATCGTAGTCTCATCCAACATCTCCAACCCATTTAGGGATAGAAGAATCATTTTTCATCATTTGTGTGAGAGAGGTCCAATATAGGATATGATAATACTTGCTCGAAGAATGTCTGAGCCGCTCGAGGGGCCTAGGTTGGATAAATCCTAGGAGGAAACAAACACTCCCCTAGAATCCATCTGAAACATAACATCCGAGGCCAAAGAAGCTCCAATTGATGTACTTTCAAATATATTATTAATATGCATAGAGAAATGTGAAACTAAATGCGCAATCACCTTTGTGATGCTTTGGTCTTAAATGTTTGCCTAGAGTTCTCTCTCAACTTAGAGTGTGTTTCTTCTACCTATCTTGTCATGAGCTACATGGTAAGGAAATCATGTATATCTCTTGCATATCAATCATGAGAATATTAATAACTGCAAATGATGCAGCCTCTTGATGTCTTATGCTGCTCTTACTTTAACTTTGTGGCTGCTCATATTCACCCTTAATGAGAAAAATGCATCCTTACTTGCTCATACAAATGAAGTTACTTCCCTTCTTGCTTCTATCAACAAATGGAACTATGGAAACAATTTTGGAGGAGCTTCTTTTTAGTGCTGCTCGCATTTAATTCAAACCAACATTTTCGCTTTGCAAATATTCTATCCAATAATCCAAAAACTACTTATGATTACCCACTTCCAATGGTAATGAACACCTCTATGGACATCTACCTCTTGATGTTTCTTGTCCTGAGATATTTGCTTCATCATTTGCTACCTCTCAGCATGTAGTTCTTTAAACAACAACTTCCTTCTTCAATGTATATGCCTCTTCCTTCTTGGTGTCCCCTCGTAAATTACTAAGGTGAAGTTAAGGGTGGAATTTACATCATTTTCGCGTTAATCCCCACTCATGTTGCAAGAAAATGAGTGCAATAGTTTCTTGTAAATGTCTTTCGAAAACACCTTCTTCTTTTCCTGGATCTTCTTGTTGGTTTGAAGAGTGGTTTTCACAACTTGCATCCTTATTTCATTTTACGTATTGCCATTTTCTTTGGCTTCAGAGTCATGTGAGAAATTTTACTTCTTATCTTGATGTTAGTATTTTCTTTGGCTTGCTCATCGAGGATGGAGTTGAATTGCCGTTGTCTTTCAATGATAGGCAACACTTGAAGCTATTCGGACATGAAAAAAGGTAACACTTGTATGTATATAAATAAAACTTTGTTCATTTTTCCTTGTTTTGTTTTTGTGTTGTGTTGTTTTTGTTTCCCTGACGCCGTGCCCAAAAGACAAGATACGAAACCAAAGATGCTGGGATCTCATCTTTCCCTTGTCATTCCGACAAGGAAAAGATGTCCACAGCAGGTAGCCGATTGGTGTCCCAGCATTTCATCCCGTGTCATCCTCGAAATACGGGACTACGCATTATTTAAAAAAATCGTACTTTTAAAATAATGGGTCGTTTTGTGTTTTTATTGCAGCGTAAAGTTTTTGTATTGAGTCAAGATATTCCAAAGGAGCCATATAAGCCATTTTCGTAAATACCCTGGATGCCCAAAATTGTTTTATTATTCTCGTCAGGGGTTTTTGCAAGAAATTTGTATTTAATTATTTTGAGCCCAGTTTTGAGGCAAATTGTGCTCGGCTTAACCCGTTGTGATCCTACATGTCAATTTTTCCATATAAGAGGGTTTTAACCAGAATGAATCATGGGCTTTATTTGCGACTTTCGCAACGCGTTTTGTGTTTTGTTGTTTTCTCCTTGCTTTTCGTAAAATTTTCTGGATCAATTCCTTTGCCGGTTTTGATTCTTGGCCCCTGGAGTATCGGAGATCACCTATGCACATTGTCTTTAGAAGGAATTGATTTAATTAATTCCTATTTTCAAGTGGCTAATGTCAAAGCATATTGTGATGCTTAAGTTAACTAGAAGTAGAAGGCTAAAATTAAATAAATTTAATTTATTTAATGGCAGCCATGAGCATGCACAAAATAGCGCCCCATTTGAAGAGTAAAAAGCTTATTAAATAATTAATTAATTGCCAGGAATAGGAGAGGCATTAATTAATAATAGAATTATGAGGAATATATAAGCAAAGTGGCTGTCATAAGGATAAATTAATTAATTCAAAAGAAGAGAAGTGCAACCAGGACAAAAGTGCGTCCCCATTTCAAGAGGATTTTTGCTCAAAAGAAGGTGTAATTATCTTTTGAAGCTTCAAAATTTAGCGCCTAAATTTGAAGGAGCTTGCTGTGTCTCGAATAATTGTCTACATAAGTGATACAGTGCCTCGGTGAAGTTGGTAAAATTCATGTTTGTTCTCGCATGCAAATAAAACATCAAATTTTGGGGCAGCAAGCTTGATATATGCAGATTTTTACGATTAAAATCCACTTGTTCATGTTCCGGTTGCCATCCTTGTTCCTGAATTAATTGCAAGAATTCATTACTGTGTGCTTTTATAAGAGAAAGGAGCTTAAATCAATGTCCAATACATTGAACATATCCTCCGAATCTGAAGAATTATCCAGATCTGCACCGTTTGTGAAGAATTTGGCCGAATAAAGAAAAAGAATTGTTCAGACAAAGATTGATAAGGCCATGGCAAAGAGGGATGAAAAAGAGAGCGCAGTAGAAAGTCATGCATCACTTCTAAATTTGCGAGACATTAGAGACACAAATTTAGGTCGGAACCTCTTTCCGAATTGATTGAAAGATCAGAGCAAGAAAGACTTCCCTCATGCGTGCAAATAAAAGCAAAGTGGGAATTATTCGAGCTGCAAAGCGTTTCCGCATTACAAATGTCACCCGATTGCCAAAGTTCATCATGGAGTGTGCTAGGTCTTATCGGGCCATGGATTTCACATACCTCAGGGTCACCGGCTTTTTTGGAGAACCAGTTAAGTTGCCTAGATATCCGAATGATAGATTGGTCACCATGGAGCTGAGCAGACAACTTGTGGAGATGCACGACCTTCAGTCGAAACGGCACAAGTCTACGGGCTTCTTCCCGATCATTGTGGGCCATTATAGCTGCCAGAGCATTCATAAAGCCCGAGGAGTGGAAGCGGAAATGTTCTCTGAGTACAAGCAAGAGTTCTTCCCAACACGGCTGAACTTCGATCCATTTGGAGTAGCTAGGAAGACGATCTCCCAAGAGTACGCACATGTGCCTTCATTAGAAGATTTCTGGATGAAGTGCAAAAGTGAGTACGAGGTTAGAAAGAAAGATTTTAAGAAAGTTATCAAAGACGTGCAAGTGTTTGACTTTGGATTAGCACGGATACCTGCGGATCTTAAAAATGATAGACCTGTGTTACTTGACACATACCATCAAATGGGAAGAGATAGAGCCGTACTTTGCCAGGACAACGTAGGGGGCTGCCATACGATCGAGAAAGGTCTCTGCCATTGTTCGTGAATACTTCAAACTGGTTGCTGATGAAGGGATACTGCCTTGATGAAGCATTGATGAATCAAATCACGGGAAACTTCGGCACAGGAGATTCCCTCAAGAGGAAGCACGGAGGAGAAAGCAGCAGAAGGCCTGAGAAGATTAAAGTGCATGAAGGTCTCATTCGAAGGAGAAGATCACTTCTACGGCTATGATGTTAGTTCGGCTTCTCCAACATCAAGTACTTCACCAACTGTTGCACCTCAACAAGACACTGCCATTCCTCCGTTGAATCCGGCAACATTCATCTTCTCTCCTCAGCCACTCCGTTCAACGCCTTTCCTGAAGAAACGTTGAAGCTACAGATGGCAGAATTTGAAAGAGCTTTGTCTTTGGACGATTCAGAAGGATGGTAGCCACAACACTATAGCGGTTTCAGATGGAGAGGAATCAGAGAGAGATAGTGGTACACTCAGCAACTTCTCATTCTCCGAGAAGTAATTTCTCAGAATGGTTGACTTCACAATTGGTTCCAGAGGCTAAAGAGGAAATCAACTTAGATGAACACGACTAAGCAATGGTTTCCCGAGTCTAAGCGGAAAGACAGAAAACCTAAAGTTGCTAAGGTAACTTCAAGGTTGATCATCGAGGAGTCAGGGCAGAAGTTTGCTGAGATGTCAATTCAGTGGAAGGGAAGAAAGAAGATGAGCTCACGGCAGAAGACATAACAGTGACTAGAGTACCCATAGGTCAAGCCACCACAGAAGGATTGAAGCAGGATACACAGACATTGATAGATGCTCTATTCCTTAGGCTTGACAAAGAAAAGGCGGAGAAAGTTGAACTTCAAAAGCAAGTATCTCAGTTGTGCGAGATCATTGCCAAGGTTGCTAAATCTTCCACTCAGCCAATTTCAGCTCAAAAGTAGGTGAGTGATCATCTGATGCAGGAAATGGAAGATGCAAGTAACTAGGTAAAAGTTATCGACGAATGGAAAAGTCTGATTATTCGTCAAGTCTGCATCTGACAACTCGAAGAGGTGTCGACCGCTTAAAGGTTATGAAAGATGCAGCAGATCATTTGAAAGCAATCGATGTGACAAGCACGGTAGATATGAACACAGTTGTTGAGAGTAACCTGAGTACTTTGGCCGAAATCAATAAGCTCTCGAGAGAAGTGTTGATTACGGAATGTTATTACGGACGGATCAGTTGAGAAGGGGAAGCATTTGTGAGGTTTGCGGTATCTTTCCCTTTGGAGATCTGCGAGAATTATCTTTGAAGAGGATGTAGGCACTTGAGAGTATGACATCATCTTTGCAGACAAATCATTGCTTTCACTCATGAGGAAGTGGTCGGAAATGTTACTTCATACACACGGATCATTCCTAGCAGAGTGCCTAATTCCCTGGAAGGGTCTCTTCTGATGGTGCAAGGAGAATTGATGGAGCCATTAAGCCTTTCACGATGAATTCCATCAGTAAGCCACTGGTGGCACTGCAATCGGATATTGAGAAGTTCGGGCCTAGCTTGGAGGAGGTAGAAACATGTATCAGGGTGTTGAACAAAGGATTGCTGCAGTTCAGGACAGAAAAGGAAGTTGTGGCTAAGACAGATGGGAAGATGTTGAATTACATGTTCGACAAGTATATTCAATATCAGAACAAAAAGAAGATATAGATGTTACAAGCTGGCGTGTCTTTCTTCTTCTACTCTTTTTCTTCTATTTTCCATGTTCTCGAATGAAATTGTAAAACTTTAAAGTTATTGGTTTTGAAACCATTACTTTAAGTTATGTGGAACAATTTTATTAGTTAAGTGACTAGATGTGTCACTTGAAGAGGAATTAGAGAGAGGAGGATGATTGTCGATGTTATCTTTACCTTTTGTTTATGTTTCATGATTCGAGTTGAGTTTCCCATTTGTACTTTCCCTTCTACATTCTATAAGTAGAGAAGAACCTTGGGTTAAAGATCGAATTTGTAAGCAACATTCTTGTGTTCCAGACTTTGTCTTTGAAACCCCGATAGCCACTTGAAGCAAAGGAATATAAAAGAAGCAGATTTCTCGGAGAACTTTGTGTCACAAGTGCATTTTGTTTCTAGCTTTTATCTTAGATCTAATAAACTTTGTGTTATTTTAGATCTAGATTTGAAGTTGCTTTTGCTTATAATTATGTGTTGATATCTATTGGTTTTTCTATGTGCATGCAATCAACTCTGTTATCTATTGATTGGGTTGCACATCTTCCTCATTTCTTCCATGTGTTTTATTATTTCTTCTATAAATATTTCCTTTCTTAAACAGTTGCTTACTTGCTGCAGAGCTATACAACTATGGTTCATGATTTGAATAGTTAAAGTAAAACCCCATATAGATACTAGCACATTTTTATTGACAAATCTGACACGGGAGCCTCACCGGTAAATGAGGGAGATTTATCTCATGACTGCCTAGGTTTTCAACAATGCAGAAAATCTAGCCAACACATTGGTTACCCATTCCACAAAATAGAGAGATAGATGTTCCGGCATTCCCGTGCTACATGCCCAAATTTACTAACTGATTGAACATTTTTTATTTTGCATTCCTTGGACTACCCATATGCTTACTTGCACAAGTTTGATGGATAGATGCCAACATCCATGTGCAAAGTGGCCCCTCTTTCTATAGTTGAAGCAAATAATGGAATATTGTCCTTTGGCATTCATTCCTTCTTGGACTTCCCTTATGCTTACTTGCACAAGTTTGATGGAGTGGCCAAGTTCTACCTCCTTCTTTGCAATGTTTTCCTCTCTTGGAGACTCTTTACACCCTTCTTTGATGCTTTTTCCCTTTTCGACACACCAAGTTGTTTCCTCTTGTATCTACCTTTCATGCACTCTTAAAGCCATGGAAGTGATGATGTGCCGCCTCCTCCTTCGTGGAGCTTTTTTCTCTCTTTTGGAGACTCTTCTTTTGAACCGTTTTTCAATTTGATAATAGTGAAGATAAATTATTTAGATTTTTGTCGGTATGTGGGTATAGATAGTGTAATGTCCCTTCTAGTATTAAAACTAAAAAAGGAGGAAGTCATACAAACACCGAATGATTATATTTGGATTTTATATCAGCCAACTAGTTTTTTATGACAGCTGTAAATCAGCAATCTGAATTTTTATAACAGCAGCTTGTAATTAGTGAGAAATCACCCAAATATCATCAAAGAACTCATCAACAACATAGGAAAACACTTTAAGAAGATTTTAAGCCACTTTTCACCATGAAACTTGATCAAATACTCAGCTGGAAAATTAATTTAGAACAGCAGAGGTACAACCAATAGAAATGATCAAAATGGAGGTCTCCAAACCCCAATAATTACAAAAGATGATAGATTCCAGCCCTATAAATTATGCCAAGTCTAAATATCAAAGAATAAATGAGTTATGTGCCCTAGAAGACACCAAATCACACTCAAACCCTAGTCGCTCCCCATGGAGAGGGGCTCCAAAAATATGCCAAAGCTCTTTGAGGTCTTCTTCTTGATGCCGTAGATCCAAATCAACAAGAGTCTTCAATAAATACTTTCAATTCGCCAGATATGGAGAGTTTTGTTCTCCACTTTGCCACAAGGAAGGGTTTTGTCCTTTTGGAAGGGTTGCAAAAGGGTTTTGTTGTAAATTGCTCTCAGAGTGGAAAGGTATTGAGAAATCAGCCCAAAAACCAAAATAGTCATTATATGCACCAAAGATAATCCAAATAAGAATAATTTACCTTCCTTTTAAATCCTGTTTGGTTGGCACCAAAGGCCAAATAGGTGAAAACCAACCACCAAGCAATGTAGACTAAGTTTTTTGACTTATATCTTTTAATTCCTTGATGGGAATCTCATAATCCCAGCCAACCTCCCTTAAGGAGTAAAACACCAAAGAAAAACATTAAAAATAATAAAAGTAAACTGAAACAAAGCTCAATTACTTCCCTGTTCACTTATCCTTCTTGGCCATGGAAGAGAATGGCATGAAGTCTCTATTTGGCATTAATTCGAAAAAGGGGACATTCATAGATAGACTATCGATGCGCGTGCATGTGGTTTTGGTTTTGAATGCTTGGATAGATCATTGAATAGTTTGTAGCATGATAACAAGTTAGCTAGAAGGGGAATGTATAAATGCTGAGAACCATTCCTTTTATTGAAAAAAAAGTAGGGGTTGGAAATATCATTGATGGAACCTTCACTTAAACAACCCTTAGCATTGGTGGCTTAATGCTTATCATGATATTTTGGCTTATTGTCTACTTAGCATACCATTAGTATGTTGGGCTAACCATGTTTTAAACAAAGTGCCATGCATGGATATGAAGTAGGAAACGCATCTTAATTGGGGTCGTTGAAGTAAACGTGAGGAAGGAACACAAAGGGACAAGAAGAGATGAGAGGTAAACAGGAAGGAAACTTTGTTAACAGAAATGCCTTGGGGCCTTGTTTCAAATTTTAAAAGAAACTAGGAAAACGTCCTAGTCTCCTAGAGATAAGTATACATGATAATAATGTATTATTTAATGAATACAAATATTTTGAGTGTTTATAAGTTATACTTTTCTCTTATGGTCTATGGAGTACAATTTTAAAATGAGTACTACGCATATATATATATATATATATATATATTAACATATATATTAATACGGACGTTTCTGTAACATTTTGTATCCAAGTTTTTTTTTAAATTGTCATTTGCACGTTTCGTACCTGTTTCTATTTCCGTTTTTGTTTCCGTTCCTGGCGACATAGGAAGGAAACAAAGAAAAGGAAAAGGAGAAAGCATCTAGAAGATTTTGAGACAGTTTGGTGTATTCTTCCCATTGACCAAGAATGCATAAACCATCTGCTAGCTGCTATGGGATGTAATAACTATGTCTCTTTTAGGATCTCAGTTGTGTAAACTCAGAATGAATTTTGGTATCCATAATCCATGGAAAAAATTCAAAAAGACTTTGAGTAAATGTGGCAAGGCAATTTTTTAGATTATTTTGAACATGTAGCTTAACCTGAAGTCACTGCAGGCTTCTGCATATACTCTATTCTAATCCCACAATATATTATACCATCTCTCTCCCCTGCTCTATAAATCCAGAAAGAGGCATTTTTGGTATTGTTGTTCGTTATTAAATGTTGAGTTGTTAAATAATATCTAGACCTCTAAATCATATGTATTTAGGAAGAGGTAGCATTTACAAAAATGAGTATAAGACCATCATAGGACCGAGCAGTTGCACCCAATTTTTAGGTGCACCAATGAATATATAAACAAATATTTAAGGAAATCTCAACTAGAAAGTAGCATTCACGTTTAATTATTAAGAAATGATTCCCCACTAATCTTTGAAAACCAAAAACTCCTTTGTTGCCGGGAGGAAAGTAGAAGACAAGCACTTTGCTTAAATAGTTAAAATCTCAACAAAATAATGGATGCCTCTTTAATTATCGTGTCTTTTCATTTCATTATATTTGTGGGAAAATTAGATATTAGAAAGAAGATCCATATAAATAAGGTTAGCAAGTCCATATTTTTCAAAATTATTGCCTTCATAAACAAGTTCAAAAAAATATTCACTTCTTTAGATCAGACAGTCCTCATCAAATACAAATTTTATGTGTAATATCCCTTTTGGGGACAAAACTGAAAAAGTAGGAAATTAGCTCAAACCCCAATATTAGCAAGTCTGATTTTTAAATCAGAAAACTGAAAATAATCTGAAATCAACAATCTTCAAGGGCAGCAAACTGTTTATGGGATTCAAGTCCACTTTTCACTATGTAAATCAATGAATAATGCCACAAAACAATTATTCTAACCACGGCAATATTTATAAATCACAAATACATCAAAAGATGGACAGAATATCAGATTACACAGCTGGAATTAATTATTTAGAACAGCAGCAGACTAGCCAAATCCGAGGGCTAGGAAAAATAGTAAACCCTTACCAAAATCCACCAAAATGAAGATTCCGGTCTTATAAATTATGAGGAATCTGAATATGAAATAAAAGATCATATTTGTGCCCTAGATGACACCAAACACCATTTCAGTAGCGCAAGGGGTTTTACAAACAAACAAAAAGTAACCCTAACCGTAATCTACCCACCCCAACCTCTTAATGACACTCTCCAAAAGCTATATAAGCACCTCTTTGCTATGTTTCAAAACACACTCAGATTTTCAATTTTTTCAAATTTTGGAGCTTTAAGGAGGGAGAATCAAGACCAACTTGAAGGGTGGAGTTTGGAGCTTCAAAGAGCAAGGAGAAAGGAGCAACTTCAAAGAGAAAATCACGTTTTCATCTCCATTCACCCACTTTTCTGTTTATCCTAACAAATTTGTTAATGTGGTCAATGATCGCGAATGATATGTGTGTAAAGCACACATCATTCATGATCATTGATCATAATATTTATTTTTAAATTCTATGAATCTATGTAATATGTGTTTTAGTTTTAGTTTTGTATGTATTTATTTTTAAATCAGATTTTAAAATTTTAAACTAATTATGGGTTTGCTATATTTTGAAGTTTTAAATATATGAAACTTGTGTATGCTCTCACCTCGCACCTTTAATGGCAAACTTGGCGATCGAAAAAGAGAATGGTGTATAAGGTTCGTTATATGTCATGTCCCCTTCTAGTTGACATCTCTCAGAGCACAGGATTAGCCTATTATGCGACCCTCGTAGGCTGATAGGTTGGATAGGGGGTCATGTTGGAGTTTGGCTCAGTTTCAGTTGGCAGTATTTGATCAGTTGGCTTTCGTTCGGGCTCGTTCGGACACTTTTAGCCTGCATTGCTATTTTTAGCAGTATTCAGCACTCAGCGAGGGACCCCTGCTATTTTTAGCAGTATGGATTGATCACGTGCAGAATCACTTCAGTGTTCGTCAGCTTCAGACGGTTTGTGCATCGGGTATATATCGAGAGAGATATTAATATTTAATTGATTTAATTAAATATTAATGGTGGGAGCATTATAATATAAAGTTATAATATTTTATTATAACTTAAGTGATTTCAGTGAAGGGGTCGCCCATCATCAGAAAGGGGCCATTCTTGATGAATATATTTTATTATTAAAATTTGGCTGGAGACTATTGAAAGATTAAAATTAAAAGTTCGAATTATTTTTTAATGATTTCCTATTATTGAGGAATTCGCACTTTTCATGAGTATAAGCCATTTGCTTGGGAAGAAGAAAATTATTATTATTTGGGAATAAAAAAATTGATCAAGTCTGAGCAGAGCACAGGAGCCTAGGGTTTCAGTCTCGAAACATTGGGGAACGAGCCATCTCCAGTGAGTGCAATTCAGAGGGTGTGAAATATCATCCGATTTATTGCCAGGCAGAGGGATTTCTTCATCCAGAAGAAATTACAGAGCTTCACATTGAGTCAAAATTACAGGGTTTTGGATAGCAAGTTGTCCAGAGAGGTTTCTTACATCAAGGCGCCAACTTCCATAAGATCTGGAGATCTAGAGAATAGCCGTACTCTTATTTATTATTTGCTGCTGTACCAGATCAAGGGTTTTCTCATTTCTGCTGCAAATACCAGGTTATTCATTGCTGCTGTACCAGATCAAGGGTTTTCTCATTTCTGCTGCAAATACCAGGTTCTCCAATAAAAATCATTGTCTTTTATATTGCATGCTAGTGGATCTAAATTGTAATCATCTCAGAAAATTGATAAAAAAAGACTGGCATCACTATTAGCCATAGAATATATTGTTTCAGATTTGATTTACTTTTATAGTATTTATTCTCTATTTCTTGCAAAATCACTTTATTGCATTTGTGCCCAAAAACTGCAAAAACAAACAAAAACACAGTCAGAATCAGAATCAGGGGGAAACAAGGGTTTCTACATTATATTTGTTGTTTTTAGTGTATATTTTTCATTTAAAAATAAATAAAATCCAAACTCAAAGTATGCTCTCACCTCACTCCGTTATGGCGATCTTGGTGATCAAAAGCGAGAAAAGGATGCCTACGATTTAGTTATGTTGGCTGTTTTTAGAGTTTATGTAGCTATTTCAAAAAGAACCGAACTCGATGTATGATCTGTCCATGCACCTTTATGGCAAATTTGGTGATTAAAAACACAAAAGGGCCAATGCGTTTGTTTGGTTTTGTTGGCTAGATTTTTCCACGGCTAAAAACTTAGGCGGTCGGGAGATAAATCTCCCTCATTTATTGGTGAGGCTCCCGTGTAAGATGTTTATCAATCTGGTAAGTATGAATCTTAATAACTATTTGGGGGTTTTACTTTAATTACAAAGCTTATGAACCATAGCTTAGCAATTCTGCAACAAGTAAGCAATTGTTTATGAAGTATTTTCAGAAGGGAAAATAATGGAATTTGGGAAAGAAGAAAGGAAGATATGTAATTCAACCAATAGTTTTCAGAGTTGGCCTCATACACATAGATAAAATAAACAAATAGATCTCACAATATTCAGAAGTAAAAGAAAGGGAAAGCTTCTAATCTAAATCTTAGATAACATGAAAGTTTATCTAAGATCCACACAGAAGTAAGAAGCAAAGCACCGTTGACACAAAGTTCTCCGAAATCCACCTCTATTCAATTCCTTAGCTTTCACAGAAACAACATCAAGGGTTACAACACAAAGTTTGAAAACTCAAGAATGCTCTAGCCAAAATTGTGATTTTAACCCATAGGCTCTTCCTCTATTTATAGTGTATAGAGGGCAATTACAAATAGGAAGCTTTGATGAATTGACACATGTGAAAGCTATGAAAAGGGAAGAAAGTGGCGATATTCTTCCTGGAATTCCTCTTTGCATGACATGCATGATTTATAACTGAAAATAGAACCTTCTATTTTGCATGTCTGCCACCTATTTCCAAGTAATTGACTTCTTCCAGTAACTTGAAGTAACGGCTTTTATAGCCAATTACCTAAGTTTTACAATTTTAATTGATTGTTCAATTGCTTTGTTGGAGAAAATAAGAGAAAGAAGAAAGAGGAAGAAGAAATTAGAAGAAAGTTGCAACACTCTCAGTCTTGTTCTTCTTCCATACTCTGCATGTTGATCCAACCTGTATTGCACTTTGTTTCATTCACTTTAGCAATGAATGATCTGAATGATATCTCTGCCTTGAATCTGAGATTTTTTTCTCCCATATGTTGTTGAATCCTTTCCTTTGATTCTCACCAAAGCTGGACACAGAAGCGGTGATCGAGATTTACTTCGGGTGGTACCTCGCTGTCTTCCCTCTTATCCTTGAAGCTTTTGCAGTTCTTCTCCAGTACGTGCACCAATCTGATGTTTGTCGTAAACAATTCAAACAAAATGCATCACCTTTTATTTTTAATTGCATATGAGCAATTTGAAATTTGAAAGCACTTGAAAATACCTTAAGTGAAAATCAAGTATACAGTACCTTAAGTGAAAATCAGATCTGAAACACTTTCTAAATGAACCTAAAGATCATCCAATCTTACCCAAAATAACTAACGATTAAACTAGTTTGCTTGTATGTGAGATTGATAACAAAACATGCACTATATAACTTCAAATCATAATTCTAAAGCTTGATGGTTTTCTTTGTAAATACCTACAAATAAAATCGAGCAAACACATTCCAAAAAGAACAACACCTTGAATAAATTCTCCCTCGTTTGAATTAAACTATTAAAACCTAAAACAAGACAATCATAACCATTACAATAAGACTAGTTTCAACTTGCATGAAAATTCAAAGACTAAAAATAACTTCTACGACTCCTAAGTGAACTAAAGACAACTAAAGAAGACTAAAAATAGACTCAAGATGACAAATATCATCCACTACTAATATTTAGTCAACATGCAAGAAGCCAAAATTAGTTTAAGAGACACGTGCATAGTCTATTTGCAAACTAGCTAAAGCTATTCACCCCAGCCTCTCCTATAAATAAAATTGGACTAAATTAAGGCAAATTTATTCAAATATACTGAGGAAATGATGGCCCCTACCTCTTGGAGATGAATGGATAATTGTAATGTCCCCTTCTTGGGACATTTTCTACATTAAAGATTTGAAGACCCTCAACCCAATGGGTTTGAGGATTGAGTTCAAAATGTGTCTATTATCTATTTTGTAACCCCTTGGAGGGCTCTTTAGTTTAGAAAAGTGCACATAGGATAGTAATTTCTTAATATTAAATTAAGAAATTAAATAAAGTGCACATGATAGTAGTTCATTAAATATTTTTATTTTTAATTATGCTTTAGGATGAAAACATTAAATGATCGGACTTTGGAGATTGCACCTCTTAATTCTATAAAAGAGGGGTCGCATTTCCTTTTTGGGGATGTTGATGAATTAATTAAAATTACTCCTTGCGTGGAGAAAGGGATGTATGCCCAAACTTGATCTCTCTCTCTCTCTCTCTCTCTCTCTCTCTCTCTCTCTCATTTGTTGAAGATCTTTTGCAATCCATTGTAGTTGGTTTTGATGATCAAATTGAAGGATTTATTGGTGCCAATATCAAGTCGATTTTCCTTTGTGGTGAAGTCTCTTTTGCCTATCGATTTGGTTGTCTAATGCTCCATGTGATTGCTTTGTTATTTGTGTGAGTGGATCTCTCTCTTGGCAGCGATTTATTTAGGTATTAAACCTCCGTGCTTAGCGCATTTTATTGTGGTAATATACTGGCTGTAGCTAAGCATTTTTGTGAAATATATTAACTGGCAAACCCTCTTTTTATACTGTTGTTTGGTGAATGGTTGGGAGGCAAGTCGGTAATGGAATTCTGTGATTTATGATCTGGTTTTCACCTTTATTAATCCGTTGTTCCAACGACTTATATTGGGAGCTCATAAGGCATGATTTAGGGTGTTTTTGGGATCCTTGTTGCAGATCTAACTATAGTATATCCTGGCAATATTGATTAAAGAAAATCGGCTGGGTTAATGCATTATGTATTGGTGTTTTGTAGCCTTTAACTGCAGCGAACTTGGTGAGATAGTTTGGTGCCATTTTTAGTGTCCTTGGGCAGGGGAATCCATGTTTGTGTGAATGATAATCACAGTCTCTTGCAGCGACCCACCTGGAGAAGGTTTAGATCTGGTTTAAGTACATTTTTATCCCTCTCTCATATCGACTTGCATGAATAGTGATTGGCAAAGGTAGCGATCTGTCTAGGAGGATTTGGGGAGTCTATTTGGACTTGGATCTATTGTGTCTTGAATGTGCTAAGTCTCTTGTGGCAGCGACTTGCACCAGTTGTGCCAAATCTGATTTCATATGCCCTTTGAGCAGTGAATTCATACTATATTATGATGCTATTTTCTCCTAAGTGAATCGACTGGTCTAGAGTGTGGTTTGGGTATTTAAACACCTTTTATTGCAGCGACCTGATTGGGGAATTGTTAGGTCTGATTCAACACATGTTTGGCTTCCTAAAACAGCGAATTGACCCATTGTGTTTGACCATATTCATTACCCAGTTCCAGCGACTGATTATGAGCTTTACCATTGCATCATATGAGAGCATACTTGGCTGATTTTACTGATCTATATGCAGCGATTGAATGAAGGAGTTTTATGTCAATTCAGTTATAGCATTTCCTGTTTTGGCTCACATAGAAGGTTGAAATTGTATATCATATAATCAGCTGGGTTTTATATTTTTCTTTACATCATTACCAAGTATTTGGAGAAGGGCTTATTGTCGACATGAGAGTTGTTGGCTGGGCTTGATCATTGTGAAATTGATTTTCTAATCATTTTGGTGATTGATTCTACTTGTTGGCTGCCATTTCCCATTGATCCCATAAGAGGGATATTGCAATAATGATTTAAACTCAGTTAAGTGCTAATCTAGTGGACTACACTCTAACTAGCACTTCCAGTCTAAAAATAAATTTTCTACCAATAGAATTCTAAAAATATAAGTTTACACAACCAAAAACTCCTAAACACCAAAAATACAAACTTATACTATTCAGTAACTAATCAATGCCTATATTGGCATCATACTCAACATATTTTCCTACTCTTTAACACCCTACAAACCAGTTTCCTGTCCCATTTATGCACCTTATGACATTTTATAGGTTCCCAGACCTAATTTATTCTCTCCTCGTAGACCATCCAAACTTAACCTATACCTATCATCTAGACTTGTCCCGACACCCTACTTTGAGCTTTCTTTACATTTGCTTATACCTTCTTTTAGTGACTCACTTGCATATGCTTACATTGTTGTCTTCTTTATTCCTCTTGTATTATTAGGGTTCCTAAACAAATTTGTACCCTTCATAGTTGAGACTTGAGGTTCAACATGCACCCATTTGACGGAAAGGTAAGTTGAGGTACTTATATTTCATTTAGATGGATTCTCATTTAATACTTTCTCACTTCATTTATAGTGACTTAGTTTTCTTTGTGTACTATGTTTCTTCCCGAAGACCATCTCATGCTACACTATTGTGACACGTGATGATCTTCGATTGGGGCATATGTATACACCTTATTTTTCACTTACTAACATTTTTTCTTTACTGATATGTTGGTGCATTAATCCCCTAGAGTGTGTGCCTTAGAGGCACATCGAGAGGGGGCTTTGGGTTTGTTCATATCACCTCATGTGGCACTTTCTCTAGTGTACCTTCGACCACCACTTTACTACCACCTCCATATCCTCCTTAGATGACCTCATGATTTTGCACTTCCTTGAACTTTTTATCCTACAATTTAACATTAAATTCTATTTTATATTGCATTGTCCATGGCTAATGCAATTATGTAGCAACCCTTATGACCATTTGCATCAACGATGTTCAATATCATTGATAAGTTGAGTTGTGGCTTTAATTTATGTTCCCTTATTTATAGGCATCACTATTGTCATTTCTCATAGAGATAATCACATAGTCTACTTTCCTTATACTCACAAATTTACCTTAAGATGCTAAGAGATTTTAGGGTTTAGTGGAGCTTACTCTTGAAGGTCATCATTGAAGCATCGGGATACTAGAAACCGAGAAGAATAGTTGTTACACCAATGAGGTCTAGCTTAGTCTTTGACCAACTTTTGGTCTACCTAGGTCTTCTACTTATCCCTCTTGTGATCCACCTACAACAATCTCACATCATACTATTTATAGGCATCATTATTGCTAAGTTGAGTCATCGCTTTAGGTTATGTTCCCCTATTTATAGGCATCATTATTGCTAAGTTGAGTCACGGTTTTAGGTTAGGTTGCCCTATTTATAAGCATCATTATTGTCATTTCTCATAGAGACCATCACATAGTTTGCTTTATGCACTCGCATATCTCGCCTTAAGATGTTAATGAGAATTTGGGGTTTAATGGAACTTATACTTGTAGCTCATCATTGAAGCATTGGGTTATTAGGAGCCAAAAGAATAGTTATTTCACCAATGAGGCCTAGCTTAGTCTTTGGTATACTTAAGTCTTTTGTTTATCCCTCTTGTGATCCACCTACAACAATCTCACATCGTGCTACTAACCCGGGGAGGAGAATTAATGTGTCGATGGTGTCATCAAAAGCATCCCTAACCCTAAATTCTTTCTTTTAAGTTGATTGATTGATTATGTTGATGTGTCATGTACTAGACTAGAATAGTGTACCATATCTTTGTTTATCACATTATTGTTCCTTTTACAACACATGCCTACTGCCAAATGGCATTACAACCCTTAGTTTAGGATTAGCTCTTGTTTATTATATTGACTCTTACAAACCTTAGTATCCTAGTAAGACCCCATCCCCATATCTTAGATATAGGCTTTGGAACCCTATACCTTTGATATGAGTGTAGATTACCTTTTCTAGATCCACAACTACGACACCTCTAGGCTCTATCTTTGGCTTGTGTGTTGGCCTTAGTATGGTCTTCTACTTATATCCTAATCTATATTATTAAGAGAGAGAGAGAGAGAATAATCATATTGACCATCTTAGCTAACATCAGTGATTGTTAGTCATAAGATAAGATAAGATAATTATATTAATGTCCAACAAATGACCACAAAAGTAGGTCAATGGGACTGCACAGTACAATGCCAAAAGAGCCAGCAGGGAGATCCGAAAGGGTCATCCGAACAACAAGAAAAGAGAGAAGAGAAAGAAAGAAGAATGAGAAGCAAGGGCCGCAATGGCTACAAGTGTGCAAGTGGGCGGAGCTTAACAAAAGCTGACTTCGACATTGTCACATGCAGATCAGCTTCAAGGTCGAGTGGAAGTAGCTAGTGATATGCCATGTCCTGTGGAAATTTGAAACCATGGAGGGTCTAGAATGTCGGTGTTTGGGATCGAGTAAGTCGAGTCCTCTATATTCTCTTGGCTAACCGTGGTCCATTGGGTGGGGGCTCCAACCGAATGAGAACATGAAACCCTTGGGCTAGGGAGGTGGCATCCCGGGTCCTGACGGATCTGGTCTGAGAGTCCATACTGATGTCAAGGTGCCACTTAGTGCCCCTCTCCGGTGAGAGCACCGTAAAGAAAGATGTGATCTCAGCAGAGTAACATGACTGTTTAGGAAGGGGTGAAAGGACTCATTCCGAAGTCTGAGAGCCTCCTGTAGATAAAGGGCAAGACACCGTTAATCACGATACCTAAAGAAAGTTGCAAAAGACGGATGCTCTCGGAAAAGGCAATGGAATCTCCCTCTAATCTCGTAGTAGATAGGGCACCTAAAAATGAAGTGTTCCTCCGTCTCGACCTCGTGGAGAGAACAAAGCTAACAAACCCTCATAGAAATGGTGACAATTCCCAACATAACAATGAGCGTTTTGCATATGTTGCAAGAGAAAATGAAGTGTGAAGGAAAAGACCCAACATCTCGGACACAAGAATCAAAAGTTGTAGAATGAGCTTCATGCTAAAGAGGACACATTCAGCCTTGTCATGAGGAAGTCAATAGACCTATAAAGGTTGGTTCATCAAGCTTGTTGACCCTATCCTAGAAGGAATAACTCGAGATGAGGAGAGATGTAAACCTTCTCACGCACACAAGGTATATGTTTTTCCCTATCATTTGCAATTATTGTGGTGGGAATCATGAGTCTATTCATCATTGGAATCTTCATCCTTGTACATTATGCACATTATGCAATCGTGATAGTTCTACATGTTGGTTTACTAATATTCTTCCTCATAAATCTTCAAAATCGATAGAAATGAATTTCAAACAGATTACCCGACTCAAATGGAAGAGAATCACTTCAGTACTAAGTAATTCTCATGTTCATCGGAAATCCAAAATTTTATCATATCTCAGCCTCCAAACTCATTGCAATCATGACTATTGCTTTCAAGGAGGCACGACTGATCTAGGTAGAAGTTCGTGACAAAATCCTCCTAAGATGATCAACTCCCCTTCAAAAGATCACCTCCCTTCAAAGAGTCACCTTGTTGGGGTTGCAATTTCCTTGCCGATACTTGAAATCCAAAATTGTAATATGTGCCATCATACTTAAGATTTACTCTAAGTCATTCCCCTTTATTTAGGATGTAATATTTCTTGGAAAATGCACTAAAGGGCTCTGAAAATGAAAAATATTTCAAATGTACTAAAAAAACTCACAAAATTTGTAAACTGAAATATTGGATTTTAAAATTTCCCAGGCTATCCCTCATTCTGGTGCTGAAGCTAATCACGGGACTTTGTTTTGCAGGTACCCCATGAATTGAATATTGAGGAAGGTTTCTGAAACTTTGAATGAACCTCTAAAAATGTGATGGAGGTTAACCATATATAGAGCCACTGAGAGGATTTGCCAATATGGTATTCCATTTATTATAGAGCATGGGGGGAGGGTAAAAGGGCAGATTAGGGAAATTTCAAACAGATTCGAAACTGTAACCAGCCCAATTCAGGATTCAAGAGATTCAGAATAGGATGACAAATTTCCTTCCAAACATAGCCACATTAAACAATCTAAAAGAACTCACCATATATATCCAACAATGGACATTCAACGGGTTCGGCAGGCAGTTCACCCAATGGGAAAGGTATGTCTGAGAGTTGAGACACTTCAGATTGTGAAGCAATACACTATCACCTTCGGAATGGCAAAGAACAAGCTATTTTTTGGGTATGAACAACCATATATAATATCAGGTGGTGTGTGTGTTCAGAGCTTGCAAATCTGGAACCAGACCAAAAATGTTACAGGAAATCCCTAAACTGAACTATGATATTCTTTAAGTTGCTGTATTTATCTCCTCAGGCAGTAGTCTGACTGTTTTCCATTATAGAGACGTGGTAATATTTTTGGTAATTTTTAAAATTTGGGAGTTTATATCAACAACATTAAACAAATCAAAAATGTCCCAAACATTATTTGGTATGCAAATAATTTCTAGAAATGGGGTGAAAAAAATATAAAATCTCCAGACTTAGCAGACTATTAAGTTCTGCAAACATTTTCCAATACATAAACCTTTATATATATTTTTATTTGTCTTATCAGAAAAATAAAATGGAGGACAACAGCATTGTAATGGAACATTGAAGTGGGTTATTATCAAGTGAAGACAATGCACTGCAAATGGACTGGTATTGGAATAGGACAGCATGGCAACCATGAGAAAAAAGAGTGACAGAGACAATGTGTATAATGAATGGGATGACTTTGTAACAACTGGTGAGGGAAAAGGGACGATGGGGAGGAAGTAAGGACAGTAGATGACTATAGCAGACACAGTTGACAAAAATAGTTGATTGAAAAACTCGTTCTTGTTGGAGTGCTTTGGTTTTGTTATGACTTCAAGCATAGTTTCAAGGAGGGTAACCAGTGAATACAAATAGAATGTCTGAATAATTATAAATTGGACATTGAACGATGCATATGGTCAAGGTATATAAATTTTATGAGGGTTCTTTTAAGTATTGCTTATTAGGATATTATATTTTTGTATTTTATCATTACTCGTCACCCTCGCCTACTTATTACATATCTCAATCTTTAGCTAGAGCCATTCTTTGGCAGATATTCCTAATATTTATATTGACATTAACTGCTTATATATTATCAAAATAGTATTATGTCATCTATATAGCATACCCATGACAAAGCTGAGAAGGTAAGGAACAGAGCCATGGAGTTCTGCAGGCATAGCTTCCAGTAGTGGAAAGAGAGGTTGTAGCTGTGATTTGTAGAAAGACGTTGCTAGTAAGAAAAAAGAAAGAAAAAAATTAGCTCTCAGCTGTCACTAAAAATCATAACAGATAACGTAACTACAAAGCATGCTGAGCATAATGCTATAAAATCCTAATTGTTATTTATACTTTCGAACTTCAATACCTCATAAATTCTCCAAATCTAATAATTGCAGCTTAATTTATTTCATTACTTACCTGGATTGGCCAGTATTAAGACTAAGTCAATTGTAGGATTGCGAGCTGCAATAGCTAATGCAAGGCACCCTCCAAGGGAATCTCCTACAAGATAGATTGGTTTCATAGGTGAAACCTTGTGCTCCAGCCAGATTGCTTCTTCTACAGTTTTTACAAGGTCTACAATCACAAAGCCTTAGTAAGCTTCTATAGAAGAACATGTACTCATAATTAATTTGTACCAAATAGAAATTTTCACGAAACTTAAATTGACTGAAACTGTGTAATGATGTTTTGAGATTAGTACTGATGATGATTATGGATATTAATTAAGATGTTTTATCAAAATGACATTTTTAATGTATTATTGAACCTTGAGTCATGTTGATTATTACTAATGTTGTAATTTGGAAGCAGGAGCATCCAGGTCCACAAGTAATTTTGCATCATCCAAAAACATAGTGGCTTGTGTGCATCTTTGTGGTGGTGACTGGTCGTCTTGCAACATTGTCACACGTGTTGGAGATAATCAGATATGGCCAAATGTTGTAATTTGGAAGCAGGAGCATCCAGGTCCACGAGTAATTTTGCATCATTCAAAACATAGTGGCTTGTGTGCGCCTTTGTGGTGGTGACTGGTCGTCTTGCAACATTGTCACATGTGTTGGAGATAATCAGATATGGCCAAATGCACCCCTAAAAGTCAATGACCTCATAAAAGACCTATGGGAGTGGTTTCAATCATCTGCTATCGTCTTAAAGACCCTTTCAGTAGCAGATGGCGATACATTCAGTTTACTCAAGTAGTGGCTGTGAAATCAACAATCTTTGTTGAGTAAAAGGTGTCTTTTGTTGCATGAAATGAGAGTGGAAGTTGTTGGGTTCGACTTTATGAGAGAGTTACATGAGGAGGATTTGGATTTTAGGGAAGCTTTGGCAACATGCAAGCGCCAAACCAACATGGATAGAACTACGTGGTTGGATTATTTCATACAAGGTTTGTTGAGAAAGGGCAGCATTCATGCATATCTCATGGTTCAATAAAAGAGAACTTGGTGAAAGAAAAGTATAGTGGAGGTCTGGCCGATCACTTTGGGATAGACGAAACATTGGGGAAGCTGTGTGAGGGTAACTTTTGATCGAGGATGAGTGCAAATGCAAAGAATGTTGTACATCATATTGGATCATCATAGAGGTTAGTATTGGATAGTCATATTACGATTTTTTTCTTATTGTAAGGTTGTGGAGGTTTCCCCCTCAAAGTCTCTCACTCATAGTAGTAAAAATTGTTTCAGGAAAAAAATCGTTTTTCCAAAAGCATAAGTTTTTTTCAAAAAATCACGGTTAATCAGGAAAAAATCGAAAAAACTGAAAACCCCAAACAAATGTGAAAAAATAGAAAAACTGTTTTTTTTTTTAATTCAAGGCATTTCCATTGCATTGAGATACATATTAGGCATTTCAATTGCATAGAGAATAGATACAAGTTATGAGAGGAAGATAAATGAGATTGTATGCCATCAAAATCGACAAATTGTTTTCTTTCATTAATCTCTATATTGTTCAATTTCATTACATTACAAAAAAATGAGGGAGCCAATGGCAAGGTAGACTCTAGATGTTGAAGCTCTAGTGTCAGATCCTCTCCTTATTTGAGAGATGAACTCGTCACCATACCCACACTCCTCCAATATGTCCAAATCCTCTTCGTCTAAAATAGGCTCATCATCATTTTCGAGCCATTCAGATTCAAGATCGGTTTCGAAAATTATATATTTACAACTAATTTAGAAAACAGTTCCAAGGACACAAGTCTTTGATTGCAAGGAGATCCGCACCCACCTTGCCTCTTTGACCATTTTCTATAAGAATGAATTACACTTAAGTTATGGTCATGCATATGCTCTTAACAAGAATGGCAAGAGTAGAGTCAGTGAAAGTTTCAGTTGCCATGCTGAGGGTACAGGGAGTAATTGGTCATCTGCAAGAGACTTAGGTTATGTGTAGTTATAACCCAGCTGGTATAACAGGAAACTGAAAATGTTTCAAACATTTAGTAATGCAGTGACCACTAAACCTTGAAGACATAGGGGAGTTTGTTGATAATTAACTATTCAGATCTAACTATGACAAGAAAACATGCCTTCAAGCTAAGAAACCCCCTTTAAAGCATTATATTCATTTTCAACTGCAGAGGATACCCCAGGTTTTGTCCTTATTATCTAGCAAGTCTTTTATCTGTATCTTCTTAAAATTCAGGAGAGACATTTCTGCTGCATCCAAGGAAGATACATCTAACATTTATTTTCTTTTTTGTATTGGGAAATTACATGGTAATAATTTCATATAACAATTACACACTCCCAGATCTATAGGACTAATTTGTCACCAAGACTTAACAGCTAGAGAAAATATTGGTTAGACATCTTTCCATTTCTCCAGGATTGGCAATTGAAACAAGTCCAAAGCAAAGAAAAACTGCTAGCCCATCATAGAGGATAAGGGGAAGAGGTTCTATATGGTATTTATAGAGTTTGCACTTATTCCACCCGAAGTAATTCCACCTTTTATCAGTAACAAGGGTATAAAGTACTGAATAAGGGTTCTGCCCATAGGTGTTTACAAGTAGATGTTAGGATACACAAACACATTTTCATAATAACTAGAAAAGCAAAAGAATGAAATTTTCTTTGCATAATAAGTACAAAAGAAAAATGATGAAATTTTACAATTGTTTGGGTACTGTTATATCCCCCAACAAAAGCTCCCTATCTATATATGGCTCCCGACGAAGCCCCACTTGACCAACGGCCCTTACTCTATATGGGATTGGGGGGCACCCTGAACTATCCTTGTCTAAAGTCTAAACATAGGGGGCAATGGCCCCCTATATATCTATAGCCACTTGATTGCTCAGATCTGATCTCTATAGATGGGGATGAACATATAGATGGATGGGGTTGGGCCAAGAGAACTCTATCTTTATATAGTTGGAAGACATGGACCGGGTGCATGATTAGTCTCCCCGGCCCTATAGTATGGCGCCCCCATATAGCTTAGATGGGGGCGGTGGGTGGCTATTCTATATAGATCTAGTTGGCAGGCACCCTCTAGTTGTAGTTATAGGGCTCCGGGGGCAGGGCGGCTATATAGAATATCTATATCTCTATGTGAACTTTATATCTCTATCTGAATGAGACTATCTAAACTCTATATCTATTATCTATATCTTTCTTGGGGAACTCTATATCTGGGGCCGGTGGGTTTGACCGCTAGGACACTTGAAAAGATACCGCAATTACATAATTACCAATGCAAAAAAATTGAAGCAACATGATATTGATGGAAGCAACACAATAAATGGTGACAGTTTTATACATTTCCTTTCCAACAAGCTACTATCAAATTTGTTTTTAAAATACAAAAACCTAAATTTGTTTTAATTTTTGTGTGCATCAAGTACAAAATTTGTTTGCAGAGCACTACAAGAGACAAAAAACTTGGCATTTCCTTCAAGCATAAGCCTCAACCATGATTCCAAGGTTGATTCTAATTTGTATTAACAGCAATAAAATTCCAAATCTAATTGAATAAGACCAATGAAATAATTTAGTATAACCCAAAAAACTCATTTTTTACATTAATAGGCAAAAATTACGATTTTTTGAATATATCATGATTTTTGCAGTAAATCGCGATTTTTCCGCACAATTTATTCAAAATAATGCAATCTTTTTAAAAACACAATTTTATGGGTAAAACAGGTGATTTTTAGGGTTTCAATCGCAGTTTATGAAAACCAGACAGTACAAGGTCAAAAATCACGGTTTTTACCAGTGAAAAATCGATTTTGATGGCAGTTGGCAATTTATCATGATAAATCGCGATTTTTGGCAATAAATATAACATTGGGTCACAGTCACTCACATATTTCAGTATTATGCTTTGTTTTCATTCCTAATACATGGATCTGCTCTACTCTGTTATTTCTGCAAGTAACTGTTGTTCAGATTGCGAGATCTACCATATTGCAATCTATTGTTGTGATTCTACTTTAGTGATCTAGCAATGTCATTTCATCATTAGAGCAAAAATAGAGTGAATGTGCATCATCCACTCCATGAAGATGAATGGCCTTACTTCACAAAATGTACAACATGCAGCATTTGCTCATTTAAATCGTTGCTCTCTATCTTGCAAGCAGCTAGAGTTCCAAGTCAAACCCACTAGAACCTAGGAGAATGAATCACAAGCTGATGGAAAGTATCTCCTTGAAAGTTTTACAGAAAACGCATAAAGCAAGCTATATGGCTTAACAAATGAAGCCCAACTTAATAACTCAAATTGGCTCTGGATCAGCTCTCACTCTGCCTGCAGAAAAAGAAAAGGCAGCTGTTCTACAAGAACATTAACATGTATTCATCAATCACATATAGTTAACTCAGAACTGATGCATATGAATTACAGTCTTGGATGCACATGTTACACGATGAGTACTTCTATTTTCTTGGAGGGGGAGGTGGAGGAATGTTTCTTAAAGTTCAAAATTATATGGACTGTTACTCTTGTTTTTGTGAGCATTTACATTTTCCTTTGTGTTTTCCCTTATGAGGCAGGTCGGCTGGGTCTAGGAGATGAAAAGCCAAGTTAAAAATAAAAGCAACATCATTATAGAGGTCGGTCATGGGGAAACTCCCTCCTTGGTTTTGGCGCCACCAAAAGGGTATTAAAGGGGTCACTTGGACTCATTTGTGCATCATCTTTTGGCATAAAATTATACTTTACTTGGTTTTGGGCTGTTTGCTCAAATTCCTTCCACTAAGGGGTGAAAATCCTTTGGTGTGGCTTCACAAGGAAGACGAAACCCTTCCTTGTCAATTGAAGAACGAAAACTCTTCAATTAATTGTTCCAAGTGCTTCAAAGAGGTGGATAGTGCATATTTTCAGCGAGGGTTTGGTCCTAAAGTGAAATTCAGCCCTCCTAGGGGAGCGACCCACCTTGGAGAAGTGATTGGTGGTTTCTAGGGCACAATGTCACTCAACTCAGCCATCATTGCATTCTCCATATTTTTGGCAGCCGGAATCTACTTTGTATTTCATTTGTAGGGCTTGGAATCATTCATTTCCAACCATTTTGTAAGGGCATACTCTGCTTGTCATTTATTTAATTTCCAGCTGGGTTTAGAGGTTGATTTCTTGGTTGATAATTGTTCTAAAATATTCCTAAAGTGCCTCTACATACTTTGGATGATGTGAATGGTGATATTTTGATGAATTATTGTTTTTTTTCCTTGTTCTAAAAATCAGACTGTTGTTCACTGTTGTTCTATTTTTCAGTTGGCTGATATAAAAATCAGAATATTTTCAGTTTGGGTTTGTGTTAAACCCTTATTTTCAGTTTCAGCCCTAGAAAGGGACATTATAGTGGTATCAAAGCTTCGGTCTTCCCAACCCTGAGGGTTTCATGCAAGAGGGTGATAAAGGATACATTTGTTATCAAAGGAGAGAGAAGAAGAAATCAGATCAGCCGGTTGAAGAGTTAGCATGGCCCACCAAGATTCACAAGAAGCCAAAATCGATAAGCTCATTGAAGGGCAAGTTAGATTGGTGGACACCATGGACTTGTTGGCCCTAACCCTACAAAATTTCATGAACCAAGGGTTCATAATGGTGAGGGCAGCTCATCCGGAGTTAACACTTCACACGACAGCCCCAAGGATCAACTTATGGATCAGCCACTAGGCCTACTTTCCTTCCAAGGGAAGAAGCCATTCTAGAGGTGGGAACAAGACATTCAATAGGGCAAAGTATTGTGG
Source organism: Taxus wallichiana var. yunnanensis (assembly GCA_018340775.1). NCBI lineage: Eukaryota > Viridiplantae > Streptophyta > Pinopsida > Cupressales > Taxaceae > Taxus > Taxus wallichiana. The sequence continues at coordinate 355,872,758 of CM031239.1, forward strand.
CCAGCTATGAAGAGTATAGGGCCCTTCGAATGAGATCCGAGAAGCTATTTCACTTGCCGAATTCATAGGGGTAAGCAAAGGAAGGTCAAGGCCGGAGCCTAGACCTAATGCGCCACAAAGGGATGTTCAAAATACCTTGGGTAAGATGTCATTCTCTACATTTGATGGTTCCAACAAGGGGATTTGGGCTTGGATTCAAAAGTTGGATACTTATCTATCATTGAGGCCTATGACGAGGATGAAGCAATTAAATTTGCAACCCTTCATCTAGAGGGGATTGCACATGAGTGGTGGTTTCATGGATTGGTCACACAAGGGCACAATCTTATCCACTCATATGATGAGTTTTGTAGAAGACTCATTGGGAGATTTGATAGATTGATCCGGAAGTTCACTTTGAGAGCTAGCACAGTTGAAACAACAAGGCACGGTAGAAGACTATGTGGCTGATTTTCAGAGGCTTTCCGTGATGATTACGGATGTGACGGAAAGGAGGCTCATTGTTTTGTTCATTGAGGGTTTGACCAAACCACTCAAGGGTTTGGTGAGAGCATTTGACCCTTTGTCTCTCCAAGAGGCAATTAAGAAATCATTGGATCTTGAAGGTGTTGCTCCAAGAACAGCAGCAATCAAGCGGGCAGCCAAGGGCATATTCGAATGGAGGGCAGCCAAAAGGACTCTTGGGACAGCCAAGAACCACATCTTTGGACCAGCCAAAGAAGCCCTTTCAACGAGCACCAATCATTCACAAGGAGCTGTCCAAAACCAGCAAAGAAGGAGAAACAAGAAATGAGCTAAGAAGGAAGAATTTGTGCTTCTCTTGCAAGGATCCATGGTCTCCTGGTCATCGTTGCCTAGGTAAGGGTAATGTGCATTATATTGAGGTATTTTCAGATTGTGAAGAAGAAGAAGAAGAAGAAGCTTGTGTTGATGAGGCAAAGCAAAATCATGATCGGAAGAAGATCAGAAAGTTTGGACAGCACTCTTGCCACTTTGTCCAGTGCCCCTAGATACCATCCATTCCGGGTGAAAGGAGACCTACAAGGGCAAAAGAGTCACAATCTTGATTGATAGTGGAGCTACTCACAATTTCATTGATGAGAGCTTGGTTGCAAGGATGGATTTGAAGGTGGAAGACTTCAAAGGCTTCACGGTCAAAGTAGTGGATGGCTATTCCATGCCATGCACAAGGAGGAGTCCCCAACTCCTTTTCACATTGGGAGAGCATGAGGTATGTGATGATTTTTATATAATTGGCATAGCTGATACAAATCTTGTGCTTGGAGTCCAATGGTTACATTCATTGGGAGAACTCACTCTCAACTACCAAAGTATGGAGCTAAGCTTCATGGATAAAGGCAAGAAGGTGATACTACAAGGTATGATTTCGAAAACCACTCAAATCAATTATTTGGTAGAACGTCTTGTCAAAAGAGTCATATCTTTGCTCTTTATCTAAGATAACAACAGATTGGAAGTCCTTAATTACAGCTGAGTATGCCAAGAATAAGTTTGTTAATGTTGTTTTTGAAGGAGAAATTGTGGATGAAAGGTATAAGATAATGGATGGGCTCATTCTCTATAAGAATGGAGTCTATTTGGTTCCCAAATCAAAGGTGAAAACAAGATATTGAGGGTTGTTCATGATGCCCCATTGGCTGGTCATCCGGGCTATTTCAAGACATACAAACAAGTTAGAGAAAGGTTCTTTTGGAAAGGTCTTAAAGAGGAGGTGCTTCAATACACGGGAATGTTTGGTTTGCCAACAAAACAAGGTGGAGCATGAATTTCCAGCTGGACTATTGCAGCCCCTTCCTATTCCCACTCAAAAATGGGAAAGTATCTCCATGGACTTCATCACCGGGCTGCCCATGGTTCAAGGTAAGAGTTGTTTATATGTTGTGGTTGATAGACTCACAAAATATGCCCATTTTTGTCCACTTCCAGCCAAGTATAATGTTAGAGTAGAGCACATAAGCATGGTGGAACTACTTCATGGTTGAGTATTCATGCAAGAGATCACCAACAAAGTATGTGGGAGGTTAGTGGTGACAAGAGGAATGTACCTTGGAGAACTATAGCTCAAAATTTCAGACTTGGTATGTTGTCATCATTCAAATCAGCCACCACATGATCTCATTTGCATACATACAAGTGGGTAGGCAAGTATTTTCAGTCAAGGGATGGAGCATTTTTCGATTGGTGATTGTTGGGAAAAAATTTTCAGCCTTTACAGAAGTGTTTTCAGTCATTACAATGCTCACATTTCCTATTCTTGCAAGGAGGTTTCAATTTTGCAGCCGTTGTTCCATTTTTAAGTTGTTGATTTTGATAAAATCAGATTATAAGTTGTTATTTTCAGACTTGAACAGCTGCAAGATTGATCATTTTGAGGTCACTAAATCATTGGAAAATATTGGTAAATGGTTTCAGCTTAAAGAAACAGCTACTTCAGCCAACATAGCTCAATTTGGGAAAAAAATATTGAGTGATTCATGATTCATAATTTGTTTTCAACATGCATATGTAATATCCCCTTTTGGGATATTATTCAAATCTGCAAAATTAATTATCTTTTGGAAGATTAGATCTTCTTAGTTTGACCTCATACCTAGATATGATTTTTAACAGCAGATAACTAATTAAATAAATGCCCATAACAGCTGAAATTTAGAAAATTAATATTTTCCTCAAAACTCAATATTTCTTCACCAAATAAATTGCAGATTGTTCTATAAATTAAGGGCTTTCCAAAGAGCTATCAATCTGAATTTTTGAAGCACTGTAACCCTTCCAAAACAACCCCCAAAATCCTAAACCCAGTCGCTAGGGTTAGCATAAAACATGTAAATTATTTTCAGCTCTTAGAACTGGAAGATGAACCAAAACATCCCAAAATGGCTGCCCACACTCAGAAAAATAAGCCAACTCAAATCAGATTACAAATATAGCTTGTTCACCCTTAAAACATGCCAAAAGATGCTCAAATCAAGTCGCCATAATTAGAATAAAACCAGCAATAACCAGCAGCTCATAAACACTATGAAACCCCTCCAAAATCACCTAGGATGGAGTCACAAAACACTATTGCAGATCAGATTTTTAAACTACTTCAATGGACACCCAAAAATGCCAAAATGACCACCCTTGCAAGTCGCTATAGCTGGGATAATTGCAGCATTAATATCAGATCATAAAACACTCAATAATCACCATTAATCATTCAAATATCCTTCACAACAAATGCGCCACACATCTAAACAAGTCGCCAATGTTAGCAAGTATGAATCATGCATAAAAGATACTTCAACACAATAGAACACCATAAATAGAACAAGAGAGTCTTCAATATCTTCAACAATGGCTTCCAATGAAGCTTACAATGAAAGAGAGAGAGCTAGGGCATACATCCCATTACTCCAAGCATGGAGTGAAATCAATAGATTCATCAACATAACCCTTCCCTCAATGTCAAAACATATATTTATAGATTTCTCCTAGGGTGGAGCGACTCCCTTTTGGAGGGAAAACCATAATTTGAAATTATAAGGCATGCTTATAATTTCCCTTTTAATTTTAATTTCCCCCTCTAAGTGTGGCGTCCCCTTTCTAAGGGTCTTTATGACATTAAAAGCCACTTTAATATTATTTAATTAATTTCCTTTTAATTTTGTATTTTTGGGAATTAAATTAAATAATAAATTACATTAATTGCTCAATAAATATTTTTTTGTGAGCAATAATACAAGGAAGTGGAAAAACCACTTAGCATCCATAATTAAATGAGAACTAATAATTAAATGAATATTGTTTTATAATATCAAATGATAAAAATCACTCTCCAGGCAATATCATTCAATTACTAGCATAGTTTTGTGTCTTTTCATCCCAAGCCCACGAGGAAAGATAGGCCAAGGGTATGAAAATCAATCTTGATTCATGTTTTGTCATAATTTGCATTTTTGATGATAAAAATAATGTGTCTTTTCTTGGAAGGAACAGGTTACAACATCATTAATGAAGATCATCTTGAGAAGGCCAAATTGTTTCACCTGTCAAGCAAGAGAAGTGAACTTGAAGGTTGTATGGAAATTTTCAAACCTTGGAGAGAAGAACATTTGAAATGCTTGCTCATATTTTTGGTTCCAAGATGGGAAGCTTGTACATATGATATGGTGAGATATGCACATCTTTTTGCTTTCAGCCCATATGGGAACAAATTGTCTTTCAAAAAGGTGATTGAATTTCAAAAGGTGCATAAAAATAATGTGGTGGTGGATGCTTTGTCAAGTAAGCCACTTCCTTTCTCTTTGGATGATGTTGCCATACAAAATGGGAAGATGAAGGATACAAAGTTACAATTTAACCAAGCTTGCAATTGCTTGAGGGAAAGCAATTTCGGGAAGGGAGGGTTGTAATGTCCCCTTTTTGAACTAGTTTGTTTTGAAGACTTCTTGCCCATTCCACTTCCCATGGGCAAGAAGAAGGTGAACAAGGAAGTTTTTAGTCTTTTTTGTGAGCATTTACATTTTCCGTGTTTTCCTTATGAGGCAAGTCGGTTGGGTCTAGGAGATGAAAAGCCAAGTTAAAAATAAAAGCAACATCATTATAGAGGTCGGTCATGGGGGAAACTCCCTCCTTGGTTTTGGCGCCACCAAAAGGGTGTTAAAAGGGGTCACTTGGACTCATTTGTGCATCATCTTTTGGCATAAAATTATGTTTTACTTGGTTTTGAGTTGTTTGCTCAAATTCCTTTCACTAAGGGGCGAAAATCTTTTGGTGTGGCTTCACAAGGAAGATGAAACCCTTCCTTGTCAATTGAAGAACAAAAACTCTTCAATTAATTGTTCCAAGTGCTTCAAAGAGGAGAATAGCATATTTTGATGAGGATTTGGTCCTAAAGTGGAATTCAACCCCTCTCCTAGGGGAGCAACCCATTTTGAAGAAGTGATTGGTGGTTTCTAGGGCACGGCATCACTCAACTCAGCCATCATTGCATTCTCCATATTTTTGGCAGCCAAAATCTACTTTGTACTTCATTTTTAGGGCTTGGAATCATTCATTTTCAGCCATTTTGTAAGGGTGTACTCTGCTGTCATTTATTTAATTTCCAATTGGGGTTTAGAGGTTGATTTCTTGGTTAATAATTGTTTATGTCTACCCGACGCCAAGGGGAGTTTTTAGGGTGACATAACTTTATTATTTTATTATATTGTGCTATTGTTTCTAAAAATAATAATATTATGAAAAGCACATATAATAAATGATAAAGTTTAATAATAAATTAAAATACAATCAAAAGTAATTGTATTAGAAAGGAGAAAGTGCGACTTGCCTTGGGAGGCATTTTTGGGAAAACGTGCCAATTAGCCCAAAAAGGAAAATGCGACCAGCATAGGGAATGAAACAATTTGATTGGCCGATTTGAAGGTGGTAGTTGGGCTGATCTCCCTTTAAATAAACAAGTCGACTTGTATGGAGGAGCATCCAGATTTTTATTATCATCTTTTGCATTGCTAAGAGCTCTGAGCTTTTATCAAAAATTCCAAGGACGAAAACCCTTGTGAATTTATCTCTTGCGGACGAAAACCCCAAGGGATTGAGAGGGGATTTCACTCAGAAATTTCCAGCGGTATTCATCAGATTTCCAGGTTCAGTTCAGCCATGTTTATGAGGAGATTTGAAGGTGTTTTTCAGTGATTTTCAACCAGCAGTTGGGTCGGCCCAGTATAAGCAGTTTAACAGCGAATTCAGAGGTATTTTTATCCAAAAACATTTGTTAAATGTTTGCCATCATATTGTAATCTGATCGCTGTACTTTTATCATTTTCTGAAGTGCATTTTGAAGATTTTCAATCTGAATAATATCAGACTTCAGATCTGATTTTCTGGGCCATTTTGGACTGTAATAAGTTCAGTTTTTATGTAATTCAGTCCCCAAATATCTGGGCAGTCATTAGAAATCAGAAGTATTTTATTTGGTGTGATTTACATTGTTATCTCTCTTAAACCCTAGTCGCACTTTCCAGATCTGCACTAGGAACTTGACATAAAATACACAGAAATCTGTATTTGCTGTTTTTGTTTGATAAAAAATCATTGAGTGTAAGGAGGATCCATCTAGGGATCTTTCAGTGGTATCAGAGCATCAATCCTCCCACCTGGAGGGTTTGTTTTGGTTTGTTTTATGCAGCCTACAGAAGTTGGGCCACACCGATATTATACAAGGAGTCAGGCACGTCTGAATATTGAAGGTATCATGGATAGAGGAGAAGGAGCACACACTCCTCCACGACGTGAGCGACCTGACCCGGATGTTCTTTTTAGCGGAATGATCGATTCCCATCAGGAAATGATTCAGACCATGAGACAGCTGATGGAGAATTTGACTATGGATAGGGCAAGAAATCGGCATGATAGAAGGGAAAGATCTGCATCCATAGCTAGCAGCCACAGAAGGCACAACCGGGTACCTACAGAAGTGGGCAGCGTAAGAGGTTCCCCTCCACGAGATAGGAGATATAGAAGAAAGGAGACCCACGAGGACTGCGGATCGACCTATGCAGCCTAGATTCCTACCAAGGGAGGAGCCGCCATTAGTTGAGGACCCACTTGAAGACATAGCCTTTCAAGATAATGTAATGGTAGCTCATGATGAGTGGAGAGCATTACCAGAAGAGGTACGGAACGCCTTTCCCCTCCACCAGTATTGTATGCAGAAAAGGGAAAGCTTGAAAGCTAGGCAAGCACAGAGGCCTAGGACCCAGCAAAACAGAGAATTGAAGCAGGTTACCAATAAGGTGACCCTTTCCACCTTCGATGGCAGTGGAAAGATTAGTGCCAGGGCATGGATTCACAAGCTTGATACATACCTCACTCTCAAACCTATGCAGAGCAGAGGCTATTGGGCTTGCTACTCTACACTTGGAGGGAGTGGCATATGATTGGTGGCACCATGGGCTTATCACACAGAGACATGACTTACTACGGTCATATAGGGAGTTTAGTGAGAAGTTGATTGCCAGATTTGACCGCAAAGATGTGGAACTATATTACAGGGATTTGGCACAGCTACGACAGAGTGGGCACGTTGATTCTTACATCAACGAATTTCAGCGGATTGCAGTAATGGTTCCCGAGATGCCCGAGAGACGTGTGGTAATGCTTTTCATTGAGGGCCTGCATGACAGGTTAAGAGGGTTGGTCAAGGCCCTTAGGCCTACTACATTACATGATGCTATCCAGACAACATTAGATTTGGAGACCACTCCCACTTCTTACCAGCCTAGTAAGAAGCCCTTCACAAGCTCCAAGCCGATTAGCGTTTGTTCCACTACTCAAGAGAAGAGTGTTCCCTCCTAGGATGGATCAGAGACTCGTAATGAGTTGAGAAGAAAGAAACTTTGTTTCCATTGCAAAGATCACTGGGAGCCTGGACACAACTGCCTTGGGAAAGGCAAGGTGCATCTTATTGAGGTTATCTCGGATGTAGAGGCAGATTCTTCAGCAGATACAGATGCAGAGGACAGTGGTCATGGTGCACATGAGGAGCAGCCCCAGGTAGAGCTAGGAGATGGAGATGCATCAGGCTCAGGTACTATTGCTTCACTTTCTGGAGTCCCTAGGTATCATCCCTTTCGTGTGAAAGGAGTGCTTAAGGGCCAACGAGTTGTTTGCTTGATTGATAGTGGCGCTACACACAATTTCCTTGATGAGGGATTTGTGATGAAGCGGGGATTACAGGTTGAAGAATTTGAGGGGTTCAGTGTACGAGTGGCAGATGGCTTTGCTCTAAGCTGCACTAGACGAATTCCACAGCTTAGTATCCAGCTAGGAGACTACACATTGACAGATGATTTTTACATAGTTGGACTTGGAGAGATAGATGCAGTTTTGGGAATTCAGTGGCTTCAGTCTCTGGGGAGATATGTGCAGGATTTCAGAACGAATGGAGATAGAGTTTATGTCAGAGGGGAAGAAGATTGTGCTACGAGCTCTTTCGGATGGTGGGCCTAGAGTTGTTTCAGCACATAGGATGGAGTCTATTATCAGTCATGGAGAGGTTGCATGGGCAGCCCAATGTTTCATTTCATCCAAATCTTCTCCAGATGGTGGACAGCAGTTGCATACAGATATTCAGACCATAATAGATAGGCACGGGCAGGTTTTTGGTGATATTCCTCCAGGGAGACCACCAGACAGAGGGTTTGAGCATGTCATAGAGTTGGAGGAGGGTGCCAAGCCTGTGATCACTACACCCTATCGTCATCCTAAGAAATTTAAGGATGAGATAGAGAGGACCATCAGGGAGCTTCTTGATATGGGGCATATCCGTCCTAGTTCTAGCCCATTTGCTTCTTCGGTGGTGTTGGTGAAGAAGAAGGACGGGACGATGAGAATGTGTATCGACTACCGGGCCCTCAACAAGAAGACAATCAAAAATGTATCCCATCCCTCGTATTGATGAGCTTTTGGATGAATTGCATGGGGCCATTTATTTTTCGAAGATTGATCTTCGATCAGGATACCATCAGATTCGGGTTCGAGAGGAGGACATCCTCAAGACAACATTCAGATGTCACTACGGGCATTATGAGTTCTTGGTGATGCCATTTGGTCTCACTAATGCACCTGCCACTTTCCAGTCATGCATGAACCATCTCTTCAACAAGCAGTTGAGGAAGTTCGTGCTAGTTTTCTTTGATGATATTGATCTACAGCAGGTCATGGGAGGATCATTTGAGGCATTTAGATGAGGTACTTGGCATTATGGAGATTCAGTCTCTATTTGCTAAGATGTCCAAATGCGAGTTTGGACTTACTGAGATACTATATCTGGGACATGTCATTGGGGCCAATGGGGTCAAGGTCCATCAGGAGAAGATACAGGCTATGCAGGATTGGCCTCCACCTAGGAACATATCAGAGTTGCGGGGATTCCTAGGGCTATGCGGATATTATCGGAGATTTGTGAGGGGTTATTCAGATATTGCTGCACCATTGACAGATCTCACAAGGAAGGGGGCATTTAGATGGACAGATGAGGCACAAATAGTATTTGATGAGCTCAAGATGGTGATGAGCACATGTCCAGTCCTTGCTCTCCCGGACTTCTCTAAGCCATTCATCTTAGAGTGTGATGCTTCGGGTTCAGGTATTGGTGCAGTTTTGATGCAGGACCGTCATCCCATTGCCTATGAGAGTAGGAAGTTGAGGGAGAACGAGAGGTTGTATTCCACCTATGACAAGGAGATGCTCGCCATCATGCATGCATTGGCGAAGTTCAGACAGTATTTGGTGGGAGGGAAGTTCGTAGTGAGGACCGACCATAACAGCTTGAGGTACTTCTTGGAGCAGAAGGAACTCAATGAGAGGCAGCAGAAATGGGTCAGCAGGATTCAGGCCTATGATTTTGACATCGAGTATGTCAAAGGGAAGAAGAATGTTGTGGCTGATGCACTATCGAGGAGACCCCATGTTGCTGTCCTATATTCTATGAGTGAGATTTCTGCAGATTGGAAGTCTCAATTGCTGGTCGAGTATTCAAAGAACACCTTAGCATGTGAGATCATGGACGGCAAAATTCAGGATGGGCGCTACCAGGTAATTTCTGATTTGATTTATTATAAGGGTAGGATTTATTTGGTACCTGAATCTAAGCTTAAGGGGAAGATTCTACATGCACTCCATGATGCACCATTAGCAGGACATCCAGGGTATTTCAAGACATATAGGCAAGTTAGAGAGAGATTCTCTTGGAAGGGTCTCAAGGAGGATGTTCTACAGTATATTCGAGAGTGTGTGACTTGTCAGCAAAACAAGTCCGAGCATACTTTCCCTGCAGGCTTATTACAGCCCTTACCTATTCCAGAGCAGAGGTGGGAGAGTATATCTATGGATTTCATTACAGGACTACCAGTTGTGCAGGGCTATGATCGCATTTATGCGATAGTTGACAGGTTGACTAAGTATGGGCACTTCTTTGCCATCCCCACGAGTTTTAAGGCACCACAGGTGGCTGATTTATTCTTTAGGGAGGTATTCAGGTTACATGGGCTTCCGAAGAATATTGTCAGCGATAGGGACAGCAGGTTTATGAGCACATTTTGGCAGGAACTCTTCAGGTTGGCAGGCACTGAGTTGACTCCGAGCACTAGCTATCATCCGTGATGATGGGCAAATGGAGATTGTGAATAAGTGGATTGAGGGGTACCTGCGCAACTATGTTTCAGGGCAGCAGAGAGCATGGGTCAAGCAACTTTATTTGTGCGAGTATTGTTACAATACTACGTACCACATGTCCATTGGGATGACCCCTTTTCGAGCTTTGTACGGTTATGACGCGAGATCCTTCGTGGATATGGCGTTTGGAGATAGCAGAGCTCCTAAGGCTCGAGAGTGTTTACAGGACAGCCAGGATATCCTTAAAACCCTTAAGGACAATATGCAGCATGCCCAAAATCAGCAAAAGATGTATGCAGACAGGCACAGGATTGAGCGATCATTTGAGGTGGGGGATATGGTCTTTTTACGACTCCAGCCTTACAGACAGAGTACTCTTAAGAAGAGTGGAGCGGAGAAGCTTAAGCCTCGCTTCTATGGTCCATACAGGGTGGTGAGGAGAGTTGGACAGGTAGCTTATGAGTTGGAGTTACCTTCTGAAAGTAAGATACACAATGTTTTTCATGTATCTTGCTTAAAGAAGGCATTGGGACAGCATGTGACCTCTTCAGTAGAGTTACCCCCCTTGGATGATGAGGGAAGACTGGATTTGGTTCCTGAGGGACTTCTGGATTGGAGGGAGAGAAGATTGCGGAACAAGGTGATACGGGAGTACCTGGTTCGTTGGAAAGATTTACCCTTGGAGGATGCCACTTGGGAGGGTGAGTCTATTCTTCAGCACCCCGCGTTGCTACAGTTGCTTGTGGGCAAGCAACTCCGGGGAGGGAGGACTGTAATGTCCCCTCTTTCCGCCTAAGCTTGGACGAAGACCTTTGGCCCTTTATGTCTACCCGACGGCCAAGGGGAGTTTTTAGGGTGACATAACTTTATTATTTTATTATATTGTGCTATTGTTTTCTAAAAATAATAATATTATGAAAAGCACATATAATAAATGATAAAGTTTAATAATAAATTAAAATACAATCAAAAGTAATTGTATTAGAAAGGAGAAAGTGCGACTTGCCTTGGGAGGCATTTTTGGGAAAACGTGCCAATTAGCCCAAAGAAGGAAAATGCGACCAGCATAGGGGAATGAAACAATTTGATTGGCCGACTTGAAGGTGGTAGTTGGGCTGATCTCCTTTAAATAAACAAGTCGACTTGTATGGGAGTATCCAGATTTTTATTATCATCTTTTGCATTGTTAAGAGCTCTGAGCTTTTATCAGAAATTCCAAGGACGAAAACCCTTGTGAATTTATCTCTTGCGGACGAAAACCCCAAGGGATTGAGAGGGGATTTCACTCAGAAATTCCCAGCGTTATTCATCAGATTTCCAGGTTCAGTTCAGCCGTGTTTGTGAGGAGATTTGAAGGTGTTTTTCAGTGATTTGCAACCAGCAGTTGGGTCGGCCCATTGTAAGCAGTTTGGCAGCGAATTCAGAGGTATTTTTATCCAAGATATTTGTCAAATGTTTGTCATCATACTGTAAACTGATCGCTGTACTTTTTATCATTTCTGAAGTGTATTTTGAAGATTTTCAATCTGAATAATAACAGACTTCAGATCTGATTTTCTGGGCTATTTTGGATTGTAATAAGTTCAGTTTTCTGTGTAATTCAGCCCCCAAAAATCTGGGCAGTCATTAGAAATCAGAAGTATTTTTATTGGGCGTGTTTTACATTGATGTATTTCTCTTTAACCCTAGTCGCACTTTCCAGATCTGCACTAGGAACTTGACATAAAATACACAGAAATCTGTATTTGCTGTTTTTGTTTGATAAAAATCATTAGAGTGTAAGGAGGATCCATCTAGTTTTCAGTTGGCTAATATAAAAATCAGAATATTTTTAGTTTGGTTTTGTGTTAAACCCTTATTTTCAGTTTCAGCTCTAGAAAAGGACATTACAGCATATGCAATAATGTCGTGCCTCTTATGCATAATATTGTCTTGTTTCATCTAACAAACTAGCCATTGTCAGTTAGTAAATATGCATAAGGAAACCCATTACCCTGCCATTAACACCATCTAAGAAATTCCTTTACAAGAGGACATGGATTTTTCACAAAACCAAGTTTTTTGAAATCCGTTGAGCCCATGAAGATGGTCATGGGTGAGAAAGAGTTCAGAATAGTTTTCTAATTAATTTGCTTCATTCATGCAAAGTGACCATGATTGTTGTGTATTGCTATTAAAGCTGCTATCTTTTCATGGAATATAACAATAACTGATCGGGTATTACATTCCTTATGTTCCTTTAAGGCGCTGACCAACATAACTGCATCATAATAATCTCCTTCCCCTCCATCTCTCTCCTCTAACCCCTCTTTTGTGTACAGACTCAACAACAGGAACAAAAAAAAATTCAGAAGAATAAAAAAATTACCTTCAAAGGGTGTCCGATCCATAACTGGAATATGCAAGCATCTAACTTCAAAGAGGCTGCATCAAATAAAATTTCAATTGGTTCTTAATATCTAACTATGAAGACTGGCATTATTTGAAATTTAAGACTAATATTGATAGAATAAATATCTGAGGAATACATAAACCACAGAACGAAAATCTCAAACATCCACTTAGATGGACTTACTCAGCAAGAGTCTGGTGATGCAAGATGAGGCCCAACCCAGTCCCATCCATTCCTGTGCATGTTTCACATTACAGGTTAAAATAGAACTGTAATACAAAATTCCCCTAAAGTGGTCGAAAGTTCAATAAAATTAATTTAATAATCATTCAATCTTCAATTCTGTGAAGAAAAATTCTGGTCTGCAAGTTCTACTAAGAAGCCAAGCCGAGCGCTATCGCCGTAAAAATGTGTCCACAGTTGAAATGGAAGCGGGGTGTATCCATTGTCAAATGTACTTAAATTTTCTACAGTGAAATCAGATGCCCTGTTTTGGGAATGTCTCCGTTTATTATGAATTTGCATGGAACGGTTATGGTTGGGATGCCTCATTTTGGGATCATCTCCATTTGTTATTATTTTACATGGACCAATTATGGTTCCCTAAGACGTTGATGGCATATTAATTTCAATGAGCCAGCTAGGACTGGAACCTACAAGCTTCCCATGACTATACTTGACATGTTGAAAGCTCTACCCCACAAGCGACGAGGCCATTTGTGATTTGGGGGTATGGTTTGCTTCTTCCAACAGAAAAATGAATACAAGACTCCTCTGTGTTAGAAAGATAATTGTTGGCAGTTATGTAGACCAAATCAGGTAAAGGAGTAAATGAATAAGAAAGAATAAGATATAAATATAGTGGGTGCAGGGAAGGTCATTTTCATCAATGCCTGATTATGATGCGATTGCATAAACATATAGAGCATACCTGGTAGGAAAAACAACACGGGCGCATCTTTAGGAGGATTAGAGCACTCCAGAGGGAAAAACCAGCGAGGAGGTCCTCCATCTGCTGCAATTAAATCTCGTGATCTATCTAAGTAATCCTTTACGCTTACGCACTCATACTTCAGCATCCGTTCCTCCGATAATCCCATCGGCAAAGATTCCCTCGCTTGTTTACCACTATAGCTTCGAGCGGCCCCATTTTCACTTCTTCCAACAGAAAAGGGTTCTCTGTTTGCGGATAAAGCGCCGGCACTTTCTTCTGCTTTATCTGGCTTTGTGGACTGGTCCGTTGCAACACTGACAACAGTCCTCCTCCTCCTCCTTGTGGAAGATTTTGCAGCATAACCAACACTTGGCGAATATGAATATCTAGCGGAGCATACTAACCCGGAAACTGAAGCTTGAGCTTTGGATGGAAAGCAAGCATGATAAACACTAGAGAAACATTTATTTGATGTCATACTTATTTCAATTCCGTTTCCCGATAGAATTGGAAGCTTAAAGTAATATATTTCGCTTCCAGAAAACTTCCTTTAAAAACTGTTTCGATTTAAGAGAATGTTCGGCAGGGGAAAATTCTTTAGCATTGATATTTACAACAGAAACCTGCCAGAAGCAACGCAGAACAAATATTAAATATCAGCAAATTAAAGCTCAAATGGATGGTTCAGGTCACACAATATTTATACAAAATTCACAGTATTTGAGGGCTGTAGTTAATTATTGAATCGTCAGGCGTCCGTTCCACTAGCCCGCCAAAAAATAACTAAAAAAACAAAAACGCTCAGTCCAGTTCCGATTGTAATTGTTCCACCATTGGGAAGTCCTTCAGTTGCCACGTCACCCCCTTATTTAGCATATTTGTCCTTTTATGCACAAGGACAATGTCGAGTTGGACAGTCCAGTTCCGGTTGTAATTGTTCCACCATTGGGAAGTCCTTCAGTTGCCACGTCACCCCTTATTTAGCATATTTGTCCTTTTACGCACAAGACGCTCTCTTAAAACTAACGGACACTATCTCTCCCCGATGGTGTTAATTATAGCACGCTTGAAAGGTTTCCAAAAGTGTGTTCTTATGGGGGAGGAGGAGAAAGAAGATTTTTAACCTCTAAAGGCTATCAAAGACATTTTATGGGATAGTAGATCTTGTTAAAAATCTTTTTGGGATTCACATCTCTGGAGCGCCATCGACTATCTAGTACACTGGATCCGTCGCCCTCTCCATTCTCATTCTAATTTTAATGAGACAATTGTTTAATGTGTGACCCCACATCTATAAAATGAAGTGAAATGATTTTACTTATGTTTACGAGATTCAATAATTTAATATTTATTTTGAGAATAATGAAATCTTTTAAAAAGTATTTTCTCTTTATTTTATCTAAGTTAGCTTCGTTCAAATTTGTTTTTATTCTTTTTCTTTCAAATAGTTCTATTATGGAGCTCACTCTTAACATTTACATATACTTAACTCGTATGTATGTGTATTGAGGATGTTCGACGATGAAGTGCTCATCCATTTCAACCGCCCCTATGGTGCAAAAAAATACAAAATATATGTATACACCTCATTTTTATGCTTGTTAATCATTTCTTTGGTGCAGGGGTTGTTGATGCATCTTCCTCCTAAGTGGGTGCCTTAAGGGGCCTGTCGAGATTGGGATGTGATCGGACTTGGTCACATGGGCTAGACCATAACATTTTAGAGATGTCGGTATTATGTCATTGTTACCCTACCCTCGCCTTGTTTCTTCCCTTTATTCACCCATTATGTCCATGTGTCTCATTATGTCTATTTGTTCATGTTTATTGTGCATTATTATCCCTACTTTCGATCACCTCGGACCTTCATCATTTACCCCTATTTACTTTTTGGCCTCCATCTCACATATGTTTCACCCTTAGACTTTAGGGTTCCCCCAAAGGCCGAGGCCATTTCCCATGCATGATGGTGGTAGTTTTGGCTTTGCGATAGCTGACATCATCCCTGTGGGTAATGGCATCGAGTATATATACTTTACCTTCTCTTTAATAAACCACTACCAAAATGATCACTTTTATCATACATGAAGGCACTAATAGTTCACATGTTTTCATAATATTTCGCACTAACTTGTTAGACTTCAAGTATTAGAGCTTACCTATTGTGCATTTGGTCACCATAGTGAGTTAAGACTAGAAATATTCTTCTTAAGCTTTCCCTTCTCCACCCATAGTGATTCTCTCTTAGTGTTGTTGTATTTAAGGAGGATTATGTGTCACACACACGCTACACATAAGTGTTTCTAACTCTTCTTAGTTTTTATCTTGCACATGTATGTTGTATGTTGGTCATTCATTATTATAAACTAGAGTAGATGTATGTTTGTTTTGATCTATTGTATTGTCTTATTATATTACACCCCTTGGTTTTATCCATCCCTTGATTACTCTTATTTTGAATCCTAATAGGATACATATCTTTATCTTAGATATAGGCCTTGAAATCTATAATTATAAAGTTAGGGTCACTATCCTCTAGAATTACAACACTAGTGCTCCTTGAGCACCTTTGTATCTACATCATGTGTCTAAACTTAGATTAAATCCCTACATTTGAGAACCGGTTAAGAACTTATTTTATGCCCGTCGGACACTCTAATGAACCCGACTTTGAATCTTACTCTACTATAAACTAGGTTAAATTCACTTTGCTTCTTAATTTTTCATGTTTTTTCTATGTCATCGGTCCTGTGTAAAACCAGGATGCATCTGATGTATCATGAATGTACTTTAATCAACATTTTAATACGCCATCAACCCTTATGCAAGCTCTTTACCCGGCTAATCCTATTATGGATGCCCTTGTTTTCATAGCCAATCTCTTGGATGCCATCGACCCTTATGTAAGCTTCTACATGGTTGATCTCATCGGAAAAAACATTTACAAAAAGCCTTCTTGAGACATCCCTACTTCAATATGGAGTATTTGTTTGGTGATTTCATTACATCCTCTATTAAGTTATCTTTATGCTGCAACCCCAATGATCCTCGTGTTAATGGTTTTCTTAAACTAGTTCCTCATTACACCAATTATTTTTCCATAGAAATTGACATTAAGAAGCCAAAATCTCACTTTGAAATGTACAGACTAGATCCAACATTGAAACCATGTCTTTAAATCTGAAGAAGAATGGGAACTTGAAGATGTCTCTCGGTCTAAATATACCCCCGCTATGCAAAAAAATCTGCAAGAATTTCCTAAGTATGTTGAAGATTCACCCAAAATGTTAAACAAACACATTGAAGATTACCTTTCTCAAAAGTTAGATTCATATACTAATCGCACTAAGCATCCTCCAAATGGAGTGAATCTTGATCAAACTAATAATCCAAATATTCCTCCAAATATTAATTCTACTCAACTCATCATGTAACTCATTGATCACCTAAGTCGCCAACAAATTATGACTGCAACTCAATTTTTTTTACAAATGCAAACTAGTCTATCTCAACATTGTTAATCAACCTTAAATGGTCTCTTGGGGGAACTTGAAGATGTCCTCGGTCTAAATATACCCCCTATGCAAAAAAAAAAAAAGCTCGCAAGAATTTCCTAAGTACGTTGAAGATTCACCCAAAATGCTAAACAAACATATTAAAGATTACCTTTCTCAAAAGTTGGATTCATAAACTAATCACACCGAGCATCCTCCAAATGGAGTGAATCTTGATCGAACTAATAACACAAATATTCTTCCAATATTAATTCTACTCAACTCATCATGCAACTCATTGATCACCTAAGTCGCACAACAAACTATGACTACAAATCATTTTTTTACAAATGCAAACTAGTCTAGCTCAAGCTTCTTAGTCAACCTCAAAGGGTCTCTTGGGGCACGTCAAACCAAGGCTAGCCCCCTCCTCTCTTGATTAGTATCATGAAGCCCTCATTTCCCAACCTCGTATTCATAATAGACCCTTCAAGCCATTCAAAGAGAGCCTCTCACTCCCCACATTTCTTATATAGATATTGGAGGCATCACTCCTTCCATTACTTACAATGGTTATACCGACCATACATGCTCCATATCAAGGATTTTGGAAATCTCTACAAATATTGGGTCAAAGCCGACTCTTATGCTACCACCAAACTCTTACCAAGACATTTATGGGAAGATGCCTTCATTCGTACCATACTCTTCCTACCAACTACATTGTTAAGCTTCAAAACTTAACGACTACCCTAGTCGATGAACTCTAGTGTCGCAATCTTCCGAGAACAACATCAATGCTTTCATCAATTTCAAGCAAATGGATAATGATTCTACCCAATATTTCATCAAACATCAAAGACCTTACCCATTAGGGTCAAACACAACATGTTTGATGGAACAACTATTCCTTGAGGCACTTGAACCTCACCTTATATACGAGGTGAGATCCTTTTCCCTACCTCTTTGGAAGAAGCATTCCAACTAACCAAATGCTAAGATTGCCTTATGAAGGAATTTGAAAATCCTTCTTTAAAGCAATAACCACCCAAACATCTAAATCCTCATGCACCTTTGTAGAAATAAGAATTCCACTTACAATGAAGTCATATATACTCTTCCTCAAGGCACTTATTATAATACAACTATCCATAACATCAATTGATCTACCACTAAACCATAAAACGATTATTTCAAAAGAAATCTAAACATATTCCAATGAATCTAAACTCCAATATTACAAATTTTGGAAGAAATTTATCACTTTGTTTGTATAATGGATTTCATTTTATTACTATTGAATTCCATTATTACTATTATTGGATTCCATTAATAGTACTATTAGATTCCAATATTGTTGTTATTGGACATAATGGAGTTCCAATATCGTTATTTTTGGATTCCAATATTGTTGTTATTGGATGCAATGGAGTTCCAATTTCGCTATTTTGGATTCCAATTTTGCTAAGTTACATAAGGCTAAAGGTTGCTAACATACATAAGGCTAATGGTCATTAAGTTACATAAGGCTAGTAGTCAGCTAAGTTACATAAGGCTAGTGGTCGCTAAGCTACATAAGGCTAGTGGTCGCTAAGTTACATAAGGCTAGCAACCATTACGACATTTGAGGGCATTTTAAATGATTTCACCTAGATTTAGGTATAATGGGCTCCAATATTTTAATTTTTGGATTCTAATATTACAATTTCGCCATTATTGGAGTCCAATTTTGTTATTTTTGGATTCTAATTTCTCTAAGTTACATATGGATAGTGGTCATTAAACTACATAAGGTTAGTGTCATGCAAATTTACATAAGGCTATTATTAGATTCCAATATTTAATTTTTCGTATTCCAATATTTCAATTTTTGGATTCCAATATTTCAATTTTGAGTCCAATATTTCAATTTTCGGATTCCAATATTTTAATTTTGAATTCCAATATCTGTAATTTTGGAGCATAGAAAATACCAATATTTAACATTTTGGACTCCAAAATTAGTAATATTGGATTCCAATGAGAGCTATATTTTTTATCTGCTTGGACTGGAATATGTCCAAATTTACTAAAATAAGCGTTACAAGGAAAATCTCTTTCCTCCTCTCGTGATGATTGTCACCAACCTTTTTCCAAAGAAGAGTTGAGACGATGCCTACCCCGATCATTCACCTTGGCTGTAGATCCTTCTCGACCTCTTCCTCAATGGCAAAATGAAAGTAAATTTTTTTGGTGGCATGCCAACTACGGCCATTCCTATGATAATTGTCACGCCCTTTTATCCTTTACCTATTTTTTACTCCATGGAAAAAACTTTGACCATGAGACCATCACTCGAGAAAGGATATATGAAGCCATCAAAGCCCACAACAAATCCTAACAACGTTAGTCACGTGAAGCAGTTCATTAGGCTAACGAGTATCTTAAAATCTACAATGACCTACTTCTTGATCACTATAATTCTAATTAATTTAATCCTTTTCATGTTCGTACTAACAATACAACTATTAATGTTGTTGACACCTCATATCCCTCTACTAGTGCATCTATAGAGAGTGCATTTATATGGATGATACCAAACATATTATCACTTATATAAAATCCTTTTATCCTTCCTTTGTCGAGATAAATCCTATAAGGTCATTTATCGATGCTCCATCATCAAAACCTTGTGAACAAGCCTCATTCTTGATTGCCTGATTGCGAATAATGTCATTGGCCCTTGTCGCAAACGCTCATTCATGATCTATCTAATATATGGCATCACATCTCCAAAAATGACATTGGCCATTGAAAACTTACACAATGGATCCCATCTATTTTCATCTTTGACTCTTCTTACATCATCTACCCCCATGAACATATTCTTACTATGGTCAATCTCGTATAAATGCCAAGAAAAAAATAGAATCTAAAGCCCTTTTCTAGTCCTCATTCGAACTGTTTAGACTTACTTTCTTTAGGTTTACACTATTACATTGTCCATCCTGAAGATTGGGATCCCCTCTCGCAGATATTTCTTGTGTTCCAAGCCAAATTTCTTTCTTGGAACTCATTCACACCTCACCCAAATATCGAGAGCATCTTATATCAACACTTTTTTCTCTGGACATTCCTTTCCCACCCATTTGGGGCAACAACCTACCCTACATGATTTGGAAGAGATCATCATGCATCAATGTAAATATTTTTCCATTACTAATGATCTTTCTATCATTTGTTCCTCATGTATTCACTTTCCTCTTAATTTCATGATCCTCAATGAGCTTTCTTTCATGAAAATGATGCTCCCCTCTTTATCTATGTTCATATTGACCACACCATGGTTAAGAGATCCCTCATCACCAAAGGTTATGACACCTATGTTCTTCTCTTGACTTCATTAATATATGTAATTACTCTATGAAAAACCTAAAATCCACTAGGAACACATGTTAGGGTTATGATAGTAGACACATGCCCTCTATGGGCTACATTTGGCTCCCTATCATCGTAACTCCTCGCACCTCGCGCCTTAAAATCATGATCTTTTAATTTACCTTGTCTTATAATATCATCCTAGCTCTACTATGGACTCATCACATACACGTATTCGTGTCATTTGTCTGCTAGTGGCTATCTATAAAGTACAAGGTGACATTGACCCTGGAGCTTTGACCTCTTCCAATAATGTGGGACATTCAAAATTCCCTACCTCAAAGAAATTTTTACCATCCCATTTTATGAATATCAATGTTTCAACTATCCTATGGATTCCCTTCATGGCTATAGTGGTCATCCCAAGGTTGTAGGCCCATACACTCGCCTAATTGTCTCGAATCGGACATTGATGATCCTGATGAAATAAACATTAGGATTAACACATCTGATATTTTTTATGTCATAATCTCATAATTATCTCCCACTCTATGACTTCATTTGCACAAGATGTAGACACCAATTTTTGGTATGTCCCCATCTCGCATTTTCTCCCCTTCGTCGTCACCTCGCACATTCGTACCTCCCTTCCCATTCAAATTTCTATTTCCCTCCTAAATACTTATTTTCCTCTTAAACCCCATTTACCCCTCTTAATTCCTATTATCATATCCTAATCCCATTTTAATATTATCATTATTTATCCACCCCTAATTATATTTAATTACCCCTAAAAACCTATTCATTATCCTAATATTACTAGTAAATAGCCCCATTTACTATCCCCAAGATTCCTATTTACACCCATTTAATACCCTCTTATATTCCCATCACCATTTATTCTCCCCATGTAACATTAACTCTCCTGAAATGGCTAAAACTCCAATCTTAGCCTTTTTTAAGGCCCTCATTTTCAAAACAAACATCACCTCCATCGCCTAAGTGGAAGGTGCACATGATCATTTGATGACCCATATGGGTCTTCGTCGATCCTATTAATATACCTCCACCCTTCCTCTCTCAAGGCTGAAATTTTTGGGTGTTCTCTCTATCTTGCAAGTTTGTTGTGTTCTTTCACTTCTAAGGAGCTATAATCATCAACTTAGAGTTAGCTTACAATATTTGCACACCATTCATGGAGGTTTGAAGATTTGAAGTTCGTTTGGAGTCCTTTTTCTTCGTCACCACTTTCTTATAGGTCTACAGGTTGTCTTAGAGCTCTGTCATTTCATTAGCCTTTCTCTGATCCTCTTCATATCCCTTTTCCCATCCATTCAGCTCACAAAAATCCTAAATCTTGCCCCCGATATCCGTCGAACCAATTAGTATCTTCATTAGATCTACTCTTTTTACATCCTCTTTGTTCCCCCATCATCCCCAACATCAGATCCAACCTCTTGGAGAAAGTTCCAAATCTATTTTTTTCTTATCTCATGGTCAGCTTAGAAGTGGTCATCGTCGGCCATACCACTAAGTCTCGGGTCACCGTCGACCCTACCAAGTTTGTTTTTGTTTATTAGTATTTACATTATCGATCTCTATTATAAGTATCTCTAGTATATCTTAGGCCTCTGTTGTAGATTGTTATATGTATCCATCCTATCCATTATCGGTTATCATATTTTTTTATCAAAGTGGGTTGACATCCATCCTAGGAATTTATCACTTCTTAGGGTTGACCTTGTCAGGAAACCCATCATATTATCTACTAAAAGTTTTCTTTTTTAGCTTCTCTTTTTGTGTAGGCTATCGAGCTTATCGCGAGGGGATATTTTGCACTGTATCTTCATCTTTGTTGTCATCTACATCGGAGGTATTCTTAAACCCTACCACAATTTTTGAGTTTCTTGATTTCTTGTATCCTTTTCATTAACTTGAAACAGGAGCAAGAAATCTCGTCAAACATTTTGGCATGCCCAACGGGACCACCCTTCCTCTTTGGCAAGTCCTTTCTTAATTATCATTATATTTCATTTTCCTTTCTACTAACTCTACATTAGCACTTTTCGCTTATGTGCTTTTGGATTCTCGCTTGCTTGGATCAACAACACATGTGTTTAAGTTTAAAATCAAAAATAAAATAAGGAAATCTCTGTATCTAGGTATTCCTTATTTTGTCATTATTTTATATTTTCACATTTCTCTCCCTCCTTTGTTTACGTGATCTCATCGAATTTCACATTTCATTTTAGGACTTAAAAAGAATACCTTCATGCTTGCTTGCTCACATAGTCTAAGTAGGAGGTAATCTTTTGCATTCACTCTTTCCACACACATCCAAACTCACAAATAAATCTACACATCTAAACATCTTCTACCAGGTGGAATTATTGGGATTTCATCACCTAATAAGGAAGTTGTCGCAAAGTTGTTTTGGCCGTGTTATAATTTTTTTACTATCGGTATATTGGCTAAGCACCTGACACCCTTATCGTATATCAAGCCACATACCAAAGTAGTCATCACATATTTGTGCCTCACATACCTTCAAGTTATATCGAGGATTGATGAGTTGTGTAAATATCCTTCATAAACAACTCATCTTTTGTACTTTTGTTAAGCCATTATAGCCATGTCCTTATATTTCCTAGTCACACTATTGAACATTATCATCACAACCATGAAACTTATGGCATAATTACTGATTAATATAGTTATAACTAGTTATATTTATTTTGTGATTTTGGTGTGTGCATTTATTCTTATGATTGCAATAAGTTATTTGAATGATGATGTGTGTGATGTCACTCTTGGTTGTAAACAACTTGCTTTATTACAACAACTTGTATACAACAAAGGAACCATCTGTAATAACTCGTCATGAGAAAATTACCTATCGCAATAACTCATCCACATCCAAAGGGGATCACCTACAACAAAGAAGTTGTGTTATGAAGATCTCTTGGAACGAAGAATGACACTCAATTTTGTACATGTTGTTGAAGGATTAGTACAATTGGAACATTAAAAACCAAGAGATAACTCAACCATGGATCAAATTATTCATTGCAAAGAACTGATTGATCAAGTTTACACATGACAAAAGGAACTGGTAAATTAATTGTAGATTAACTAAACACATGTTATTAGTTATGTTGCATGTGTTAGATATCTTGTTGTTCTGTTTGAGATCGTCCACATTTGGCTGTAAATGAGATGGATAAAAGAAAATTATTAATGATAGCAACAATAACATAGAATAAGTAGAGATATAAAGATATGATAGATAAAAGAGGAGATTACTTTGTTCCTAGTGTAATGTTAATGAAAACTCAATAAAAGATCTGAGTTCTGTTTATTATCCTTTAGCTACAAGACTTAGGATGGATTAACACCCAAGGCTAGAGCCCACTTGTGGTCTGTTAAACCCCTCCTTTCATTACATTTCATTACATGACTAGACAAGGGAGCAATTTATCTTCTTTATCAACATTTTGAATTTGTAAGCTTTGTATTAGTCTCAATATTTAGAAACCATTTGCTTTCAGTTCTAAGTTTTGTCTACTTTCAAGCATTGTTCTTTCAAGTATTGTAGTGACAGTTATTTCTTTCCATACCTCCTAAATTCTCTATAACTGTGCATACAACATTGACATTATTTAAAGTTTACGTCCCTTGGTTTGATGATTAAATGATTGTGATTCAATGAACATCATATTAATTATTGCAAGTTGATTTGCACCACCAATGATGCCACCCTAAACCTTATGAAACCATCCTTAGATTGGCCATTTATTAGGTTCCCTTCGAGCCTTTCTTTTTCTTCTTCACACTTTTCTAAATAAACAAGATAATTAAACTTTGTTGTTTGATTTTCTTGTCAAATTAATAACCAACATAAATTATTGTTTCTTTGTTTCATGCCCATGTTCTTACTCAATCTCAAGTCACAAAAATGGAACAAACAACTTCTTCCAACAACACGGTCCCATCTCGACGATATTCCCCAACAAAATTTTACACATGTCATTGTTTCTTCCACCCCTTTGATTATGTCCTCTTTAGTTCCCCAACCTATCGTTTCTACGATCCCTTTAGTGGACCCCCTATGGTTTAAACCCATCCCCATGTTGAAACCAATCCTTTCATCTACCATCATTTTATCCCCTCTAGACCAGCTACACCCCCATCTGTTGCTTCCTTAGAGACCTTTGGACCTCCCACTATCCCTCGTGGATGCTTGGAGTTTCAGGAACTCCTGGATGCTAATCTCATTTCTCTTCATGACTACCTTATCCATAAATCCACCAATCTCCCCATCGATGGACCTCCCCTTCAACAATTATATGATTATCACTCTTAACCCAAATCCACCTAAGTCCTCACTTCTCAACTCGTTATTTTTTCCCCAGAGCCATGAGCTTAACGAGTTCATCATAGCCAACATGAATATGGATCTCATGAGTCTTCTACCGTGATCCCCAAAACTCATCAATCCACTCAATTGGTCGTTCCTATTCCACCCAATCTACCTTGTATTAACACCATCCCTACATATTCTCTCCCCATCCCATCCTCATCCACCTATTCAAAATCTTTAGGAATCTAACAACACCCTATTCAAAATCTGTTATTAGGAATCTAACTCACTTCCTCTACCTTCCGAGCTGCCCTTTCATTCAATCAAGGCATTAGGCAAAATCATACTTTAGGCATTATTTAGCCCGGTCTCATACTACTATTTAGAAGGTTCTTAAGTGAAGAAAGTACTAATTAATCCCACCTTTTGGCCATCTTTTTTACTTTTATTTCATCATTCCTGCACATTTTTACATACATGCCCAACTATTTTGGCACTTTCCCATCATTTTAGCCTAAACCGGGTGCCCAAGCCTGTATTAGGGCACCCGGGGTGCCCTAGTCCCACCTAGGGTGCCCGATCCTTTTTTACTTTCCCACCTCTTTTTGGGCCTCTTTCTAGCCATTTTTCATCCTTATCTTTTTCCTAGTCGGCCATGTCAGGATTAATTATGAAATTAGAGCAAGAGAACCCTATAAATATAAAGTTATGAGACCATAATGAGGGTCTAACACGTCACTTACTACTATCACTCCATCTAGAGTTGCATCCATTGCATCACTTACATCCACATAGTTCCATGCATCAAGGCTAGGAGATCTACATCAACACACACTTCATAGGGGAGGGATTCTATTCTATTCCATGCACACATACTATTACATTTTCTACATTTAGTTATTGCTCACTACTTCACAAAGTGTGCAATTAACACAAGAGCACCTAGGGCATGACACACACACACACACACACCAAACTACATTTGGGTGAAATGTAGTGCAACACTTAGTTTAGTAAGCCCACTGTTGTGTGGTAGAGGTCAATCACCTTCGACCCATTCATTTGCATCTTTTTTTTTTTAGGGTTTTGATACTTTTTTTGTCTTGCAGGTCTTCACTTCATCTTAAAAATCTATATTTGGTACATTTGGAGACATTAGTAGAAATACTAATTTTTCAGTTTAATGAATCTAGTGTGATGAATGTAGTGAAGGTTACAAAGAGCATCTTCTTACCGACCCTAGAAAAAAACTAGGTTTGAGATTTTTTGATGAAGAGACCAACGGGGGCTATTCTACCATACTAGGGGCCCAAAATAAAATTGCCCAGCAGTACCCTCCTAGGTACTCCAGTCATGCTCGCAGATCTTCCAGATCCACTCTTTTTTCGGGACCTCTATGTAATTGTCATTCAGCTTTTGTATTTTTTCTATCTAATTTTGAGTGACCTATGACACCTCATGCATAGTCATCCATAATCAGTTGAGTTCATTCCTTACCTTCCTCTTGCATATTAGGGTTTTATTTCTATTAGTTCAATCATTTTAATCATTTTAGTCACTTCATATTACTTTAGTGCATTTATTTACAACATTTTATGTCCTCCTAGATTAGATTAACTATTATTACATTTCCCCCATTTTAGTTAATTTTAGTTAATCATTTTAGTTAATCATTTTGGTGAACACGACCTCTCATCATGGCTTAAACACTAAAATATCCCTTCTCTCTCCATTCCATTCATGAAATTTGATAACATGGTAATTATGCTTTTTGTTGATACCCTACTAATCCTTTTGTTTAGTCACCTTGTCCTTCATTCATTCAATTCCATCCTCTGATATGGATCTAGAGCTATATCCAATGATCATTTTTTTCTTATATGTATCTATTGATCCTACATTTATTTTAGCATAAATCATAATGGAGAGTCAAGCTCAAGCTTTCTATTCCCTGATCCCATATACCGCCATCACATTTTCTACCATTATTTACACAAAGATCATTCACATTCACTTCTTAATTATCTTGAATCATGCGTAGATGATTCTACTAATACAATAGTTTGTCCACTTCTCCATCTCTTCTACGGTTAAATCTCAATCTCTTGAAGCTCCACATGACTTCATTCCTACTATTTTTATTGATTGATATGGTCCCTTCTTTTCACCACTTACTCTTGATGTTATTAACGCTATGATACTTTATACACATGTGAGCCTACTCCACAATACTCTCTCTCTTGCTTATTCATCTTATCCCTCCACCACCTCCCCTATAGATGAAACTTACCACTTAAGGGTTTATTCATTTGCATGATGATGTAGTTCCTCCTCCCACTCTCTTACTACTACTACTATTATTATTCCATATCAGGGGCCTTTATAGTTCATGTCCATGACATTCCATCATATACGCCAATCATTATCCCTTTCATGATTGTGCCCACCATTCACTTGTACTCTCTTCATGAATAATTCTTATTGGGAGCATATACCACTTGATCTTCATGCAACCCATTGTATGTTCACATGATGTGGTCTCTGGGCTTGGTTTTGACTTTGAAGACCTCCATTCTCCTTTATATGATCCACATTTATATCATGGATCCATTATTCTCATTATTTTGTATGGCCTTCGCATTTTTCCATCTTGTTGTATTACATTTCAACGCATCATCATCTACTACTCTCTCCACTCACTCTTGGCCAATCTTGGTTAGATTATATTGGAGGCACACTTGATCCTATCATTACATTAACATATAGCATTTTCCTATGCCATTTGCACTTCTGTGTGCATTTTAGTATTTCCTTTCTTTGACTATTCACCAACTTCACTATTTGGTATGCTCTCAGGATGTCCATTACCTCTTTACTGGATGAAAAATACACCATGGTCATGTATATCTTATGCACTCATGGTTATTTGGATGACGACCACATACCATCTTATCTTATCAAATTTCATCATCATTTCATATGATTTTTTGATAAAATAATAATGAAGAGCTTTTAGAAGATCTTCCTCCTCACTCCCTACCTTTCATTTATGATAATCCAGTCACCACCTCAAATAGGTCCTATATCACACATTTATTGAAAAATCTCATAATTCAAAACATAATCATTCATCTAATACACACCTATTGATTTAATACACACTTTTACAAAATCATACATGTCATTCCTATGGAAGCCACAATTTCCTCTTATCTCATTCATTGAAGTCCAACAACTTAAGGATGCTTTTGCGATCACATGTTTGGTACTCATGCTACTCTCATCATCTCATACCCTATTTACATCCTCTCTATCATCTAACCTGAACCTCAAGGTATATCATTACATCAACATCTCATCTTTGACTCTAATGCATACGACACAAGACATTTTCAATTCACTCCTTCTTCATCATGATTACTTTTACCACCTACTCATCACTATCCTTATTCTCATCATGATCGTACAATACACATGGTCATCCATATTGCCATTATCATCATTAATCATCATGAACATCATACTAATTTCTCATCATGCTTTGTCACCGTATAATTAAATATATTTTAACATTTAGGCTCTCTTTTTCATTTGATGCACAACCTTCTCCTACTCACCATCCATCTACCATCAGGCCTTCTCATCATCTTAAGTATCAAGCTAATCTACTCACATCTCCTCTTCTCATCAATAACTCTTTTTCAAGTAGTTCTCATCTTTTCCCCCATTAGCCTTATTATCATCTACATGCGTGTTCCACACATCCCTATCTTCATCATTTCATTCATCATCATCCTATCAGATTATATAGATTCATTCATTCACATACACATCCCTATATTATCTACTATATTACCTTTATTAGATGTGGCCCTCCCTTTCATCATCCCATGGACATATCGATTGAGGACCCTTGTCCTTCACCCTCATTGGTTAATTTCTCTTTCATACACACTTGGGGCATATAACATACTCACCCCCTTTTCCTTCATGTTTAGCACATACATACATTATCACATCAATCTTCTTCATATACATATTATATTCATCACGCATATAGGCATATCATATCACATGTCATAGCACTGTCATTACCTGATGATGCACTCTTGTGCTTGGTTCACACTTGACTGTTGAGGGATTACCATTACACTGAACCCCACACACCACACCTTAGGCATTACACATTTACATTTCATTACATTGTGCATCATACACTCATTCATTATTATACACTTATTTTACATTATAATAGTCCTCATCTATGCATTACATCATTAGGGTATACTATTTTATCACTATACTACTACACACAATATACTATACATTTCACATTTTACACATTATCATACATTTTTTTTACATTACATATAGTTCTATTCTTACATTATATCATCTACATTTTTACATTTCTATCCATACATTCTACATTATACTAGTCCTATACATCCTACACACCCTACATACTACATTACATTTTATACACACATGCATTTACACCTATACATCATCATATCACATCTATATACATATACATCTACATTTTCATACATGCACTCACCACATCCACACTTTAGGTTACATCACATATGGGTCTACTTTACATTTTATCATTATCATAATCCACTTTATCTACACCCATTGTTTTTCATTTCACATTTACACATTACATAGTACACATATCTTACACAATTTACACATCCTATCATCTTGCATTGCCTAGGTATACATCCTTATGTTACACATTTCCATTCATCATCATATCAGTATATCATAGTTTCATCATCACTCATCCTTTCCTTATACATGTTCATATTACATTTTCTAAATCATCACTCATCCATTCATCACTTATGATGCATTTTAGTTCCTCAATACATACTACTCAAATGCCAGCTTTTATCAATCAAATGATACCTTACATTTAGGTTCATCACATTCATTTTCATCATTGTAGTGACATACGCTTTAGGCTAAATCGTCACCTATCTCTATCATCATGTAGTGATATACGCTTAGGTTAAATCATCATCACTCATCCTTTCATCTTATAGTGATATATGCTTAGGCTAAATCATCACTCATCCTTATCCTAAATCATTCATCATCTTATAGTGATATACGCTTAGGGATAAATCATCACTCATCCATTCAACAAGTCATGATATATGCTTTGGCTATAGGGTTCATGCACATCTCTTTCCACATGTCATCTCATCACCACTACATATACACATTCATCACAACGTGCTAGACACAACAAAACACTACTCGACCATTTCCCGATGATGCACTCTCATTTATGGTTCATTCTGGATTCTAGGGGAAAACAAAATGAACCTCATTGCATACACTTCCATACACTTGGGGGGCACGTTGCTCCTATCATTCCATCTTGCATTCCATTCCATCCATCCACAACATATTGCATTGTCTTGGGGCATTTACTCTTTTTACTAGTGTTTTACATGATCACTTTACTACACATGTTAGATTGATTTCTTATATGTCATTATCTATATCATACACACACATGCATTCATGCCTTTGTTTAGTGTGATCACAAATATAAGACTCTTACACGTGACATGGATGCTCACCTTCTACCCTCCTATATCTAGTGGTCATTGGGGGCATCCACATTCATCTCATATAGGTGTTATTGTTTCATTTTGTACTTAACATCTTACATTATTTGATCATACACGCTTTGACATATTGGTTATTTCTCTAACATGCTAATGGGTGTTCCATGTGCAACACTTGTTTTGTAGGATTACATGTCTCCATGACTACTTTTTGTTTGTTTCTACTTGTTTATTATTGTTTTCCATTGTATGTGGGCTTTTCCCTATGTTTGTGTGCACACTTGTTTATTGTTTGTGCCATGATGCCTTGCATGTCTTGTGACATCGTGAGTGATGTCCCATGTTTACAACCCACTTTGTGTGGCTTACTTGTTTCTTGCGTGTTTACACTATTGTGCTTGGTAGTTCTACATTGTTTTCATATATTTTACACTTGTCTTATTACATGCATGTGTTTTGGACTAACACTTGTTTTGGCTAGCCATCCTTGTTTTTGTGTGCCTTGGTTTCTACCAAGCGCCCCCCTTTCCCCTGCAGGGAAGAGTTATAGAGTTTAGAGTGTGGTAGGTCCTCTTTTGGGGCCACATTCTCCTATCAATGATGTGCATGTGCCCCCAAAGAGGGGGCATCATTGAGGGTTTACATACTAACACAACATATTTACACGGTTTAGTACAATGCACTTTCACCCTTGGCATTGTGGGTTTACATACAATGAGTGGGTTCAGACAGTCTATGAACCCCATACACAATGGATTTTATAGGACATGGTGTCCTTAGCATTTTGGGAAGCAGTTACAGGCTTGGAGGTTACAGTGGGTGTGCCTCTCTACACTACTTTGGCCAGTGGCATTGGATCACCCAAAAAACTAGGACAATACAAAGATCTCTTCACACACATTTCAGTAGAAAAAGTGATCAAAGGTTGGAGGACACAAAGCATTTCCTCCCTACACTTCTTTAGCTAGGGTGGTGTGAGATCACCAAAAAACTCGTAAGTACAAGATATCCTTCTACACCTTTTCTCTCGACATGGATCAGGTGCACATGTTCCATTTACACTTTTCTTTTCATGTTTTACATTTTACATATTTTACACATTTCTATACACATGCATATTTTACATAGCATTTTTACATACATACATATTTGACTACTTGATCATTTTCTCCTTGCAGGTCTGACCGTATGAGAAACAAGCAGTCAAATTGGGGGGCAACAATAAACAACAACAACAACAACAATGAAAAACATTATGCACATGCACATGCCTTACTAACCATGTAAGTACATTACACACCGCAACAAATACACACATTTCACCCTAGGTTCACTCTCATCACTTTTTCTATGCACATTTTTCATCTATAGTTTCCATGCTCCTCCATCTTTTTATCATTCCATGCTTTTGTCTAGTCCTTTTCGAACACGTTTTCTACTACACTCTACATGGATATCAGGTACACATCTCTATCTACTTTATGTTACCGAGCTTTTCGCTCACCAACATAAAGTGGGGGAAAAATGTAGTCACAAAATCATGCACTTTAGGCATTATTTAGCCCGGTCTCATACTACTATTTAGAAGGTTCTTAAGTGAAGAAAGTACTAATTAATCCCACCTTTTGGCCATCTTGTTTTACTTTTTATTTCATCATTCCCACACATTTTTACATACATGCCCACTATTTGGCACTTTCCCATCATTTTAGCCTAAATGGGTGCCTGGGCCATCTTGGGGTGCCCCAGGGCCCTAGTCCCACCTGGGGTGCCCCGATCCATTTTTACTTTCCCACCTCTTTTTGGGCTCTTCTAGCCATTTTTCATCCTTATCTTTTTCCTAGTCGGCCATGTTGGGATTAATTACAAAATTAGAGCAAAGAGAACCCTATAAATATAAAGTTATGAGACCATAATGAGGGTCCTAGCATCACTTACTACTATCACTCCATCTAGAGTTGCATCCATTGCATCACTTGCATCCACATAGTTCCATGCATCAAGGCTAGGAGATCTGCATCAACACACACTTCATGGGGGGGGATTCTATTCTATTCCATGCACACATACTATTACATTTTCTACATTTAGTTATTGCTCACTACTTCACAAAGTGTGACTTGACACAAGAGCACCTAGGCACACATGCACACACACACACACACACACACTAGAACTACATTTGGGTCGAAATGTAGTGTAACACTCAGTTTAGTAAGCCCATTGTTGTGGTAGTTGAGGTCATTCGACCCATTCATTTGCATCTTTTATTTTTTTAGGGTTTTGATACTTCTTTTTATCTTTACAGGTCTTCAACTTCATCTTGCTATATTTGGCACATTCGGCATAGTTCAATGAATCTAGTGTGATAGAATGAAGGTTACAAAGCATCTTCCGACCTAAAAAGAACCAGTTTCGAGAGCTTTTTCAGAGACCAGGCACCTATTTTGCCATACCAGGGCCTCGGGTGCCCAGTACCCTCCTGGGTGCTCCAGTTTGCTCAGATCTTCCAGATCCACTCTTTTTGGGACCTCTATGTACTTCATTAGCTTTTGTATTTTTTCTGTCAGACTGTGACACCCTATGACAATCATCCATAATCATTTGAGTTCATTCCTTACCTTCCTCTTGCATATTAGGGTTTTATTTCTACTAGTTCAATCATTTTAGTCACTTCATATTACTTTAGTGCATTTATTTACAACATTTTATGTCTCTCTAGATTAGATTAACTATTATTACATTTATCGTTAGGTGGCGTAGAATCATTAATCAATTATCCTTCTCCCTTCCCCAAACCATAGCTTATCAATATTTTTGATGTCAATCATGTGCGTAGAAAAACACATCTCATCAACTCTTCAAATCCAATCTTTTCAAAACTTTGAGGAATCCTTCACCATGGCTCGCAAATTGGAACTCTATGCCCTTGATAAAGGTCATGTCAAACTTCGATCGAACAAGCCAAAAATTGAATTCACCAAGTCCTTTACCCATAACGATAAATCTAAAAATACAACCAATGTCGCCATTGTTAAATATTCCTCTACACCCACCTCTCATGTTGAGCCTCCACCAAGGGATCCTAGACCACCCTAATTATACTCCCATTGTAAAATCCTATAGCTCTATCTTTGAAAACTCACGGCTGCACATCTTATCCATCTTCCCTCTATCCTCCCCATCGATGAGACACGTTCTAAACCCACATGGTACCGTGAAGGCCACTACTATAAATACCATCAAGTCTGTGGTCATGATATTGAAAAATGTCACACCTTCAAAGACCTCATCCAATGCCTTATCGATCGTGGGGACCTTCACTTGGATAATCCTAACGCCCCTCCTAACCAACCATTAGATGTCTTCAAGCATCCCTTCCCTAATCATTCACCAAATAAACAAGTTGATCTGTCTACATCTCAAGAACCCAATGCTCATATGATCAATACTTTAAGTCAGGATTCAACACCATCACCCATTCCCATCATCCCTTCATCCACCATACCCACCTCTACTCCTTCGACATCTATCTCCACATCTCCAACTATACTAGCATCCGTACTCATGTCTACATCTATCATGCCTACATCCACCACATCCACATCTACTATGCCCACATCTCTTGTATCCACATTTGTTACATCTACATCCACTACATCCACATCTTTACACCTACATATGTTATATCCATACCATCCCCACATCTATCTCAACATCTATTTCTATACGCATTCCTATAAATCCTTCTATACTCACACTCCAATTATCCATCTATGCTTACATCATCACCTAAATCCACTCCCATATCCACATCATCCCTTCAAACATCTACTAAGTAGACACCCTCACTGATACAACCGCAAAGGATGCCCTAATCCCATCTTCATCTCCAAAAAACTACCACCACTTCTATACCAACACCTTCAAATCCCACACAATCTGCAACCCCTCTCGATCTCATCAAATGCATCATCCAAAACCACTTCCATATTTGATCCCCACATCTTCAAAAAAACCCACTTCCACATCATCTAAGTCCACCTCTAAGGATGACTCCGTTGTTAAAATCATCATGATCCCCACCAAGGGTAAAACCTCACAACAAAAAACCTAAGAACCTTGGTGCTCCCATCCAAAAATCCCTCACTCACCCACATAAGAAATTGGAGCTTTTCCTCAAATCCCCATCAATCCAATCCATCCAACATCCAAACATCTATCTTAGGGCCTCCACCTTCTATTTTGAGACCACACCCTTCTTTATCCAAAAGCACCCATCACCACCCAATCTCAATCCAAATCATCTATCCTCCTCTTAAATCTGCATCTAAGTCATCTATTCCTTATGAATGAAAATCATCCATCCCTCCTCCTAAGTCTGAATCAAAAGCATCTAAAGAGAAAATATGAATCCAAGGCCCCTACAAAGCCTCACAAGAGTAAAACACCTCTCTTGCCTTCATCATCATCCCCAAACCAAATCACCCAAATTCCATAAGACTTCATCTTCACAAACCCCATCAGATCTTATACTAAAATCCTTCAAGCATCTCACCCAAGCATCCACAATCACCCTTCCCCTATCAAGCCCTTTAACCACATAGGTCAAAACCCACATGGTTTGATTCCAACACCATATGTGCCTACCATCGTGTCCCCTGGACATGACACATGAACAAAATTGTAGGGCCCTCAAACCCTCATTGACAATATCATAGAAGAGGATGATCTTCTCATCAAAGAAGACCACCCTCTCCCATCTACCATCCCATCCACATCTAAGCCCAATCCTCCAATCAAATATAACCTCTAAAACCTCTAAATCTGGTTCCTCATCCATGTCTTTCATCATGCCATCCCACCACCGACTTCTACCTCTCTTAAGGATGGTCCTCCTCTTTATATAGATGTCATTTATATCACCACTCATTCTCTCCCTCATGAGTCCCAACCATCTACCCAATCCAAACCCAAAGTTTTCATCGTTTCTCCTTCCAATGAGCCCACTCCATCCCCTTCTTCATCCAAGGCAAGGTGTCATCCATCCATATCTAGCCACACACAAACCCAAAAATCCATGCCACCATTGAAAAAATCATCGTGAAAAATAGTTGCATCAGGATCCTATTGTTAAGATGTCTCTCTATGAGCTCATCCAAATCTCTCCCAATCATCAAAAGCTCTTATTGAAGCCTTAGAGTGTATCCCCATCACTCATCCGATGAAGCCCAACCTTTCACGGCCCTTTTTGGAGCTCTTACCTTTTCTGCCTCCATTTGACTTGATGATTCTGAAATCCCAGAAATCTTACCTAAAGACCATGACCTTCTCTTTTCATCACTATCCACATCAATGACACCTTCATCCATCGAACTATGATTGACAATGGTGTACTAGTATCAATATCATCTCATCCCATACCTTCAACCAACTTAAGCTCCCGACACCATTGTCACCCAATCACCCATGGTCCTCTGAGCCTTCAATGATGTGTTATTTCCCCCACTTTGGGCACAATTATCCTCCCCATCCACATCGGTGAAAACTCCTCCATGAAATATTCTACATGTTGAGGGGAGTTTCAATATAACATCTTCTTGGATGCCCATGGATTCATGCCATGCATTGCATTGCATCCCATCCACTCTTCATCATTGTTGTATCAAGTATGAACATGAGGGGAAGATCCATACTCCTCCCTTTGACCTTCCTCCATTCAAGGCATGTCATATGAC
The DNA here is from genome assembly GCA_018340775.1 of Taxus wallichiana var. yunnanensis. Lineage (NCBI taxonomy): Eukaryota > Viridiplantae > Streptophyta > Pinopsida > Cupressales > Taxaceae > Taxus > Taxus wallichiana. The sequence goes on from CM031239.1 coordinate 355,908,803, forward strand.
CTATCAACCAAATGATGTGCTCATCCCTAAGAAAGACCCATCCTCTTTGAAGCATCCACTAGTTCTTCCATACCTACATCTAAATTACCTAATGATGAATCTCTCGATAATGTGATGTAGTCTCTCTCTGGGGGAGTATCAACTCTCTCTCTCAATTCTCTTCCCTCACTCAATCGACTTGGTAGACCCGATAAATATCCCATGTATCAACCAAATTTCGGGATATCATTTCCTTTGTCCACCTCATCTAAAAACCAATCTTATCTATGGTGGCATCGATCACCCTTCTTCTCTCACATCGATGATCAACCTCACACCAAGCCATACACCAATGGATTTGAACTTCCTCTATAAAAATCCTTTCACCTATACCTATCTCCACCATTGTGCATGGAAGGGATTTGGTCTTGGATGTTATGAGCAAGGAATACATGATCTTATCTTTGACCAATCCAAAAAACCCCATGAGAATTTTGGCTTGGGATTCAAAGAACACCCCACCACTTCTTCTCCACATGCACTTCCTCCTCATCCTCCATCAACATCAAACCATCATCCCCTTCCACATCAACCATCCCATGGACATGGATGACATCATGTCCCTCTCCCTGAATTTTTTTAATCTCCACCATTTCACGCTGGGACCGATCACCTATTAGGATGAAGGTGAAACTAGGTCCCTTCCTCTTAAATTCCCTAAGATGATAGAGGAGGATTCCCCTACCATTGACATTCTCAATGCAATGATGATGACTCCATTATTTCCTACATGGGGGTAAGGAGATTCTCATCTTCATAAGTCCTTACCTCTGAACACATCCACCCTTCTCAATGAATCCACCATCGACATCAATATAGGGACTCCACAAGAGCCCCACATTCTCAAAGTTGGTCAATCCCTTGATCCACAAGAGCTCAATTCCTTCACCTCTTTCCTTTCCAAGAATATCCAAGCCTTCACATGGTCATATGCGACATGTCAGGCCTCGATCCTTCCATCTTCATCCATAACATCATCATCATCCCCAATGCCAAGCCGTTAAGAAAAATTATTCACATGCATCCTCACATTTCCCTCCTTATCAAATAAGAGTTGCAATGCCTTCTTTCCACTAACTTCATCCAACCCATCGACTATCCATAATGGGTTTCCAAACATCATACCCATTTCCAAATCCTCTAGAAAATTCACATATATACGACTTTTAAGATTTAAATCTTGCTTTCCCTAAAGATGACTTTCCCCTTCCTAACATCGATCAACTAGTCGACTTAATAATGGCCATGAAATGCTTTCTCTTATGGATGGTTTTCTAGTTACAATCAAATTCTCATCACACAAAAGACCAACATAAGACATCTTTCATCACCCCTTGGGGAACCTTTCTATCTATATGTGTCATGCCCTTTGGTTTGAAAAAACAAGGGCCACCTATCAACGTGCTATGACCTATATCTTCCATGATCTTATCCATAAAAATGTAGAGGATTATGTTGATGATCTCTTGGGTAAATCCAAGCATCGACAGACCATATTACCATCCTTGAAATCCTCTTTTTGCATGTCTTATCCATTTCTTCCTTCATCTTAATCCCGCCAAGTGTGTTTTGGAGTTTAACTAGAAAACTCCTTGGCTTCATCATTTCTATTAGGGGTATTGAAGTTGACCCCACCAAAATTAAATCCATCCTGAGATGCCTCCCTCCTTCTAATCTAAAATCAACTTCATAGTCTTCAAATTAAACTTCAATCAGTCCACCACTTCATCTCACAAACTTTCTGATCATTTCCAACCTTTTCATCATCTCCTTTGTAAAGACACCCATTTTAAGTGGGATGCCAATTTCAAAAGGCCTTTGATGATCTCAAAGCAATATATTTTATCTCCACCTGTGCTCATGCCTCCATGTGAGGGGGATCCTTTCTATCTCTACATATCTACCTTCGATCATGCTCTAGGTGCCATGTTGGCACACCATGATGAGCAAGGTAGGGAAAAGCCATCTATTATATTAGTAGCCACACCCTTCACAATTACAAAACCCACTATATAATGAAGAAAATTTTTTTTGCTCTTTTTCTTCACCACTTCCAAACTTCATCATTATCTTCTCAATCATAAAACCTATGTCATCACTAGCTTCAATCTCCTCAAAACCATGCATTCCAAGCCTTATCACAATGATCACATCACTCGATGGCTCATGCTCATGACTAAGTTTGACCTAGATTTCATCTCTCAAAAATCAATCAAGGGCCAGGATATCATCAATGATCAACTTTTGAAGCCCCTCTTCTTGATAATCATCTTCCTCATGAGAAATTTCTTAAATGAATCTATCAATACCATCGATCATGAATTTCTCCCCTCAAAATGACACTTTTATTTGATGGATCTAAGTGTCGAAAAGGGGAGGTGTTGGCATCATCATCATTCCTCCTTGGGAAACTCCTATTCCCATTGCTTATAAGCTTAACTTTGAGTGTACTAATAACATGGATGAGTATGAGGCCCTCATCTTGGGCCTTCAAACCACTATCATGCTTGGTTCAAATCTTGACATCTATGGTGATTCTCAACTTATCATTAATCAAATCAAGGGAATCTATCAATGTAAAAATGAAGTCCTTCAAAAATACAAGGACATCATCAATTTCTCCTTGAAGCCTTTGATCAATATACCATCCAATTTATCCCCTCATTCATCAATCATTTCATAGACACCATGACATCTCTCACATCTCTCATCCCTTGGACAATGAAAGAATCCAAAACTCTTTCATTTTTTTCATGTATCAATCAACCATCTCATACTAATGAGCTTCCTCACATCAATATCATCAACACTAATCAATGATGATTTGGTACTCTCAAATCTTTGACTATATATCTATATCCAAAATCCCTCGACCTATCCAAAAATGGTAGGAGGTCATTTCTTCAATGTGCTAACCACTATGTTATCCTTGGTGGCATCCTCTACAAATGTGGATTTGATGGTATTTTCTATACGATGCCTTAAATCCCATGAATCTATCCATGTTATCCAAGAAGTCCATGATGACATATGTGGTGGACACTTTAGTGGTTTGGTTGTCACCAAACACATTCTTCACATGGGATATTATTGGCCTACCTCAATCAAGACTATTGTGAATATGTTAAAAAGTGCATCAAATGCCAACAACATTCCAATCTCATTGTATCCCTAGCCAGGCCTTACAATTGACTCAAGATCTTTGGCCTTTCTCATAATGGGGACTTGACCTCATTGGCCTCATCAATCATGTTCTTCTCAACATCATCATTCTATCATCACCACTACTGAATACTTCACCAAATGGGTGGAATCCATTCCACTCGCATCTACCAAAGCTAACAAAATCATTGATTTTTTCTATCAGCACATCATTTGTCACTTCAACATTCCTCATAAAATCATCATGGAACAACAAAAAGTCCTTAAAAAAAAAATATCTTAAGAATATTTGTGAACTCTTTCAATATCAAGCTTAGCTTCTCATCTCCTTATTATCCCCAAGCTAATGGCCAAGCTAAAGCCACTAATAAGACTCTTGTAACATTCTTCCAAAACTATTGATAAAGTAGGTGAAATTGGAATCTTCACATCCCCTTCACTCTTTGGGATTATCGAACTAACATCCACACCTCTATGGGTGCTACTCCCTTCTCTCTAGTCTATGGCTCTGAAGTCATCCTTCCTCTCAAAGTTCAAATCCCATCCTTTGCATGTTTCTCTTCATGACTTCATCTCTGATGAGGACTATCATCAAGAGCATCTAACACAACTTGAATTGCTAGATGAACATCACTTAATCACTCTTCAACATCATCATGTCTATCAAGATCACATCAAACATGCTTATAAAAACATATCTAAAAGAACATGACTTTAACATCGGTGACCTTGTCTTAAAAGAAAATCAAAATCATCACTACTCTAGAAAGGAGCCAACATGTGGAAAGTTTTCTCCCAACTAGATTGGACCATATATTATCACACATAAGTATGGGTCAGAGCCTATATCATTTAGCTCTCCTATATGGTAAACTGGAAATGAAAACCTCTCAATGCCTTGCACTTGTAGCCCTTTCTACTATTAACACATCTACCAATGTGATCTTAGTCACATTAATGATCTCATTTCCATCATTAGCCTTTCTCATCTCTCATCATAATGATTTGGAATTATGTGGTCTTCCATCACTATCCTATCTATGACCTTGAATATGGGCACCAACTTCTCATAGCATATTCCTTATGGAAAGTTCCTCCTTCTAGGTGGGAACCCCATGATCATTACATCCATCTCCCTCTTATCTACCTACTGGAACCATGATAAGGGTCCATAGGTGTCAGCTTGTACATCTTATTTCCCCTCCCCAAGTGGTCTACTTGGCTATCCTCATCTCTATCTTGTAAAAAAGTCAAAAATTCATGGATGCTCATATCAAAATCTATCTTATCCAAAAAAATAGACTGCTCCCTCGAAGGAAAATTGTTCATATAAATAAAATAATGTCAAAAGTATAGACTGATCCCTCGAAGGAAATCTATCATATCTTATCCTACCATCTAAAAATCAAAAAAAAGTAAAAAATAAAAGCAAAAATCCAAAATGTAGACCACTCCCTCAAAGGATGGCTACTTTCTTATCATGGCAAGTAAAAGGCTTCCATTGATCAACCTTCTAAATATCTAAAAATCAAAAATAAAATTCAAAATCAAGCATCCTAAGAAAGCTTCACGCATCGATCATCTTTCCCATCTATAGAAAATTCCCGCATTGATCATTTTGCACCATATTTTAGAGTTGGGGCATAGACCTAGAAAACCACCTAAGGAGAACCTACTTCCCCATACAAGCTACATCCAAACCCTTTGTCATGTCTATAGTAGGTGTGTAAGCACACCTTCCATCTTTCCCTCATGATCTAAAATATGACTAACTATCATTAGTTATGTGTTAACACACCTTAGGTCTGCAAGTGCATTGCTTTGATCATGTTCCCTTTCACATTTTACCTCTAATCCATTCTAAAGCATCTTTCCTATGCATGGGATCTTTTACTATGATGAAGTGTATTGTTCTATCTAAGGTCACTCAATCCTAGTCACGTCTTATCTATCACATCTCATCCAATTACACCATCTTATATCTTGTTCAATCCAATTAATATCTACAACTAATCTAAACCTTCTTATCATCATTTCTACTACATCACATCCATTCTAATCTAAATCAAACCATAATATATTTATCACATCCTCATCATATCATTTTCATCTAAATCTAATATCACATCATATCATAATCATATAAACATCCACTTCATATATTACATACATCTAATCTAATATAATCTATCAATCACATCATAATATATTTTCATCCATGCATCATCTAAAATCAACATCCATAATCTAATCAAACATCATTTCCTATTTCAATCCAAATCAAATATCAAATCATCAACATCATACATACATCACATCTCATCTATATCTAATCTAACATCTACATCTCATCCATCATACCCATCACACATCTATCTACATCTAATCTAATATCTACATCACTATCTAACATCTATATCTAATCATATCCAATCCATCACATCTAATCTACATCCAATCAATATATCACATCACATCATTAATACACATCACATCACATCTATACATCTAAATCATATATTCTAATCAAATATAACATCATCAAAGAATCAAATCATCACATCTAAAATGCTCAACACAACACATGGAAATCATGACAAAAATCATCATCATATATATATATATCATCAAAGTGTCTATACATCCATGATAGGCCTCGACTGGGATCTATCTCAAAATCTATACATCAAAATCTCTATCAAAATCTATATACAACATTCACCCACTAGGTAGTAAACTAAAGATCAAACACTCTAAGCCTCGAACCACCTATCCTCCTCCTAGCATGGGGGCATGTCCACCCTCATGTCCATCATCTAATGTGATCATGTCTGGATCTGCCTTTGCCATGCTAGCTATGCTCCCTAATGACATATCATGTCACTTGATTTCCCTGATCTCTCTCTCTTTGGCTAGGTATGCTGCATAACACAAAACGTCGGGTAGTCTCATTGTAAATATGCGCTCATAATAGCGTGCCTCCTCACTAGTGTCCTGGTACTACTCGGTGACATTATACTAGGTGGATCCATTTATATAACTCCTATGTGGATCCTCCCTCGAGATTTTCTCCCTATCTCTTTAGACATCTACCTAGATCTCCATGTGTGGCTCGATAGGCCTCTGTTATCACCAATATCGATCTCATTGTTGTATATGGTAGGTCCCTCTCATGCACACCCAACTAACTCTAATGAGTCACATCCAACTTTCTTATAGTCTATCTATCTATCTCGCATAGGACCGCTCTCCTCCATCTCCACCCTCCCTCCTACGGTGTGTTACCACCTCTCCTCTTGAAGGATTTTCCTCCCGCCTCCTACATGTGCCCTCTCCTCACTCTTCCTGGGATTCCCACTCTGTCCATCCACTCTACAAATCCCTCTCCAACTCCACATCATCATCGTCATCGTATCTCATGGATCCACTCCTCCTCCACCAATGGGTTTTCCATCACAAGAATGGGAAAGTCCCTCTCTGTCTCCTCTTATATATATATTTGGTGCCCTAGACACCGTTTGAACCAGCTCAAATAGTCACATCACCTACATAAATTGACTGCCTCTACCATCACCATCCTCCACCCCTAAACCCATATAACCCTTCTCATCCCCAATAGATGTACATCTATTTCATAGGCCATGTCAAGGAACCCATCTATATGGCCTCCATCTAATCCTCCACATCCACCTCTCCCCTAACCTATCCTACCAATCCTCTCCTCGCTCCTCTCTATCTCCATGAGCCTCATCATCTCTCCATCATAAAAATCCAACTTGCCTCTATGTGATCACTGTCACCCATGAAATCCTCTGGCCTCACCACAACTATATGCTTATATGCCCAATAATGAAGTAGAAATCTTACATCCAATCCCAATTTCCTCTCTCGTAACATACACATAACTCATGATAGAACTAAGCCAACAAATATGTCCCAAAAAAAACACCATCATATGCTCCATAATGTAATCCAACACCCTACTTAATTCCCCATGGGAATCTAGCCCCACTTGAATCTAGTAAATCATAACATGAAATCACCATAATAATCAAACATATCAACTGACTCCACGATGTCACACTAGTTGTATTGTGCCTCAATATGAAAATCCCTAAAACAAAAATCATGTGGGGTCTCCACTCAAAAAACCGTGTTAGTGTATCCATCCTCCCTCTATGTTGTAATCAACACAATCAGTGCCCCCTGAATAGATAACTCAAGATAAGATACACATCCTCAAAGTGTGATTGTCATCTTTCTATCCTAAAGTAGAATGTGCTCATCCTTGGATCCCATCTATCAATCAATGTTATCATAAGCCCTATATATCTAGGCACTCTTTGATAGTGGCAGAATCAACCCAATCCCACTGCCTCTAGATGAGTCCACTCTACATCTGCAACATCCCCTCTAATCCTCTCAAGTATGACCGAGATCATGTCTCTCAGATATAAAGTGTCTTTGCCCTAAAAAACCAATCAAACAGGCACCTGTCAACGTATTGTCATTAAAAACATCATTTTCCACTATTTATCTAGTCAACGCGTCATCCATCCGGTGGTCAACGCCCCCTTTTCCTCGATTGATGCCAACCTTATATAGGGAAATGCCACTTTTCTCTAGTCGATGATGACCATGTCCAGTTGATACAACTAAGAATTTACTAGACAACACCTTAGTCACACTGGCACATCACTCAGCCTAGACTGAGCACTCACCCGAAGCGCGCAAAGGTACCAGGTCCCTCTTTAGGTTTTTTGTAACAGGATGCTCACATGATGAAGGAAGTAACATATAGATTCATAACTAATCCATCATCCCACAATGCATGCTACACCCAGATCTATGAAATAACAAGCTTTAAACAATAATCATGATTTAACCATTAACATGCACTACTCAACTACACACAAAATGATACGTAGATTTAACCAATATCTTCCATCTATTAATAAATACGAAGCTCCTTACAAGTATTGTCAATCTATACCAACACGCATGTGGAACTCGATATGATAGTTCAATCATATGCATATATTCTTTCATTACACACCTACATACATGTAGTTCTCAATAATACCTACATACTTCCAGCTCTCTGTAAATATATATATATATATATATATATATATCTACTATGCACCTAACATCATATATATAGGGTGGGGACTTGCCCTTCACTGCTTGTCTATTCCAAAAATAGGCCGCATGCTATTGATAGCCACACGCCGTTTTACAATCATAGCCACACATGCAAGTGTGCTATCTATAGTCCTCTTACAGTGAATTGAAGTGTCAATTCTATTCTTATCTTATCTTCATGCATAAATGCTTTGAACCACTTCTCCAAAGATAGATGATGCATGGCGTGCACGTCTCTACATCGTTGATGTGTTCTACACGCTATCTCCTAAAAATAGGTCTTCATGCTCAAAGATCGGCTAAGTCCTGAAATTTGAACTTGCCTTCCACACGTGGGTCCTCCCTGTCCTTCCGCGCCCTTGGTTCTGGGCCTTCTATCCCACATGCAGACTCCTTGTGTGATCTTTGACAAGTATTCTTTGACCAACATTACCCCACACTAATCTCATTGTCGTCCCGACAATGGGTATGTCCAAAAATTGAAGGAAAGAATAGAAGAATGGAAAGATTAAGAATAAAAGAATGTGGATAAATAAAGAATTTTTATAAGGTTATTAGGCAACCTCTTCTGTATCAGTTTAGTATCAACTCTGGATACTCTTCCTTTATTTCGGCCTCTAATATCTGTTAGTTAGTGAGTGCTTGCTCTACTTTTTTTGGGATGTCCACAACAATGGATTCCAACTCATCCCTCGTAATTTCTCCCTTCTCATTTCACAGAACCAACACAACACTGGACATTGATGTCATTCTTCCTTCTAAAATGTCCATCTTCTATGTAATCAGCTTTCCAAGCTCTTCTAGCCAAGTCTTATGCGGCTCTTATCTTTTCTTTGCTGCCAGGGCCTCGCACTTGTTTAACCATTGAAATCTTTCCACGCAGCCCAATGTCTCATCTTTCATCACTTTTTGGACCTCGTTATTCTCTTCGAGGGTCTTGATGTTGATAAGCACCTCTGGAGCTGTATATATTTAAAGCCTAGTCCACTTTCTTCAATACTTCCTATAATGCTTGCAACAACCCTTCATAAGATGCAATTTTTCTCATCATAGATGCTTTCTCTCATTTGGCATCTTGTTTAGAGCATTCTAGTGCTTGCATATATGCAGAGTTCCATCTTCAAGTACTAAGTCCACCAACTTTCCCACATAGTGTATCACTAAAGGAAATGTCTGTGGTACCTTGGCCTCTAAGTGTGGCCTTGCTTTGATTACATTGTCCCCAATATCCTCTGCGATGCTTATGAACACTTCATTATTTTTCTACGTGAATTCCCTCTCCTATGTTATGTGTGCTATCTCTGCATCCTTTGTCTTCAACTCCTCACGCAACACTCTAATTGTGGTAGCTTTGTCCATGTTTCTTCTAGCCACCTTAGCAGAAACTTTCACCAATGCATTGCTGACTTGCTCATCTGACATGACATGACAGTAGGCTTTACTGTCATGTGTCTGGCTTGAGGTGCCTTCTTCAGTCTTCTCAAAACGCATGACTCTTCACACACATCAAAGTCAGGCTCATCCATGTGGGTGTGCATCGACCATGATAGTTGCTTTCGAGTGCGCATCGTTGCCATATCTTCATCCATTAACTCCCAGCTGAATAAATCCTTCTGCGTTATTGTGCTATGGAAGCGGGTGTAGACAATTTTTCTGCGTCCTCTGCATACCCCATGGCCGGTGGAATGTGCTCTCCACTTGTTCTTCTAGACCTTTACTGCTTAGGAACTTTAGCCTCCAAATTTTGGACTTGCGTCTCCATATCTGAACACCTTCTGCAGCTGTCTCCTCTGGCTTTTTCTCTTCCTCTTCCTTTTCCTTTGATGCCTCACCCTGTTCATCTGTGTCCTCTGGAAGTATAGGAGAATTAGGCGTGCTCTCTTCTGACTCTTCCACCTCCTCACTCAACTTTAGATTCCTCCTTCTTTGTGTAGTTTCCTCCTTCTGTGGAGAGATTCGGGTGATTTACGCACAGTGGGTGGAGTAGCACCTTGGGTCCTTGTTCTCCTAAATACCCTTTTAAACTTGTGCTCCCCTTGGACTACATTCACGTCCTCTTCATCCCCCTCTTGTGGCTGAGGTGGGGTAACAACATGCTCAACTTCACCTTTATTTGTAGGATGTCTCCTACCCCTATGCTCTAAACCACCACTATCTTCGCGCTCTTCCTCCTCATCTTGCACTTCAATTTGTTCTGTGGGCTTAGGTACTAGGATGTTCTCCACTGTATGCTTTCCCTTTGGTGGTGTTGGAAGTGCGAACTCACCTTCCACATATTTGTTATTCTCCATTTTTGGCTTCAGTTAGAGATACACCAATGTTGCCCCCACATCTACTACAACCAAACTTATTGGTTTGATATTCAAAACCTCTGAAATGATTCTCTGTATAAGTGCTTCTGCCAGGATATACATACTTCTTCCTCAATGTATGGTAGTCGCAGTCTACCTTATCTGCATTGAAGATCAATCGACATGTGTCTGTAAATCTATGAATAGACTCTTGAAAATACCTTGTAGTGAATGCGTAAGGTAACTTGCACTAAGGGCTCCAGACTCCATCTTTCATTGGGAAGCGCACGATGCAAAAATGCTAATATAAAGAAAACTCGAACTTGTTTCTCTAACACTCGCTTTGGTAGGTCCTTTGGGATGCTCTACTCTTCCCAAATACCACGCGGAGCCTTTCATACCACTTCTCCACCCTTTCGCTTCACATCATTTGTCATAACCCCTTATATAGGTACTTCATTGAATGTTTTCAAAGGTGGGAACTTGTTCTCTATGGGGTATTCCCATATGTTCTCCTTCACTCCATCTGGTACTCCGATTTCCATAAATACCAATGATAATAGAATAACCCCAAAGCTGATCTTCCCTCCTGTGTGCGCTTCTTTGACTATTTGCTCTGTAATATAGCTCTAATGTTATAGATTGTCCCCTTTGACATCTTATGCGCCACATGCAACCACATAGTATTTACTTGAGACCAATACTCTTGATCATTCAATTTGGTAACAAGGTGGGTCTGTAGCTGTATAACTAGACAATTCTTCAATTTATCTATGTCCATTCTGCGTGGACCCTTCAAGTATCCCAACTCCTGTTTGGTCTTTACAATCACGACTTTATCTGCAAGATCACCTTTTATATCTTCTCTTGTGGCCTTCAGACCTATAACTGATGAGACAAGTGCATATGAGATTCTAACTCTACGTCTTGTAAAGTAGAAGAAGTCTTCGTGCACCCTGCTCATGAGCCATTGATACAAGGGCTCATACTTCCCGAAATATGGAAGCTCATACAACTGGTAGACCCCAATTCTCTTCAAGAGCTTTTCACCCACATCGTCATACACTAGCATGTCCTCTACCATGCACTTGTTCATTCTAGTAGTGAGCAAGGAATCGAGCTCTTCTTGTTTTCTGAAGTCTGTGATTATATTCACTTACTTTTCTCTTTCTGACGGGTGAATCCCATTCTTGCCCAATGATGACTCCTTTTGGATATTGCATCTCTGAAAAATGGCTTTCAGGTGCCATTTCTTCCTCCTCAATGACTACCTTCTTCTTTCCTTTTACTACTGCTGCAGATGCCTTCTTCGGTGCCATTTTTACCTTATAAATGTTTCCTCTTCAACTCTGCAACTTTGTGAATCAAACCCTAGCTCAATTCAATCATGCCCTAGGTGGAAACTTCATAACCAAACCCTTTTCTATCTCCCTACTTTGCTCAAACCCTTCACCACTGGGGACACAAGCTTCTTGTCACACATATCTGGTTGCCATGCGTGGTTTCATGCCTTTTGCACCTTAATTCAATCACTCGGCTCTTGGCACTTGGCTCTCTCTTCAAATTCTCTTACTTGTAACGCTAAAAATGAATCGCATGCCATCCTTATATAAATTTTCAATTTTTTTCAAAATTTTATGCATTTTTGCTCCTTCACCTACCAAATATCCCTTCATTAATTGACCAAATCCATTCATACCACGCGGTACACCTTCGCGCCTTGATTATAACCTTTTAACATGCCTTCCTAACCTTTGGTCGTCAGACTTCTCTTCGGTGCGCTCATGCGCCTAAGTAACTCATTCTTGTACCTTCTTACGGTAGCTAACATGGCCTTGCTTACCTCGTGTTATACTGTTCTTTTATTCATCTCCATCCTTGGTCACTTTTGAGAAGCAATCTTCTTTTGACTTAAAGCACACCAGTAGTGACTTATTCCTTTCACCTTTCAATTCCCACAATCTTTTTCTTGGATAACTACAACCTGATAAAAGTATGTGTAGTCCTCTGCACATAAAAAGTCTTCATACAAGTAATTAGCTTGGTGTGCAAGTGCACTTATTAAAATAGAACAACAACTAAATTGAAAAAGCATAAGCGACAATGAAGGAAATACATAAATTGAAAACCTAAACTAAATGGCAATACTACCTTATTACAAACACCAATAAGACTTATTTATAGTAGGGCTTTAGCTTACTCCCATTAAAGTAACTAGGTAGCCAGTGTTCCATTAAGTACTTCTAATTGCGCAAGCACTTGATTTAAGTATAGAAGTGATAACATACAACCCCAACTAATGTACTTTGAGCTTGCTAGATGGCAAAAATTTTGAGGCATAAAAATTACCATTTTCCAATCTCAAATTTATTATCCCTTATGTTTCTATCATGCCATGCCTTCTACTCCGGCCTTTCTCTTTGACTCCATCTTGCTATGGCTCGGTGCTCATACGGTTGAATCATATTTTTGATACGCTCTTCTAGAGCCTACTCATCAACTAGACTCTCCGACGCGTGCAATGCACAAAGAAGGTAACATAAATTCTATAGGAGAACAACTTCTATGCTAAACACCAATTGCGTAATAGTGTGGCTTTATTCAATCTCTTGTAAGTTAGTTTTTATATGCCCAAAGAACAATTGATACTTTGTCATCCCAATCCTTTCTTCCAACATCACAAATTTTTGTCAAATTCTGGCTCAAAATCTTGTTGAAGGCTTCAAAGAGCTTTGTTTTCCTGAGGATGATAAGGTGTAGTTTTATGGTGTGCAACCATAAACTCATCTAATAGGATCCTAATTGTCTCATTCAAAAGTGTGTACCTTGATCACTTGTCAAGCTTAAGGGACATCCATATCTCGTAAGTACATTCTCCCACAAAAATGTAGCTAATGTAGCTCTTTGTCGGTCCTTAGTAGGAGATACTTTTTCCCACCATGTGAGATATTCTATGTAAGTAATAATATAACGCAACCTAGTCCTACTTGCGTGGCGAAATAGGTCCTACAAAATCAATGGCCCATTTCTCAAATGGTTTAGTACTAGTGATTGGTCTTAAAGGCATCTCATCTTTTTGCCACTGGTTTTCTAGCGCCGAGAATGATCACATGCATTACAATATTCTTTACAGTCCTTATACAATGTCTCCCACCATAATCCAACAAGTAGGATCTTCGGGAAGTCACATCACCTACATAATGGCCTCCTGCAATACCACCATGAGATTCTTCCATAATATCTTGACACTCATGTTCTAATACACAATGTCGTAATACTTCATCTTTGCCTAGCTTGTAGAGGTCACCATTGATTAACATAAACGGTGTTGTGCGTATAGTAAGTTGCTTCTTTTCTAATGCTTTCATTCCTTCTAGTGCCATACCTATTTGTAGAAAGACAACAATGTCTTCTAATTCCATGGGCACGCATTGTAACCTATATAATTGTGCATCCGACATTGTTTCTTCAATTGTCTACACATCCTCTCCTAAATTGATTCTAGATAAATGATCTGGTCCAGAATTGCTTTTCCTTGGCTTCACCACAACTGTGAAGTCAAACTCTTGAATAGAGCACCCATCTACATATGAGCCCTTATAAGATAAACTTGTTTACTCGGTACTTTAATGCCATGTGATCTATATAAAACAAAAATGAGGTTGCTAACACGTCTTTGTAAAAACTTGTACAATGCATAGATAATTGAAAAGCTTTCGTGCTTTGTAGTTGTATAATTTTGTTCACAGAGTCATCTTCCTACTACCAATTTTTTTGGATGATCTATAATACCTTTTCTAGGTTGAGCTAGCACAATGCCAATGGCCGTACCAGAAGCATTCACATGCACATGAAATTGTTTATCCCATGAGGGAAAGCGCAGAATGGGTGTAGTAGTAAGTTTCTCTTTTAATATCTCAAATGCGTGTTGCTACGGTTCTCCCTAATAAAATGTACCTTTCCCCTTCAACAATTCTTCCAAGGGTGTGGCAACTTTGGCATACCCTTTTATGAATTTTCTATAATACCCTGTATGACCTAAAAATCCGTGCAACTCACTTTGACTAGTAGGCGCTTCTAGGCCTAAAATGATTGCAACATTGGCCAGATCAACGAGAAAATTTCCTTGCAGATTATATGTCCTAACAGTATCCCAAATGGCATAGAAAATATGCACTTCTTGATGTTCAAAGAGACACTCAATTTATGCGCATCATTCAAACATTAAGCTTGATTATCACAACGATCTTTCACAAGCCTATATACTATCCAATCATCTAGGTATACATGTAAGAAGTTGTGAATAAAATCCTAACATGCCCGAACAACTATGCGTGAGAATACAACGGGCAATTTTTCAATCCAAAGGGCATCACCGTATACGCAAAACTGCCCCATTCAAAAGTAGTAAATGTTGTCTTTTCTTGATCCTCTTGAGAATTCTAACTGATGATACCAGAAAATGCATCCGTGAAGGAATATATTTCACATCTGTGAACTCCTAATATTTCCTCGGTGAAAGGCGTAAGGAATGGATCATGACACATGCAACATTCATCTCCCTGTAGTCCATACATATCCTAATCCATCTGTCCTTCTTAATACCGATCACCATTGGGCTTACCCATTCGACTCATCAAGGGGCTTGATAATTCCAGATTTCAACTTTTTATCAATTTCTTCTTTTACTTTTACGAGCAAATTAGGATTCATTATGTAAGGTCTCTTTCTAACTAGCTGTACACCGCTCTTAAGTTTGATCTTCATTTCCCCAAGTGATTCATGTATGCCCTTAATTTCATGATATCCTCGAGGGAATAAATCCTAATAATCCCTGAGTAACTCAATGATCTTTGCTACCTCCTAGTCTGACCAATAATTCCCAATTATGACCTCCTTAGGCTCAGCCTCCGAACCTATATTCACCTTCTTTGTCTTCATGGGTTCATGGTAGGCGCACGCATCCTGTGTATACATTTTCCAAGACCTCGCGCACCCTATGTGAATGTTTAATATCCAAGTTCTCAAATTCCTCATCATCCACGACGTAAACCATCTTTCCGCTCTCTTTCTCAAGGCAAGTGCATTCAAGTAGTATGACATCCATTTCTTCTTCATTTTCAAAACATGCTCAAACTACACCCCACCAAATAATTCCTGTATATGCTCCTCAGCTTTTGCACTATCTCCCATAGTTAAGCGTTTGAAAAATTTTAATGCCTCTGCTACGGGAGGTTTAGTCGAGAAGTAGTCAAAAGTATGGATCATTCCTATAGTCAAATTTTTCCAGTTCAACTTTCTCGATGTAGTTCTACATATACATGCAAAGGTGCGTGTGCATCCATGTAGCGTCGAGTACTGATCTATGCACCCATAGTGAAGGTGGTAATGCTTCCTGTCCCACTTGCCCGAGTCTCTCACACCTGCTTAAATGTGATGTTGAATAGGTTGATCACCATGATAAGTGCATATTTGTGTAGGTGCATTATTCCTTATAAACCTAGTAGACAAAGTGACTCCAATCTCTTCCCAATTTATAAGATTATCTCTATGGACTACCCACCAACGTGCTGCTATCCTACGTAGTGTATATACTAACATATCTCTCCTTTTAACTTGATATGTCCACTGTGTTTCCATGGCCCTAAAAAAGGCAAGAAGATCTTATGTCCCTGTATACCAAGGTATTGTGCTACCTATCCGTCAAATTGAACAAAGTCCATTCTTTGTGCAACCACACTTTTCACCTCGCGTCCTACTAATTCATATGTACCATGAGCCCAATTATTGCAAGCAATACTCATAGTATCACTAATAGAATGAGAATCCTCCCATTGTAGGATACCTTCTTTTGATGGCTCATTGACCTCGAGGTCCTTAATAGCGCATACATAGACTCTGTTTAAATCCTCCTCACTTAGAGGTTCAACATATGGTGTATACTTTCCATCGTCACAAAGTATCACAACCCTTTCCTCTTTGTTTACAAAGCTGATATACCCCTTTTTGAATCTTAAGTCAGCATTATTCGCATAACACCAAGGGCATCCAAGCGGGGCTGGAAAATTTTCGGCTTCGCAAGTGCTAATACCTCAAAATCCCAGTGAACTTGGCCCCTTGTATAGTTATAGATGCATCTTTCAAAATCTTACGGGAGTGGCCTTAGTCCGGTTTGCCATAAACAACACATTAGATGATGGCTGCAATGGAGGCCTCCCCATTTGTACCCATGCATCTAATGTAAGCACATTTACCTGCACACTATATCGATCAATATATTGCTCAACAACCACCCATCTACAACAACATTCAGAGTAATTTCTTTGTCATAATCAATGCTATCAGGGGGAAGATTTGCATACAGAATCTACCATCCGGTCTTAAGACCTGTGCGTGGAGTGTTCCCTTTTAACCAACTTCCTAATAGCAGAATAATGTTCTCCTGGTGCAACATCTTGCACACCTCTCGTAGATCATTGATATTAGTTTGGACCATCTCTGATGCTTTCTTTTGCTCCTTGAGGTACTATATCTCACCCTGAATATTCCTTAGCACTTCCATGGTATCCTGGTAAACTTCCTTCTGATGAGCAAGATCTGGGTACCTCACATGTAAAACCTCCTCCTTGGTGATCGTAGGCTTCTTGTGTAATGCCTCTCTCACGTGTGCTGCTTCAGCGCATGTAGTAATCTTCACTATCAATGCCTCAGGACCTTCAGTTATCTTTGGAATCCATTGATCCCCTACCACACACTAGATTCTAACCATCCTGATGCCTTTGTTCTCTTTCTTATGCTACTTACTTAGATGCTCATATAAGTTCGGGCACTCTTCATAGCTATGGTTCTTTCCGTAGAAAGAACATGCAATATTTGAGGATATTCGCACCTATAAGTGGTCGGGAGATCCACACGTATAATAGGTTCCACGAGGGAACTCACCTCTTCCTCCATCACGACCTCATCCTCCATGTCCACCATGATATCCACATCCCCTTCCATAACTTCCTTCAAAGCGCCCCTCATTCTGTCATAGCGCCTTTGATTATGATCCCGATCCTAGTGCTCATTCTTACCCTTAGAATTATTTGTTATACTTGTTTGTCATACTCCAAGGTCTATAACATCCTGGATCTAACCGATCAGTCGACAATCCTCAGTATCATGGGTCATGGACCTACAAATTTGGCAAAAGCAAGATACATTCTGAGCTTATCACGCAACAAAGGACAATGACTAGCATCATGATTCAAATGAAAAATTTCACAGTCCAATAGTAATGAGCGTATAGATTGGTGAGGAAAACTATCCTTGGTGTGACCTTCCACTTCACAATCTGTACACCAAATTCTTGAGCGCGTTTCATGGGTTGAATTGCTGATAGCTTCTCTAACTGCTTTTCCGTAGCTACAATATGTGCCTCTAAGAATGGACTAGCACCAGTGTCAATGCTCCCAACTACCTCAACATGTAAAGGTGGTTCCAGTGCTTCGTGCGGATTAGTGTATGTCTTATGTGACAGTTCCCTTATAAATGGTGTAATCAATCCTCCAATGAACCATTGTGCACATTGGCTAGCGTGAATATCATAAGATAGCTTAGATATAAGTGTGTTAAAATGAGCATCATACTCACGTACACTCTTAGTAGTGCTTTACTTGATATCCTTAAGCGCACTTATACTCTTCCTCGCTCAAACTCGGTATATGGAACTCTTTCAAGAAAGCATCTCTCAATGCTACATAATCCACACATGTTTGATGAGGGTCAAATTTCTTATACTAGTTGTGTGCGCGCCTGTAATATAGTGGCGAATTGACTTGCCTTTCACTCAATGAGCAGTGATCCCTTTACCTCTATATTTCGGGAGACAAAGAGACATCTCCATGTAGATATTCTACGGTTCTTTGCGGACCTTGACCACCTAATCCGGAACCTCTTGTGTTCCCTCTACCTCCAGAACCACCAGGTCCACTAGAACTAGAACCACCTATACCTCATGATCCACCACCTATAGTTGGAATAGGGCCTATAGACGTACTCCATTGCAGAAAGCTTTGACAAGTAGTACTATATACTTTGAACCCCCTCCATTATGTGAGTGCAGGTATAGTACTCTTTGGAAAAAAAGAGGTCCCAAGTACAAGTAACCAACAATCTAAGTTGGGAAGTAGGAGAGCATGAGTAAGTCGGGGATCAAGCACATCAATAGCGGGACATATGACTTTAATGTCATTTGGAGGAGCATTCTTAGGTGCATCATCCACATAGAATGTGAGCACATGGGAGTACCTCTATAGGCCCTATTCCAACTATCTTGTACCTCAACTAGAAAAGAGGTCCCGACAAGGAAACCAATGATGCAACCTAGAATTTACCAAATAACACCTTAGTCACGCTGACACGTCACTCACTTAGCCTAGACTCGAGCACTCACTCAAAGCACGCAAAGGTACTGCAGTCCTCTTTAGGGTTTTGTAATAGGATGTTAACATGATGAAGGAAGTAACATATAGATTCATAACTAATCCATCATTCCACAATGCATGCTACACTCAGATCTATGAAAGAACAAGCTTTAAACAGTAATCATGATTTAACCATTAACATGCACTACTCAACTACACACAAAATGATACTTAGATTCAGCCAATATCTTCCATCTATTAATAAATACAGAAGCTCCTTACAATATTGTCAATCTATACCAACACGCATATGGAACTGATACAGTAGTTCAATCATATGCATATATTCTCTGTTACACACCTACATACATGTAGTTCTCAGTAATACCTACATACTTCCAGCTCTCTGTATATATATATATATATATATATATATATATATATATTATGCACCTAACATCATATATATAGGGTGGGACTTGCCTTCTTCACTTGTCTATTCCAAAAATAGGTGCATGCTATTGATAGCCACACACCATTTACAATCATAGCCATACATGCAAGTGCGCTATCTATAGTGCTCGGGCGAGTGAACTGAAATGTCAATTCTATTATTAGCTTGTCTTCATGCATAAATGCTTGAACCGCTTCTCTAAAGATAGATGATGCATGGTGCGCATATCTTTGCATTTTGATGTGTTCCACACGCTATCTCCTAAAAATAGGTATTCATGCTCAAAGATGGCTAAGTCCGAAATTGAACTTGCCTTCCACGCGTAGGTCCTCCCTATCCTTCCGTGCCCTTGGTTCCGGCCTCTATCCCATGTGGACTCCTTGTGTGATCTTTGAAAAGTATTCTTTGACCAACACCGCCATGCCGCCAATTTCTCCTTAACACTCATTTCAAAATTAAAAATCCAAAAATAAACTAAAATTAAAAACTAAGCTAGTGTTTTGACTCTTACCACTCTCTAGGTCCTCCGACGCTTCCTCCCTCCTCTGTTGGCTTCCATATCACTCAAATCTCACACTTTTATCTCTCTCAGAGCTCTCAGTCATCAAACTCGTACCATTCAAATGAGACTTATTGGCCATATTTATCACTTATATAGCTGCGGTGACCCCGGTCGCCATCGACCCACCCAATTGCCACCGACCCAACCCTATTTTGTCTCTTTTATCCCATCTCATCCAATATCCTCATAAAATTACCTTTCCTCCCACTTTAGGCATGTGTGTCACCCATAACACACCTTTGCTTATCTGCGTAGCTCATCTTGTCATCTTTTGGCCTATTTATCTATTTTTCCCTCGCATTTAGCAGTAGCCCACTTTGTGGCCATCTTTATGTCCTTATTGGGAATCATCACTCATCTCGAAGCCCACCATTGCGGCCATCCTTTTCATCCCTATCCCCCCGGACGCATATTTTTCTTTTTCCCTCTTCAAGGAGATAATTTTTTTCTCGCTTTTCCCTATCATCCATTAGACCATTGTCACATTTATTTGCACATATTTTGATGTCTACCTTTGACTTGTTGGTCACATAAATTTCATATTGATGAAGTTTTTAAATTTTCTTTATAAACAACTCATCCTCTGTACTTTTGTTAAGCCATTGAGACTATGTCCTTGTATTTTACTATCATATTGTTGAACATCATCACTATAACTTGAACTTATTGGCATAATACTTATTAATATAGTTATTACTATTTAACTTTATATTGTGGTATTATGAGTTTTCATTTATGCTTATGGGGTCAATAATTCGTTTGGATGATGATATGTGTGATGCCACTCTTGTTTGTAAGTAACTTGTTATATGTAATAACCTATATGTATGCAAGAAAGAACTCATCCGCAAAAACTCATTCGTAGCCAAAGGGAATCACCTACCACTAAAGGACTGTCCACAATAACTTGTTTGCAGAAAAAAAGATCATCTATAACAAAGGAAACATGATTATGAAGATATATGGGAACATGAAGGATGACACTCCAAACCTGTACATGTCGTGGAAGAGGTCAGTTACAAAATGGAACATGAGAACTAAAGCTAACTCAACAATAGATCTAACTACTTATTACAACTCACTGAAGAACTGATTGATTAGTTAAATATGTGATTTCAGGAACTTAACGATTACTTGAGTTATGTATTTGAGATCTAGACAATGTTAGTTAGTTCCATTGCATGTGTTTAAACTCTTGTTGTTTTATTTAAGATCTTCTACTTGTTTCATTGAAGATATTTTACTTAGTCTATTTGAACTCCTATTGAAATATTCTTCAAGTTTTTTTGTGATTGAGGAATATAAAAGATAAGGATTAATGATGGGAATGTATTAGATGTATATCTAGACATAGAATTAGAAGAGTAGAGGATACACATATAGAGAAGTCACTTTTGTAATATTCATGTCAATGTAGTAAAATTTGAGTTCTATTTAGTAGCTTGTAGTTACCAGCCTTAGGAGGGATTAACACCCAAGACAGGGCCCACTTGTAGTTTGCTCAACCCCTCCTAGTTTATTGCTCTATTTTATTGCATAGATAGACTAACAAAAAATTCATTCCTTTATCTACATTTTGAATTTACATGCTCTCGCCTTCGTGATAATGTTTAGAAGTTATTTACTTTTAGTTTAGCTTTGAGCATTTTTATTTCAAGCATTGTAGTGACAACAATTTCTTTCCATACCTCCTAAATGCTTTGGAATCTGTGCATGCAACACTTACAATATTAAAAGTTTACATTCTTTATTTGATGATTAAATGATCTGTGAATTAGTGAACAACATATTAATTGCTGCAAGTTAATTTGCACCATCATTTTTGGTGCCATTGCTGGGGATACTACTAATTTATAAGGTTTTGAGAGGTTTTTAATTTCTTAGAAGTAGTTTAGGTTTAGGAAATTCCACCTCCAAACCCCCCACTAATGTATGTTGAGTGAGTTGAGTATTTGATGCATGCACCATCCAAGAGATGCCCATGGTAGATTCTTACCCAATCCGCAAGTAACAAAAATCTCTATATCTGATTCTAAAGAAGACGTATCTTCCACTGTATAAGGTTTGATAGTATAAGATCACCCTCCAAGTGAAAGTTCTGAAGCTTCTCCTGATCATCTAGACATGATAGAAGAATTAAACCAAAATGTTGAAGATAGGGAAACTACCTTTGAGTTTCCCATTTCCAACAATGATGAGCTTGTTACTATGAAGAATATTTCTCCATCAACCCTTCCAAACTTCCATGGATCCATAATTGAAGACCCAGACACATTTTTGTTTGAGTTTGATGTTCTATGCAAGAGCTATGATTATACCACTAATGCACATAAATTGAAGCTATTTCTGTTACACTCAAGGATGCAACCTTGAGATGGTTCATGGGTTTAGGAAGAGATGTCATTACCACTGGGCACATATGAAGGAGAAGTTTCTCACTAAGTACTAGGGGAAGACCGAGTAGAAGATTAGGTGATGAAATCTTCAAAATGGCACATAAGGATGAACCACTGGAAGAATATCTAGAAAAATTTATGTTATGTGTTCAAAAGACAAGGCACACAAGACTACCTCTTGAATATCTCAAATTACTATTTTTGAAGGGACTCGGTGAGGAGGACATGGATGTTCTAGATCTGATAGGATCAAAATATACCTTTGAGGAGATTTGTGAAGCCTACATGAATTACTCTAGAGCCACTATGAAGAGAATAAGAAATGTAAGATCAAGGGGTGGATCAACTACCAAAATAATTGGGGACATATCCAAGTCAAAGATTGTTAACATGTTCAAGAACATGAAGTAGGAGATTGTTCAATGACATGGCCATTAAACTGGATGCTTTGCATGCTAATAAGAAAAGAGAAGATGTATAAGAAACACTTACAAAGTTCTTCCATGCATGCAAAAGAAAAAATCTGACTACAAATGAAGAGGATTGGCCAACATTACACAAGAAAGGGAAGTTGAACTGAATTCAATATGTTGGAGATAGAGGATGGGCAAGTATTCTATGTTTCTCAAAGGAAACTATGGTCATCAAGATAAGGAGGTATGTCACAAGACCCTATGCCATCATTTCATAATTGGTCTAGTAATCCATATATGCAACCCCACTTTGGGCTAATCCATAACAAGGTTGGGCTCCATACCCTAGCCAATACAAACAAAAATGACAACCTCAACTTACGTGCCAACAACAACGGTAAAACCCCCTTATTTATGGAAGCATCCTTGGAGAGAAGGGTAGTAATAGAATAACCCACCTCTTAATTACCAACAATCTTACCAACAACCTCCTTATCCACAACAACAAGCTCTGATGCCAAATCCCCAACTTGGCTCTCACCAAAAGCAACCCAACTACCAACTCAACCAATGCCTAACCCCAACAATAAAGCTGCTCAACCAACCTATTCCACTAAACTATCTCAATACCCTACATATTCCATTGATGTTAATAACATCCATCTCTCGCTCAAGAAGAGAACTTCCTCCACCAAATGGACCCACCATTACAGAGATTGTAGATGAACCATATTTTCTATAGACTAGTTCATAACTAAGCAAAAGCACACACTTTAAGTTGATCCGTAACAACTTGAACAAAGTTCTAGTAAGGGTAAAGTGCAAGCTAATGAACCACCATTTCTAGAGAGATTACAAGAAAAGAAGATTGACCTCAAATTAGAATCTGATTCTGATTTTTTCAACCAGCTAAAAGATATTTGTGTCAAAATTCCTCTTATTCAAGCAATCAAGGATGTGCCCATCTACAACAATTTGGTTAAGGACCTATGCATAAAAAATAGGAAGAAAGAGAAATGACTCATCCATTGTGTAAGTTATTGGACAATTGGCTGATATTATTCTTGGAAACTCGTTTTACCTAAGTACATAGATCTAGGTAGTCCTTTAGTAAACATTACAATTAATGACACAACAATAAAGAATACTCTGATTGACTTAGGGAATCCATTAACATCATGACAAAGAAAATTATGGATGATCTAAAATTAGAAGGACTAAGGCCAACAACTACAATCTTACAACTTGCAAATAGATCAACAATGAGACTGAAGGATTACTTGAGGACATAGTTGTGGTGGTAGAATCTTGGGAATACCCTGCTGAATTTATTGTTCTACAACCAAAGGAAAGCTTAGGAGGATATCCTATCATCCTAGGAAGTGATGGTTGGCCACTGCTGATGCATTCATAGGTTGTAGGTCTAGCAACATGATTATTTCTAATGGAAGTGGTATTAAAATTTGATGCTCTATCCTCATGCCCAACCGTTGAATGATGAAGATCAAATCATTTTAGGTAGAAGAACCAAAAGTAGATCAGAACTTTGTATAACAACTCATGATGTTAGAGAATTCTTGTATAATTGAAGGACAAGAAGAAGATGTTGTTCTCTCCAATGTCTTACAGAATAACTATGGAAGAAACAAAGAAGTGGATGACATATTAAGGTGTTTAAACTGTCCCTTGAACCAAGTTCTACCACAACAAAGCACCATGGACATTCCAGGTAAGAATTGTATTCTTCATCAACTCCTTCCCCATGATTGCATACTGAATTATGTAAGCAACAATGTATATTCAATGATTTATCTCTCTAAGCAAGTGGAAATAACTCCAGGAAGGCCACTTAATGTAAACAAGATGCTAAACATGCAGCAAGAAGAGAAATTGTTGATTGACCTTCTGTGAAAATTTAGAGCAACATTTTCATGGGATTATGGTGACATGCATGGAATTCATCCTAGGCTTTGCATACACAATATTTATATCAAAGACAGTTGCAAACCAATCAAACAACCACAAAGAAGAATGAACCCAACAATAAGGGAGATTGTAAAAGGAGAATTGAAGAAGTTATTAGATGCTAGATTTATATATCCTATATCAAATAGTCAATGGGTGTCACCCCTTGTCATTGTGCCAAAAAAATAATGGAAAATGGAGGATTTGCATAGATTATAGAGAATTGAATGCAAAAAAAAGAAAGATCATTTTCCACCGCCTTTTATTGACCGGTGTACTTGATACTTTGGTGGTAAAAAGTATTTCTCTTTTCTTGATGGATATAGTGGCTATAATCAAATTCAGATTGCACTAGAGGACCAGGAAAAAATACCTTCACATGCCCATGGGGAACATTTGCATATTTTGTTCTTCCATTTGGCTTGTGTAATGCACCTGCTACATTCCAGAGGGCTGACCTTGAGCATTTTTTTAGATATAACAAATGATTGCATGGAGGTATACATGGATTATTTCACGAGTATATGGTAACACTTTTGAAGAATCCATGAAAAATATGGACAATTTTTGAAGAGATGCAAAGAGCACAATTTGTCCTTAAGTAATGAAAAATGCTACATGATGATGTTTGAAGGTATAGTTTTAGGACACTATCTTTCTTCTGATGGAATTCAAGTTGATCCAACCAAGATATTTGTTATTGTAAATTTTCCAACACCAAGGAAGCAAAAGGATGTTAGGAGATTTCTAGGCCATGCTAGTTATTATCGGAGATTCATACAAGATTTTAGAAAGATTGCAATGCCATTTTTTGTATTATTAGGAAAAGATGTTGCCTTTTGGAATGAAAAATGTGAATCTGCATTTAAATGAAAAAGCTCCTAGTGTAATAAAATGACTATCTAATCCTAGGCTAACATTTTCATGAGTTTTAGGGAAAGAGATTTGTAGAAAAGAAACTACACTAGTCATGGTGATGCACCAAATAGAGGGGTGTTTACACTTGGAAGGGTTAATGTGGGTAGGATGCTTGCATCGTTGACCACCCTCACCTATTGCAACTTGAAAGGGTACCAAATACCACAAACCAGAGCATACGTTCCTTTGTTAAACTACAAGATTACAAAATATAGATTACACTTAGTCAAAACATAGTCACTTTATCATGAGGATATAACACATGCACTTACAAGGAATTCATTCATCTGATAGACAATGATATCATAGCTTTAAATAATAGAAGGAAAACTGAACTTTTCACAATTGATATCAATACTATTCATACCATTTACTCACAACACAAAATAAAATAATCTGAAATAAAGGTAGATCAATCATTCACATTAAGGAATTATGCATTCACAAAACATACACGATTAACCATTCACACAATAAATCAGAACTCTCAAGGCAACATGTTACTCTTGAAATATAATTGAAAGGTTTAAAATATTTGGAGTACTCTTCCAAGCTTGAAGAGTAACCTCCCAAAAATAATATGTATCCTCTGTTCTCTCTATTTTCCTAAATACTCCTTATACTCAACTATTTATAAGCCTTTTAGGTTGAGCCATGACAGTTGGGCCCTTAACTAACACTTAACTAAAAATAGAAATGTCATTAATATTAAGGGAACATGCTCCCATGAAAATAGTAAATTTGTTGCAAAAGGTTTGACCAAGTCAACCCTACAACTTTAACTAATTCGGAGCTTGAATCTGTCCTCTCATGGCTACTCAACTTGATTTGGGTTCAAATTCAGGTTGTTACTATCTTCAGAAAATGCCCATCTACTTTAGAAATGGTGGTTCTCACACCCTGTAACTCACTGTATATCTCAACACCTACTTCATCTTCTCTTTTCCCTTGATGTGGAAGTAGACATTAAGCTCTGTGTTTTGGAAGCCAAAGTTGGAGAAATTCTGAAAATAAAGTCTTGAAAACCCGAAAGAAAAATCTCTAAAATTTTGTAGAGGAAAGTTCAAAGAAATCTCCAAAGTCAAAAGTTCTGAAATTCCGAACCGGAAAGTTTTGAAAATTTTCTCCAAATTTTTTTCCAAAATTTTTTCCAATTTTTTTTTAATTTTGGAGTTTCGGGTTTCGGGATTTTCAACTCACTCGACATTTTTAATCCCAAAATCTCCAAAATTCTAAAATGGAATTGTCAAAAAGAATCCCCTGAAATTAAACTCGAAAGCTTGATTCAACTCGGCTGCCTCATTCCCGAGCTTCTGGTCTTGTGATGACTCCACGACCTTCATTGCTCACTGTCCCGATTTCCTAATTTCTGAATGTAGATTCAACCACCAAAATGAGCTTGGTGTAGAGCTCGCTCTACGTAAATCGCACTAACACATGCCAACTAACTCAATGAGCAGCTCGACCACTTTTAGCTCGTGCCCATTTGTGATTAGCATTGACAAATTTTCAAGCCTTACGTTGTCCTTTCTTAAACTTCTAAACTTTTCTGTGAACAAATGGGACATGAGGGTATGAAAAGACACCTGAAAAAACATATGCCAATTTTAACTGTGTCTTGCTTGAGTTGAGCAAGTATGGGCCCTTCCAAAGGCAATTTTCTCATTCGAGACCAATTTGAACCTCCAAGATATGAAAAAGAAGGAACAATCCCTAGAGGATCCGAAACCTTCTCGGAATAACATACAAGGCTTTCAAATCTTGAAGTTATCCTGATAACCCCGAAATATTTATGGAAGAATCTTCGGTCTCAGGGTATTATCATATTGTCCATTTTTTGCCTCGGGGGCAAAAATTGACAACATTTTTGGCGACCTCTCAGGGATGCTTTCCTACTAAGCATAATTCCAGTAGCCTTAAGTCATCCATTGGGCATGGAGTCAATATTGTAATCCTGAAAGAAATTTGATCCTCTGTGATATATCCTGGAGTCTCCTTGGTATAGGCAATCCTGGACCTCCCCGGAATGCTAAGCATGAAGTATACCAAATCTGATTAAGACTTGGCATCTATGGAACACTGCATAATTTTGACTGAAGTAGATCATGAAACTCTTATGGAATCTTTGAACCTTCCAATGATGCACATAGTGTGTAGAACAACACAAGAGTGACAACGGAAAACAAACACACACAACAACTGAAAACCATACATGCCCCAATTGAAACATGTAGGATGTGCAAATGCACTTATTCTACTGAAAGCAAACCTATACTACCCTACACTAACCGGAAGCATAGGTGATCTAAACAAACCCTACAACTGGTTGTGTAAAATAGCTTCTCTGTCCTTACAATGGGCAGCCATGAAGATGATGTGATAACAGACATGGCTGAAACTAAAAGTGAAAAACTGAAACAAGCCCAATTCTTCACCTGGTACACCAAGGCATCGGCTAGAAAGAGAAAATATGCCTCTTTTAGTTGCTCTGCATTTGTTTTGTAGGGACATAACAACTGATCCTTGGGACTGTGAAACTCATCCTCACATTCTGAAATGAATGTGACTGGTTCTGGCTTCTCTTCTGGCTTCAATGAAGCCAGGTATCTGATAGGACATGGTCTAATCCATTGAATATTCCTTTTCCCGAGCTTTGGTTTGAACAAGAAAGTCCACCTGAAGGCATCCTTTAAAGAAGGTGGTTATTTATGATATGATTTTCCTCCTGTTTACCATCTACAAACAACTGACCTTCCACTTGTGAAAAAGGTATGAAAGTGATGTCCTCTCCATTTCTTTTTCCTTCTTTGACAACAAGGAGTTCCTCCATGACATGCAACCACTTTGGACCACTTACAACCTCAAATGAAGTTACTGGAAAGTCACTGCAAGTATTGAAGCATATTGATCATATAGGAGTTCCACTTTCATCTGAAGGCAAAGTTGTTCAACAACTCTAACCTCTTCATCCCACATGAAACCTGCAAGATCAAATCCTTTCACTTGTTGTTTTTCGGGATAATTAAGGGAAGCAAGATCTCCTTGTTTTTCTTCCACCATCACTTGTTCATCAAACAAATTTGACTCCACAATTGAAAGTAAGAAACTCTCAATAATATCATCTTCGCCCAAAACCTTCAAAGTTGACTTAGTTTCTCCCGATGCTCCTCTCTTTCTTCATTCAATGAATATTGTAGATGATCCAAGTCTTCCAATTCAAGGGGATAACTTGAAACTATAGGTGTTCTAGAAATGGGTATTTCTATAGGCTCTTCTGCATCCAAATACTCCTCCAATTTTGAACAGAAAATTTGCTTCTTTGTTCTCGAATGTGCAAAGGGTTCAACCTCCCTTATGATGTTTCTGGAATTAGCAGTTGATTCTTCATGACCTTCCTCATCTTCAAACATAAAATTTGCAAGATCAAATTCATCTAAGAAAATAGAGTTTTGAAAAGATGAAGAAAGGGAAGAATTTAAAACTTCCTGCATGGTATAATCTACACTTGAAACTTCTGAATCTATCATGGAAAGAATCCCGCTATGATTGGTTGTTGCATTCGATGAAGATATTGGAAAGTTACTACAATGCTCCATAAATGAAGCAAGTTCTTGACATGCTTGACAGGTAGGATCATTGCACTCATAAAAATCACCTTGTACACTTGAGAGTCTTTCTTCTTCATCTTGCACATCCTCTTCTCCAATAGACTCTGCCACCTTTGGTGATTCAAACTCCTTTGATGGAACTGAGCCAATATGGAAACTACATTATGAATAAGTAGACTTTGGTCTTCCTCGTTTAGCTCTAGATTTGTTTTTGGTAGTACAAAACTAGTTTTTTTGCTTGTTCTTGAACCCCAACTTTTGTAGAAGGTTCAGTTAGGAACGAAATTTTCTTGATGTTAAGTTTTGCAGCCCATTTCTTTAGATTATCTGCATGCTCTCCTTTCTATTCTCTTCAACCATATACTCCTCCCTTTTTCTCATTTCTTGACAATGCTCCTCCCAAAATGGATTTGGGACTATAAGAGGAGGGGTGGGTTGGGATTCAACTGATTCCCTCACTGTTTGAGGAAGAGATTCATTCTCTTGTCTTGATGGCTCTTGTAGAAAAGAGGGAACTTTAGAAGGATGAGGCATGGAAGATTCATGATGGAATGGAGGAATAGATGATGAAGTAGTGAATTCCACCTAGTGGTAGCAACTGGAAGGTTAGGACCATGGGACTCAAATTACAAATGCATGGATGGAAGCATGGGAGGAGGGTTGTAAGGTGGTAATGTTGGTACCTCCCATTGACATGATTGACTAACATTATATTCATGAACATCCATTTTCTTGATCCATTCTCCAACTTGAGTCATCATCTTGATTATGAAGTGAAGCTTTTGTTGAGGATTAAGCTCACATGGTATAGGGCCAGTCCATGGGTATGGACTGCTGAAGCCAATCTGGGCTGCCTTTGTCATTTCATTGATCCTTATTTACATCATGTTATACTCCAACTCTTGAACCTTCTTCTGCAAGTGATCTTCTTCAGGTGTACAAGAGATTCCAGAATTTACATGCCATTGTTCTTCGGTAGCCCCCTAGTTTGGTGGGTGACCAAAATGATCTACATCTTGCTCATGTGGACATGCATGTTGAAACTGATATTTGTCATGAAATTGGTTTAGAGGTGGATTGTAATAGCCTGATGATGGAAAGAACCACCACTACTGTAAGTGGGAATTCCATTGTGGAAATGAAGCCATGATTGCACAACTTCATGAATGGGAGAAAAATGGAAAGATGTGGAAGAAAAACTATATGGAAAATGGGTAAAAATGAAAGTCTACAAGATAGAGAGTAGGGTACTTAGACCAATGGAGTCACCAGTTGTGCTTGGGTATACCTCTAAGGCTGAAATTTCACTAAGAGCACAACAAATTAATGAAATGAAATGAACACAATACACACACCTATGAAAGATGTGCCTCTTGTCCCACCGGGTGTGCCAAAAACTGTTGTCTCCAAATCATTGCACCCCCGAATGGCCAAAATGTTGTTAGGACATTTGGTGTGATTGGGACACATGGGATCACCTCTCAAGCTGTGGGACTTGGGCTCGAGGTGAACCTCCGGAGAAGGCCGACTTCCTCTTCCTAAACTAAGTGTTGTACTACTCCTAGTGTAATAAAATGACTATCTAATCCTAGGCTAACATTTTCATGAGTTTTAGGGAAAGAGATTTACAGAAAAGAAACTACACTAGTCATGGTGATGCACCAAATAGAGGGGTGTTTACACTCCGAAAGGGTTAATGTGGGTAGGATGCTTGCATCATCGTTGACCACCCTCACCTATTACAACTTGAAAGGGTACCAAATACCACAAACTAGAGCATACGTTCCTTTGTTAAACTACAAGATTACAGTAGATAGATTACACTTAGTCAAAACATAGTCACTTTATCATGAGGATATAACACATGCACTTACAAGGAATTCATTCATCTAATAGACAATGATATCATAGCTTTAAATAACATAAGGAAAACTAAACTTTTCACAACTGATATCAATACTATTCATACCATTTACTCACAACATGAAATAAAATAATCTGAAATAAAGGTAGATCAATCATTCACATTAAGGAATTATGCATTCACAAAACATACATGATTAACCATTCACACAATAAATCAGAACTCTCAAGGCAACATGTTACTCTTGAAATATAATTGAAAGGTTTAAAATATTTGGAGTACTCTTCCAAGCTTGAAGAGTAACCTCCCAAAAATAATATGTATCCTCTGTTCTCTCTATTCTATCCTAAATACTCCTTATACTCAACTATTTATAAGCCTTTTAGGCTGAGCCATGATAGTTGGGCCCTTAACTAACACTTAACTAAAAATAGAAATGTCATTAATATTAAGGGAACATGCTCCCATGAAAATAGAAAATTTGTTGCAAAAGGTTTGACCAAGTCAACCCTATAACTTTGACTGATTCAGAGCTCGAATCTATCCTCTCATGGCTGCTCAACTTGATCTGGGTTCAAATTTAGGTTGTTACTATCTTCAGAAAATGCCTCATCCACTTTAGAAATGGTGGTTCTCGCACCCTGTAACTCACTGTATATCTCAACAACCTACTTCATCTTCTCTTTTCCCCTTGATGTGGAAGTAGACATTAAGCTCTGTGTTTTGGAAGTCAAGTTGGAGAAATTTGAAAATAAAGTCTTCGAAAACCTGAAAGAAAAATCTCTGAAATTCTGCAGAGGAAAGTTCCAAAAGAAATCTCCAAAGTCAAAATTTTTCTCCAAAATTTTCGAATTTTTTCGGAAAGTTCTCCAAAATTTTTCTTTGAATTTTTTTCCAATTTTTTTAATTTGAGTTTTGGGGTTCCGGGATTTTCAACTCACTCGACATTTTTAATCCCAAAAATATCTAAAATTCTAAAACGGAATTGTCTCGAAAAGAATCCCTAAATTAAACTCTGAAAGCTTGATTCAACTCGACCTACCTTGTTTCCCGAGCTTCTGGTCCTGCGATGACTCCACGACCTTCATTGCTCACTGTCCCGATTTCTTGATTTTGAATGTAGATTCAACCACCGAAATGAGCTCGGTGTAGAGCTCGCTCTACGTAAATCACACTAACACATGCCAACTAACTCAACGAGCAGCTCGACCACTTTTAGCTTGTGCCCATTTGTGATTGGCGTTGACAAATTTTCAAGCCTTACGTTGTCCTTTCTTAAACTTCTGAAATTTTCTGTGAACAAATGGGACATGAGGGTATGATAAGACACTTGAAAAAACATATGCCAATTTTAACTGTGTCTTTCTTGAGTTGAGCAAGTATGGGCCCTTCCAAAGGTAATTTTCTTGTTCTCGAGACCAATTTGAACCTCCAAGATATGAAAAAGAAGGAACAATCCCAGAGGATCCCAAAACCTTCCAGAATAACATACAAGGCTTTCAAAGCTTGAATTTGATCCAGCCAAGATATCTATTATTGTAAATTTTCCAACACCAAGGAAGCAAAAGGATGTTAGGATATTTCTAGGCCATGCTGGTTATTACAAGAGATTCATACAAGATTTTAACAAGATTGCAACGCCATTGTTTGTATTATTAGGAAAAGATGTTGCCTTTGAGTGGAATGAAAAATGTGAGACTGCATTCCAAACTTTGAAGAAAATGTTAACTACTACTCTTGTATTAAGAGGACCTAATTGGAACCTACCTTTCCACATCCATATTGATGCATCAGACCATGTCATTAGAGCTATCTTAGGACAAAAGGATGGAGTTTTGAATTATGTAATTTATTATGTTAGCAGAACTTGCCAGCATGTTGAACTCAACTACACAATAATAGAGGAGTTATTAGTAGTTATATATGCTATCAATAAATTCAGACACTACATCACAGGTTATCTAGTGTTCATTCACACTAACCATGCTACAATAAAATATTTGATAAACAAACCAGTAGTAAGTAAGCAACAAAATCATTAGATGGTTGCTCCTTTTACAAGAGTTTGATGTCACAATATTGGATAAGCTTGGCAAGGAAAATGTGGTAGCATATTTCCTTTCAAGAATGGAGACTAATGATGAAGAACATGTAGTTGATGACTCTTTTCTAGATGAGCACTTATTTTCTATCTCTATAAAAACACCTTGGTATGCAAACATAGCCAACTATCTAGTTTCAGGTAAAACACCTCCACACTACTTATACTCTGAGAAGAAATATATAGTTGAAAAGAGTGTGAATTTTTCTTGGATAGCTGGATTTCTATTTCATATAGGACAAGATCATGTCATGAGAAGATGTATAGATGATGAGGAAATATATGATGTCCTCAAATCCTGCCATAGTGAACCTTGTGGAGGACATTTTTCTACAAAAATAACAATGCATATAAAGTGTTAACAACTAGTTATTATTGGCCAACACTACATAAGGATGCATCACTTTACACCAAGAGATGTGATAAGTGTCAAATAATGGGAAAGCCTACCAAATCTAATGAAATGCCATTATAACCTCAATTGGTCTTGTAGCCTTTTGACAAATGGGGTTTAGACTTCATTGGCCCCATAGATCCTAAATCTTAGCAAAAGGAATACATCTTGGTATGCACAAATTATCTAACTAAGTGGATAGAGGTGAAGGAACTACCAAATTAGAAAAGTGAGAAAGTAGCCAAGTTTCTCTATGATCATATCTTCACTAGATATGGAGTTCCAAGGAGATTGTCATGAAAAGGTACACACTTTATTGTTGATGTAATTTTGATCTAGCTAAAGAATATGAAATCAGGCATAGGAAGTCTACACCATACCATCCCCAATCTAATGGCCAAGTAGAGGTGACAAATAGAGAGATAGAGGCTATCTTGACAAAGACCATTGCACTTCACAAAAATATTGGCAGACAGACTTCTAGAGGTAGTATGGGCATTCAACACAACATGGAAAATAACAACTGGCTTCACACCATTTGAACTCTTGTATGGTAAGATTGTTGTTTTTCCAATTGAATTTGAGCACAAAACACTAAGGACTGCACTTGAGCTAGGTATAGATTTATCTGAAGCACAAAGGAAAAGGATTCTCCAACTCAATGAGTTGGATGAAATGAGAAGATAGGTTGTGCATAATACAAAGGTAGTGTAGAAGCAAAGGATCAAATGGCATGATAGGTACATCAAGATAAGACAATTTTAAGAAGGTGATTAGGCACTCTTGTTTGACTCAAAGTACAAGGACCATATGGGAAAATTAGGAAAAGGTGGTTAGGCCCCTATGAGATTGAGAAAATCTTTCCCAATGGAGCTATAAAACTCACCACCATAGATCCTGTGAGGTTCAAGTTATTGGTAAATGGCCATAGGTTGAGGTTGTACAAGAAGCCAACTAACAAAAATACCTTCATGTAGTAGTTTAGAGGAGGAAAAAGTAGGATGGAAATAAGGACATAGAGTTAAAATAAAAAGTTGAGCCTCATTGGTTCATCTTCTGAGATTCCAAAGGATTGAGAAATTTTAGTGGCCTTAGTATATTCAACTTGTTGACTATTCCAAGGGCAAATAAAAGTGTTGTGATCATCCCTTTTTATGATTAGTAGCACTCTGCTAACATTTAATTTTCTTAGAATTTCTATTTTTGCAGGGTTTTGATGTTAGATGGTTACAAGAGTGCATGTTCTCCATCACAAGGAGAGCATGCAATGACTGAAGGTCCACTTGTAGCATAAAACAACAAACCCCTATTTTTTTTCATGTTTGACAAAGCTCATGATTTCATGAAAAGATCAAAGATATCTACACATGTGAGAGATGAAAAAGACAATTCTTACCCCAACAAATCGGTGTTCCCTCTCTCGAGAGTTAGTTGATTGTAGTAAGAAGCAACCAATATAACTCCAATGCACATCTGTAACATCTAGCAACATGCACAAACATTATTACAAGGTTGCATGCACCAAGGTAAAATTCAATGAGCATGCACAATAATCATTCTAAACAAGCATCGAGATAAGTGCACTCCACTACCACTTTATTAAAGTATAATTATAATGATTATTATTAATTTGTATTTATGCCAAGTCATCAATTATTTAATACATTTAAAATTTCATCGCCTTTCATGCCATGATGTGTCCCTCCACATAATCCCATGTTATCAAATCAATTAAATTCACACGCTTCATGTGGTCACATTAATCAATGATCTCTCTCATAACCATGCTACATATCATTTTGACCTCAAAATTCAAAAATACTCAAAACATTCACACAACTCAATTGTGTATTGTTCTTCAAGAAAAAATTGTGTGATTGTGTGTTGAGACCAGAGCAAGCTGTAGGTTCACAATGGGAGGAGACTTGATTCTCCATGAACCCACATAACACTCTCAACTTCTTAACACCCTCAAATTTCATAGTATTTTCAAGATAATGGGTGGCTAGACTACATAAACCGATTCCAGGTTTCAATGAATCAATGGTTGAAGAGTTTGCTAATACATTCAGAGATGGAGAAGCAAAGATAAAGGGTTTATCAGTAAGAATTAGTGATGATATCTTGGCAAAGGTAACTGGACTTCCTGCACAAGGTGAACTATTTCTTGAGAAAGAAAATCTAGAGGCAACCAAAGGGAATTTTCCAATGAGATGATGTATTCATCAATGATAGACAAGGTACACACAAAAATTATCTCAAACCTTTTTGGTTTGAAGTTACAAATTATATTATCAAGTATTTTACATGTGAGGGAAGATACTCTAGGCTAAATACAGTTCACTTTAAATTGCTCAATCATCGAAGAACAATAGACAAGTGAATGTGCCCAATTTCTTACATGAGATATTGAAGAAGATGAGTAGAGAGGCACAAAAGGGTCATTATACACTCTCACACCATTGCCTCATAACAATGATAGTAAAGCATACCCTACAAAGGGATCATCCAAAGATAAGATGGGAGGATTTTTCAAGGTCAAAAGATACAAATGATTTTTTGGGGAAGAGGAGAAAGAAGAAGAATAATAATGAGAGTAACTCTGAATCCATCACAAAGAATGTACCATCAACCTCCCAACCTAAACAACAATCTAAAGAACACCTTGCCTCTGAAAATTTACCACCTGAAGAAAATCCTCTTCTGTATCCCTGAAAGAATATTTATTATTGAAACCCTCTTAAAATTTTCTACTCCCAAATCATCTACCTCAAGGGTAAAAGGAAGTCTTCCAAGTCCACTCCTACACCACCAAGGCACTCTCATAGGCTAAAAACTAAAAGACCAAAAACCTCCAAGCCAACAAAATCCCAGACCATATCACTTGATAGTGATGTGGAAGCTACAGAGGAGAACATTGAGCCCACACCAATGGAAACAATGCAAGGAGGTACTGATGCTACATTTGTGAAAAATTCCCTGAAGAGCATATGGAGGGACAAGAAGACCAATCCCAAAATGTGGAGACAATGAGTGTGAAGGAGGGTCATGTAGAGAGAGAGGAAGAAGAGGTTGGAGGAGAAATTACACAAGAGTACCCTAAGGAGTGCATGGAGGAGCATGCAGTAGTAATTCATATTGATGAGATAGTTTGTGAAATGGAAGGATCTGAGGAGTAAATGGGAGAAGAAATTGGCAAGAAAGTTGACCAAACAGTTCATGTATCAGAAGGTACTGAGGAAGACAAAGAAGGAGAAATTGGAGAACCAATTGAACACATGCCCCAATCTGTTGAGGAGGTCATTGAGCACTTGGTCCATGGAATTGAGGAAGAGAAGATGTCTGTGGGAGTTGAACAAGTTACACCACCATTTTTACCACATGTTAGCATACAACAAGTAAATTTCACCCCATTGCAACCAAAAATTTTCATTAAAGAAGTTATAAGAGAGCATGTCAAACCAATTTGTAGGGAAATGGAAACACAAACAACTTGATTGATTATGGGTGAATCAATTTGAAACCTATGTTAATAGGTTAAAAGGAAAGTATGAAAGAGAAAAATAAGAACTCATCTTCCAACACAAGCAAGAAATTGAGGAAAAATATAAAGAAATTGAAAAGAAAAATCAAGAAGAGACACTTAAGGTGGCCCATGAGATATTCAAATACAGGCCTCCTTCTAATGTCTATGTTATTTTCTTAAAAGAAAATATGTTGCAGCTCAAACTTACTTATATCAACTCGACATGCCATTTGACATCAATGGAGCAAGGAACTTCTTTAGGTTGTATTTGAATAGCCCTCATGAAACTCAACTTCTACTTTGTGAACTTTACATGTATAACTATGCTCTTGAATATGATAGGGATTGGATTCCAATCCTATACATTGGAGATGTTCGGTTAAAGCACTTTGTTCCTATTTTTAGAATGAGTTGGATAAAAAAGACAAATGGAGGACTACATGCATTTGGAGAAAGTACAACCACTGATGGTCAGGGATGAAGCTAATAACACTAAAGAAATTATAGAGAAATATGGAAAGTATATGCAAAAGAAGGAAATTAGAAGAAGGGTGTGGTAGATGAGGAAAACAACTCATGAGGAGGTAGAGATATGATTAAAGATCATGGAATTCAGATAGTTCAAGCCTATAGAATGCGTTGGAATGAAATGTCTCCTAAACTGAAATAGAAGGAAATGCATTCATACCCTAACATAATACCAACTCTAAGAAGAGTGAATGCATACATTGAAATTGCACTAGATGTGCTAAAAATGGTTCCCAATTGGCTATCATCCCCTAATATTCCACTTTCCAATACCTAGAATGGATAGGTGATCAACCATTAAATGAAATAATACAAGATAGAGTCATGAACAAGCTTAGGATAAATGGAGGTTACTTATTCTATGAATCGAAGGGATAGATACTCCAGTGGATTTTAGATGAGTATGCAACACCATTCAGGAGGAACCTAAGGAACTTGAATGAGGAAATTCAAGAAATTAAGCCTGGGGATGTGATGAGTTGATTAAATTCCTTTATAAACAACTCATCCTCTATAATTTTGTTAATCCATTGAGACTATGTCCTTGTATTTCCTTGTTATACTATTGAACATCATCACTATAACTTGAAATTATTGGCATAATATTGATTAATATAGTTATTACTAGTTAACTTTATTTTGTGGTATTTTGAGTATGCATTTATTCTTATGGTTGCAATAAGTTGTTTGGATGATGATATGTGTGATGCCACTCTTGTTTGTAAACAACTTGTTATATGCAATAACATGCATGTAGAAATGACCTTTCTAGAGCAACTCATCCACATCCAAAGGGAATCACCTATAGCCAAAGGACATGTCTGCAACAACTCATTCATAGCCAAAGAATATCACCTATAGCAAAGGATCTGTGATTATGAAGATCTCTGGGAACATGAAGGATGACACTCCAAGCATGTACGTGTCATGGAAGAGGTAGTTACAAACTGGAACATGAGAATTGAAGATAACTCAACAATAGATCTGATTACTTATTACAACTCACTAAAGAACTGATTGATCAATTAAATACGTGATTTTAGGAACTTAATGGTTACTTGAGTTATGTATTTGATATTTGGACAATTGTTAGTTCTATGCATGTGTTTAAAATCTTGTTGTTTTGTTTAAGATCTTCCACTTGTTTCATTGAAGATATTTTACTTAGTCTGTTTGAACTCCTAGTTGAACTCTTCTTCTCATGTTTCATTGTAATTGAGGAATATAAAAGAGAAGGATTAATGCTAGGAATGTATCGGATGTAGATCTAGAAAAAGAATTAGAAGAGTAGAGGATACATGAGATAGAGAAGTTTTTTGTAATCTTCATGCCAATTCAATAAGAATATGAGTTTTATTTAGTAGCTTTTAGTTATAAGCCTTAGGAGGGATTAACACCCAAGGCAAGGCCCACTTGTGGTCTACTAAACCCCTCCATAGTTTGTTTCTCTATTTTATTGCATGGATAGACTAACAAGCAATTCATTCCTTTATCTGCATTATGAATTTACATGCTGCCTTAGTCATAGTGTTTAGAATCTATTTACTTTTTGTGATTTTAGTTTTGATTCAAACATTTATATTTCAAGCATTATAGTGAAAATAATTTCTTTCCATACCTCCTAAATTCTTTGTAACTATGCATACAACACTAGAATTATTGAAAGTTTACATCCCTTGGTTTGATGATTAAATGATTGTGAATTAATGAACAACATATTAATTGTTGCAAGTTAATTTGCACCATCACACATCCATCCGAGAAAAATACCATTAGATTCCCTCCATCTCACGGTGATCTCTGCCAACTCACAGGTCCGTAGGCCATTTACGTCACCTCATCCATCGTAGGCCATGCTATGTCCCTATCGATGTGTTTCTAAGGTCACCGCCATATTTTTATTTTTTACTTCTTATCTTATCAATGATCACCCCCTTCACTCAGGACATCATTATATATCTTTCCTTCTCTTTTTGATCTCTTACATCCTCTCTCTATCTATCTCTTTTAAACTTGTAATCGATTCTTCTTCGTATCATCGATCCCTAGTTTGAGGGGGATCACCTCAACCATCATTTTTCACCACTTCTTGTTTTTATCTCATGACTTGCTTAACACAAACCACTTGACAAAAAGGGGAAAATGTAGACACCAATTTTTGGTATGATTGTCCCCTATCATGCGTTCATTCCCATTCTTTGTCACTCTTGCACATTCGCACGTCCCTTCCTATTCAAATTTCTCTTTCCCTCCTAAATACTTATTTTCCTATTAAACATAATTACTATTATCATATCCTAATCCCATTTAATATTACCATTATTTATCCACCCCTAATTATATTTAGTTACCCCTAAAAACCTATCCATTATCCTAATCTTACGCATAAATACCCCCATTTATTGTCCCTAAGATTCCCACTTACACCCTTTAATACTCTTTTATCCTCCCATCACCATTTATTCTCCCCATGTAACATTAACTTGTGCAAAATCGCTAAAACCCCAATTTTAGCCCCTTTAAGGCCCCCATTTTGAAAACAAACATCACCTCCTTCGCCCAAGTGGATGGTCTGTCGCAATCATCGGTGACCCTATTAATATACCTCCATCCTTCCTCTCTCAAGGCTGAAATTTTTGGGTGTTCTGTTGTTACCTTACGAGCTTGTTTCATTCTTTCTCTCCGAGGAGTTACAATCATTGACTTGGAGCTAGATTACAATATTTTCACACCATCCGTGGAGGTTTGAAGATTTGAAGTTCACTTGGATTCCTTATTTTCTTTGTCACCACTTTCTTGTAGGTTTGCAGTTATCTTGGAAGCTCTTCCATTTCATCATCCTTTCTTTGATCCTCTTTATATTCCTTTTCCCATCTATTCAACTCACCAAAATCCCAAATCCTACCCCATTCGTGGTCGATCCAGTGTAGTCTCCGTCGACCCGATCAATATCTTCATTAGATCTGCCCTCTTTTTCATCCTCTTTATTCCCCATCATCCCCAACATCAGATCCAACCTTTTGGAGCATGTTCTAGATCTGTTTTCTACTTATCTATTGGTCACTTTGTCGTAGTCGCCTTCGACCGTGCCGGTCAATCTCAAGTCACCATCGACCCTACCAAGTTTGATCTTATTTATTAGTAATTACATTATTAGATATCTATTCGAGTATTTCTAGCATATCTTAGGTCTCTGTTGTAGATTGTTATTTATATCCATCATATCCATTATTAGTTATCATATATTTTAATCAAAGTGGGTTAACATCCATCCCTAGGAAGTTATCACTTCTCGGGACTGACCTTGTCAGGAAACCCACCATCTTATCTACTAATTGTTTTCTTTTTAGCTTCTATTTGTTGTACACGTTATCAAACTCTCCGTGGAGGGATATTTTTCACCCGTATCTTCATCTTTGTCTTCATCCACATCATGAGGTATCCTTAAACCATCCCATAGTTTTTGAGTTTCTTAATTTCTTGTATCCTTTTCATTAACTTGAAACATGAGTGAGAAATCTCATCAAACATGAGAAGGATTATGATTGCATCTATATCACATTACTTTCACTAAGTGGCCTCATATAGAACATCTTGTTCAATCCAAGGCTATTATTTACTCTTATGTTATCGATGTTACTACACTCGATTATAATGATGGTAATTCTATAGATGATACCCTCTTAATATGCTATACCCATGCTAAGAATGTTAAAATAATATGCTATAGGAATCCCTACACAACATAACATCAACATTATCATTATCTCCCCAAAAACATAAATACTACCTCCGATATGAAGGAATATGACGTTATGGATGACGATGATACTTATTTTAACTTCATCTCTAAGGATGAGCTCATGTACTACATGCCCCTAATTTATGATTTAATGTCTAACCCATATCCTATTGCCTCATATAGCCCCTCTACATCACTTATTGTGACATCTTCCACTCCTTCCCATTATACTTCTCCTCGTTATAACTCTACCTTCTAGGACATCACCATCACTCTTTCTTGCCATGGCTCCTAGCCTACATGTGGGTGACTCATATTACATGTGGCATGAGGCTCATGGGTATGATGTTTCAAATTGTAGATCTTGTCGATGATATATGAATAAATTCAAAGTGGAAGTCACATGAGACCAACAAAATAAATCCACACAACCCTCTTCCGTAACACCACTCTTTTGTTCTCATCATGGTTTTTATCACATATATGTGATACATGGTAGGTTATCAACCACAAGTGCCAAGTATGAGAACATTCTTCCCATGCACCTAAACATTGAGCTTGATCCCTTTCATCACATTATTTTATGTCATCATCTAGTACTCATAGAACCCATCACTCCCCTCTCATCCCTCTCTTGATGATATTCATTTTGATGTCCTCACATATATTTCTAATTAGATTGATGATTCCCT
Source organism: Taxus wallichiana var. yunnanensis (assembly GCA_018340775.1). Taxonomy (NCBI): domain Eukaryota; kingdom Viridiplantae; phylum Streptophyta; class Pinopsida; order Cupressales; family Taxaceae; genus Taxus; species Taxus wallichiana. The sequence goes on from CM031239.1 coordinate 355,951,011, forward strand.
CTTTTCCACAGGTTAAAACTACATCATGGTATCAACATCATACAATAAAACCTCAAGGACCTCATGATTCATACTCACTATTAAATATTACATGATGTAATTGACATCATCAATGATGCATGCCAATCATTCACATTGTCATTAAGACACTTTATTCTTCTTGGTCTATCTCTATAGATCTATTGCTTGGGTTCATCTTTCTTAGTTGGGTTTTGATGGCCATTGTTTCATATCTTATATATTTTGGTAATTATCTAATACATATCAATCGTGTTTCTATGGCCATTGCTTCATATCTTGGATATTTTGGTAATTATATACTATCTCTTATCTTAGATACTTTGGTAATTCATCTCTCACTTGGTTTTCTACAGCCATGGATTCCTACTTTGGTCATCATTTTCCTATCATCTCTTCTTGGGTTTACCTCTTATGGTTGGGTTGCCCCTCTAATTGGTCCCCATCTCACCAACATTACACCGCCCTATAATTTTTTAAACCCTATTATCATTTTATTTCTCTTAGTCATAAATATTCCTATATTTATGCATACATATGAAAATGGATTAGAAAAGTAAACATACATGCAACACCAATAAACATGACATCACCAAAAAAACTATCATATATATATATATATATATATATAATGAATCACTTTTACATCGTATACAATCTATATCTCAAATTACAACCATCCCTCAAGTACCCCCTCCCTCAAGCAAAGATTGTTTGATGCTTTGAGCCGATGACACTTGACTCATAACACGTAGGTATCGTTCCAAGGTGATGAGGCTCTAGATAAATCCCCTATAGCCTCTTCCTTTGTTCTATCTATGTGAATCTCTAACTCTAAAATATGATCTACATAGTCGGTTGGGTACAACTATAACCTATGCATCTTATGTTATCATTGTTTTCTCTCTGCTAGTTTCACCTCTACCTAGAGAATCCCTACACCAAGGAAATTATATCTCCCACACTCATTATTTCTTGAGCATATATGTGCCTCTTAATATCATAAGTTGCCTCTCCCACCATCCTAAACACACTTGTTGAGTCTCGATTATCACCGATGTTGGATCCGATACTGAGGTCGGTTTTGTAGACATAGTTTTGGTATATCTCTAGAAATAATTATAGTCCAATAGAGTGATATGAGAGCTTTCGACGCATATTTGAACATGTGAAATGGAATTTGTTTGAGTAAGATACCGTTTATAGAAGTTCCCAGTTGGAGGAGTAAAAATAGGGGCAACAAACCAATTAGAATGCGACACGTGGTAGTGCAATAATAATTTAAAAATATGTTTTTGTTTTTCAGCTCGGTTTTCAACACTCGAGTTTGGTCAAGTGGGCCGCACTATTTGTTAGTTGGGGGCCCTTAGCCAAGATCGAAAAACTCTTTTTTCAGAGGCGTGCATTTTCCTATGTATGTTCATATTATCATTGCCACATTTTTGTATATATATGCCTCATATTGTAATTACTTTAGGCATGTGGGATTTAAGTATATTGCATTTTAAATTATTTACCATGTAATTACCATTCCCACTGACCTGTTAAGTTTGGCGCAATCTCAACAACAACCAACATCTCAATCAACTCACCCACATGGTCAACTCGTCATGCACCCATCCGCACCCTAACTAACCCACATCATACTTCCATCAATTCACCACCAAATCACCAAAAGAGTCAATACTTAGCTAGTTGACAAGTGCAAAAGCTTCTCGTAGAAAAATAGTTTAACCCTTGTGCCATTTTAAAACCATAATCCCAAAATTCGAGTGAGGAATGTGGGATTTAATCCCAAGAAATGTAAAATGTGGGCGGTATGTGGTTGGGGAGAATCGAACCCCAACCACATCCTTAAAAATATAGCCTTGGTCATTGAGCCACATGGTTGACTCAAGTCTATAAAAGGGCGAGTTGGTATTTGAACAAGGTAATTTTAAAGATTGTATTTTTTTGTAACATAGTAGTTTGTAAAGAAATGGATTTTTGAGTAGTTTAGGGAATTTTTAGATCTCGGTGTAAACTGGAAAGTTGTTCAAAATTTTGAGATAATCTTAGTGCATTATTATTTTACCAATTTGGAGTTATTTTGATGTTATTTTAAAGCATGAAAGTCAATTTTGACATAGAACAAAGGGAAGAGATTGTGCAAGTGCTTCGGGAAGGTGGAGAAAAACAATGATCATCGTCAGAGTCTTCCGAAGGTCTAAGAGCATGAATTTGCAGGTTTCAAGATATGTTATTGTTTATTGTAAGTTTATTGTACTTGTAATTTTGACATATTAATGGATCTTTGAAATGAACTCGAAGACGTAGGAAATTTCGAACCCCATAAACAATCTTGTGTCGTCTCTTATCTCGATTTTGCACTATGATTTCAGCCAATTTTCTACATTAATTAAGTAGATTTTAATTCGATAAACATAATTTAATCGATTACGAAATTTACAGGAATTTGGGTAATATTAAATCTGGATGGTTTTGATTGAACTGTTGATTAAGTTGATTTTTGGAATCTTTAAATCAGTTTTGGATCAATTTATAACATTTGAAATTCAGATTTTTGTCAGTTTTTGATTCATACAAGTCACAAAACCGATAAGTTAATTGATCCATTTTGTAAACACTCAAAATAGTAGAGGGTCTATTGTTGTTTATAGATCAAGTTTTTGGTATCAAAGCCGGTTGAATTTGGTGGTTTTTCTTTCATTTTGCATTTGATATCAGTTTGGTTTTCTAACTCCAACAGATTTATTGACATTGTTGGCTTGATATTCCATTTACAATGTGCATTGTTTGGAAGTACATGTTGTTTGCATATAGCCATGGGTAAAGCCTTGAAAAGAGAGAGGATGGAAGAGCTTGAAAGCATAAACAAACATATCTAGGAAGAGAATTCTTTCTTGAGATGCAAGATTTACTCCTTGGAAGAGGAGATTAAAAGTTTGAAATTAGAGTTAGAGACCAAGGATGAGCTCTTGATAAGATTGTAGTGTGGTGAGCCAGAAGAAGGATTTGCCTTCCACTTCAAATGCAAAAACTATGAAAAATGATTGCACTGTAAGTTTATCACCATGTTTTTCTTCCTCCCATTCAGATTCAGGTAATGTTTTTGGTGAATTTGAAAAACATACTAAGGGCATTGGATCTAAATTATTGTTTAAAATGGGATTTGATGGAAGAGGCCTTGGTAAGAATGGCCAAGGTATTGCTAACCCAATACATGTAGAGGATCATCCTCATTTTTTAAGTTTGGGTTATTCTAGTGTGGGAATGGAAATTGGAGAGTGCTCCAAAAATGTTGAAGGGAGACAAGCTTCCGACAACCAAGTGATTACCCCACTAGTCTTACAGGAAGACTCTTTACAGAAATTGTTGATTCATCATCACAGATTGATGAAGGATTGGGTAAGAAATTTTAGAGAAGAGGTAATGAGATTCCACCTCCTCGTTCTTACACAAATCATAATCATAAACATAAGGGAAATTGTAAAACTTTTGATGATGCACTCTTTCAGTTTAAACAATATGGATTTGATATTTAGAAAATGATGTATGCTTTTCTGTGCACTTTTTATGGGTTAAGTAATCATTCTGTTGCCTTTTTTGGAAGAGAAATTCTTTTTGTAGAAGTGGTTTCCTGATGAGCTCATTTCTAAAGATAAATCTTATCATGTTAAGGAGAGAAATGGAAAACAATTTTCCTCTCCTAGGAAGAGGAACCATTGAACTCATTTTCGTATGAGTGGAAAAAGGTTGAAAGATCTTTGGAAACTTCACCCAACATGCCATCTAAGAAATGGTAAAAAGAAGTTGGTTTATAAGGTAAAACAAAAATAAGTTGTTAATCCACCAATAGAAAATAAAACAACCTTGGATCTATCCACAAATTTCCCACAGATGAGTCCATTTTATTTTGATATGGAAAATGAAAAATCATTTGTTTTAATGGATAGATTTATATAACATTGTTGATATTGATGAATAACATGCTTTCAATTCATTTTGTACCTTTGCTTTTGGGATTCCGTTTATTTTGGTAAAGGAATTAAACCCAAATTTTAAAAAAATTTAAAAGGGAAAATGAATTTTGGAGTTATCAAGATTCATGAGAGGAATTGAGAGATAGGTTCATCATGCTCAGTTATCTTCTTACATTTGAAAATTTGAAAATACTCCATTTGAATATCCTATTTAGCATTTTGAGTTCCTGATACAGTTTGGGTAAAAGGAATTAAACTCATATTTTTAGCTTTGGAGATTTTTGATAGCAGTTTACGCAGGTTGTTGGGCACATTGGTAGTGTTCAATTTTCCATACTTGCATTTCAAAGTAACTGTTGTTTTGTGAATGCATCTATTTTTGGCATGTATATGTTGGATGCATTTTAAGACCCATATTTTGGGCAGTGTTTGTAATTGTGATCACAATGTAAAATTTCATTGTTGTCATACTTTTAAATCACATGTTTTATAAGACCCATGTGGGCAATAAATGTGATTTCTAAATATGGTTACAACATTAGAATACATTTTGATTACACTGAAATCATATTTCAAAGTTGCAAGTGATCTAACAGATTTCACATGGACATTAGCCTAGTTGTTGGCATTTTGGTGTCTATTTATTACTGATCTATTTTGGGTGAGATTGTATTTGTAGAGATTGGCCATGTCATAGGGAATCAATTTGATAGTTGCCTCTTTTGGTATTTGATTGTCTATTTTAAAACTAATCAATTTTGTGATGACGATTGTAGTCAATGTGGTTTGACAATTCTATAGGGATTCAGTTAAACATTCACCTATTATTAGCATTTTTTTGTCTTTTCAAATTGATCTATGTTGTTTACAAATGTTTGTAGATTCACAGGGAATCAGCCAAACTCTAGCCTCTTGTAGGCTTTTCTATTATCCATTTTAAAAGATCAATTTTGTGATATGATTTTCAATAATTTATAGTAAATTTTTTCCTACAACACTATTTATATGGATCCTGTGTGTTGTGAGATGCAGGAAGATGATTAACAATTTTAATGGGTAAAAACAATTTTTGTGGAAAAAAGCCATCTTAGTGGGGAGGTGTGATCAAAGGTCATTTTAGTGGACAAAGTTTCCCTAGATCTACTAAAATCATTACAGTATGGTAGAGCGCTATGAGAGATTTGTGACACATATATGAACTCATGAAACAAACTCTATTTGAGCAAGATACCATCTATATAAGTTATCGATTGGAGGAATAAAAATAGGGGCATCGGACCAATCATAATGCAACATATGGCAGTGCAAAAATAATTTAAAAAAGGTGTTTCTAGTTTTTGCCTCCATTATTCGACACTCGAGTTCGACAAGTGGGCCCGCTATTTTTGGTGGGGCTCTTAGTCAAGATCGACACACTCTTTTTGTGGAGGCATGCCTTTGCCTCCATATTTGTATTAATATTGTCACATTTTTGTATATATATGCCTCATTTTGTAATTGCTTATGGAATGTGGGATTTAACTATCTTGAATTTTAAATTATTTACTATGCAATTACCTTTACCACCGACTTGCTAGATTGGGTGCAATCTCCACAACAACCAACATCTCAACCAACTCACCCACGTGGTCAACTCACCATGCACCCAACCCGCACTCCAACTAAATCACAACATACTCCCACCAATTCACCACCAACTCACCCAACAAAGTAAATATGTGTAGGTTAGTGAATGCAAAAGTGGCTCGTAACCACATGGTTTAACCCCCTGCTCCATTTTTAAACAAATACTTGGTTTGAAAAAAGCCGTGTGAGGAATGTGGGATTTAATCCCAAGAAAAGTAAAATGTGGGTGGTGGGTAGTTGGGCTTGTGCAAATCACAATATTCTGCCTTTAACCCCAACCACATCCTTGCAAAATATATCCTTTGCCATTGAGTCACACGTTGACTCAAGTCTATATATGGAGATCTCATAAGAAAGATGGGATGCCCTTAGTCTATCACATATTTCAAAGCACAAAGTCTTAATATTTGTATTAATGTTTTCTTTTGTTACAAAAAGTACAAAACCTTTTCTTCTCACTTCTATTTTTCATCTAAAATATTCACACCTTTGAATACAACAAGTATTCAAGTATATAGAATGGAAGAAAATGAGTTGGTATTTGAACAGGTAATTTTGAAGACTGCGCATGATGTCATTTTTTGTAATAGAGTAGTTTGTAAAGAAATGGATTTTTGCTTTGAAAGCGGCGAGATGTAGGGAATTTTCAGATCTCGATGTGAACTAAAAATTTGTTCATAATTCCGAGATGATTTGAGAACATCTATTATTTTCCGATTTCGAGTTCTTTTGATGTTGTTTTAAATCATGAAATTATCTTTTCACAAGTGAAAGAAGAAGGAAAGAGGACTCCATTTGATGCATTGCAAGGGCTTCCTCCTTTATCTTATCAAGTGCTTGGGAAGGTGGAGGAAAAATAATGATCATCTTTAGAGTCTTCAAGCGAAGATCTAAGAGCACGGAATTTGAGAGATGCATGTTTCAAGATCTATTATTGTTTATTGTAAGTTTATTATACTTGTAATTTTGACATATTAATGGATCAATTTGAAAAGAACTCAAAGACGTATGCAATTTCTAATCTCCGTAAACAATCTTGTGTCATCTTATTATCTAATTTTACATTCTCGATTTCTACTTTTTTGTTTCTAATAATTTTTTTGACAAAAATGTGTGCAAACATTCATTAAAAACATTGTTTGATAAACATTATGTGCAAACATTATGTAAAAACATTGCATTTATGTACAAACCAAGCATTGTGTACAAATTAAATTCAATGTTGTGTTGTTAAATCAACGAGAAGATGGGGAGAGGACACGACCAAAGGAATGCGCTTGGGTCTGGGGCCCTATAGAGAGAGATATCCCCACCGAGTGGATATGAGATATGGCTTGATCAATCTATGGGTGAACCTTGGGATAAGGGTCCCTCGCTTTCTTTTTGAGATAGGTTACTCATCCACCTTCCTCATTAACTAAGTCTGATTTTAATTCAAATAAATATAATTTAATTAGTTATGACATTTACAACCTCTTGATCGGAATTCGGGTAAAATGAAATCTAGATGGTTTTGATCGAACTATTGATTAAGTTGATTTTTGGGAATCTTTAAATTAGTTTTGGATCATTTTATAACATTGAAAATTCAGATTTTTATCGGATTTTGACTCATACAAGTCACAAAAATTGATAAGTTAATTGATTGTTTTTGTAAACATTCAAAACAATAGGGGGTTAATTGTTGTTTACAAATTATATCCACCATCAAGATCATATTTTTCAGGTCTAGGATGTTATCTAAGATCTAATGATGTACACCCTTAATAATCGCATGTCACTTAATTGTGGTCTACTATGAAAAACACACAACTCACATACCTCATTAGCGTTGATCTATTTCAACATCGTCTACGTTATCATATTACTAAATTTGAGGCTCACATTATTGATTGACTTGTGCCATTATGACAACACATTCTCGCTTAGGCTCCCAAAACAACCTCCACCTCCTCGAGCCTATGCTCTTTACCCTACCGTCCCCATCATATAAGTCATTATTTTGGCACCTATATATGATAAATACCCTCATCCTAGCCTTCTTGATCACCACTCATGATGGCATTCTTGTAGTATAGGCGCCGTGAGGTGAAAAGGTGCTGCAAGGATAAATTAGCGCCACGGGGGCAGATGCGATGGACATCTGACATTTTTGGGAAGGCGATATTTTTCATGTTGTAAAGGATGACTCTCTACTCTCCCATCCACTATGGAAGCTTACCCTTTCAGGGTTGTCCCCACCTCTACCACCCGAGGTTTGTCTGTGCGCACCTCTTTCTCCCCTCTATCACTACTACCAATCACTTGACTATGGGCATGCATAACTTGACATGGTTATAATGGTGTGGATTAGTCCTCTTTACGAATGAAAACCAGCACATGACCTATTTAATCGCACTCGACCTCCCGAGGTCGTGCGATAAGACAACCAATGTGGAATGAATTGGGTCCAGATGGCTATGAGTAGCTGTTGCAGTGCGAGAGGGAAAAGAAATATAGCAAATATGTGGAAATAGGATGATCAAGCTATCAAGGCAAAACAATTTCCTCAACACGTAATATCGGGATCTGCTCGTCAAGGGAAAGAAAGGCCCTTCTAACTTGAATGGGTCTAATGGATGGGTCAAAAATAATAGCCACACAAAGACTCCAATCAATTTCAAGCTTTGTAGAAATATCTTCTAAGGGTCATGGGATGTGTAGAAAACCAACGAGTGTGCCTTCAGTGATGATGTCCAGACAAGGTCATGGAATAAATGAGAGAGGCATGATTCCATTGGCTCTATGGGCGGTTGCATTTGTTCATCCGAGATGATCTAAGAACATCTATTATTTTCGTGAGGGTTTGATGAGCTTTTTCATTTAGAATGTTCATTTGTTTGATAATGTCTTTAGAGTCTTGGAAGTGGGGATGTGTTATCAGCCAATTTTGACTTTGCAAAACTAATAAAAAAATAAAAATAAAAATGGAAATTTTAAATTTTCTCAAAAGTATTACTTTGTGTGGTTTCACTCTCATCATGACCGTCTCATTTTTGTGATCATTGGTCTTTGTAGTGCCCCGCTTAAAGTAAAATCCAAAATAAAAGAATTCAGAATAAAAAAAAAAGATAAATTAAACTGATGTTAGGTGGAACTGTGCAGAATTGGTCGGCAAGTGGAAGGGAGATGGCATACAGAAGGAGTTGTCAGAGAAGCATGCAACTTTTCAGGCCCATCACATCCCTTGCAGATCAATACAAGCACTTTATTTTTACCTCCATAAGCACTTTTTCCCACGCAGAAACCCAATTCAACTTTGTAATTTTAATCAGTAGTATGGATAGTCGCAACTTTTAGAAAGAGGATTAGTTTGGTTTTTCGTTTAGATTTTTTTTGCTAATTGGGCATGGTTATAACGACTGCGTGTGTATGGAAGACATGGGTTTTCCTCATCAGACAGTCACACAGTCTTGCATTTTCAACACGCAGAGCTCCAACCTAATCAGTTTACTCCCACCTTGTGCGCCAAGTTGAGTTTTTATCGGATGCTACAGTTGGAAGTGCTTGGGCAGACATGCATGCAAAATGTGGAAGCTCATGCTTGGCATGTGAACTGCTTATTGAATACCGAAAAGCAACATGGCCTTTGTCCTCCAATGGCTGTTGGATATACATGAACTGGTTTTGTTGAAAAATCTCACAAACTTTCAAGCAAATACATGCGCAGGTGTAGAGCCTCCTGCCCTTTTCCAACTTCCTCCTATCCTGTGCCAAAATGGGGATTTTTAGATGCTTGGTTGCAAGTGCCTGGTAGTCAGGTATGCATAATGGGAAACTCACATAAGCCAAGTCTTTTGTTGGGGGAAACACGTCTGAGAGAGGTGGTCTAATGGAACACACCTGACCATGTAAGCTTCATTTTTGTTTGTTTTTTTAATGCAAGCTCATAGGTTTAGTGGGAAAGGGTTGTATATAGTCCAATGGCATGAGCGTTGGTAATAGCATTCCACCTAGAACTGAATTTTACGCCTACTTGGTTGTCATTCCCTTACGGTGTTGGCTGTCTTGAGGGGGCTCTAAACTTTATCTTCAACTCACTAATTAAACCTGTGGTGGCTGGTCAGACGTGTTTGGTTGGTACCCCTGTAGAGCGCATAATATTATGGGGCTGCAATAAATTTCAACTCTTCTTTTGAAGTGGATCGTCAAAATGCTGCAACTTATGTCTTCTGTCAAACATCTATATTTAAGGAGAACAACCAGTCTGAAAGATTCATTTTATTGAAATAAATGTGTTTCCAAGCTCCGTAAACCTCTTCCAACATTCTCCTAGCTCGTATTCAGTATGGAGCCTTGAGTAGGCCCTAGACAACCATCAAAACTAAATGGGCAACATATTCTGTTGGAAAATTTCAAGTGATTGGGAATATTTGTATGTCGTTATGGAGGTCAGATCAACACTTGTGAACTGTTTGACATAATGCCCAAGTGAGATGCGTTGAACCGAATCCTACGGGGTTGACCGACTTCATCTCTCCAGGCATGGTTCACCTCCCCTTATCTTTCATAACTCTCGTACTTTAGTTTTTCGTTTGCAACTTAATATAATTTTTAAAATATTAGGATTTTAATACTTTTAATTGTTTTATTTTAACTTGTTGCAAAACAATAAAATGTCATATCGTAATTAAAAAAATCAAAATAACTCTTTTGTATTAAACCATGAACTTCAACCCTCATTCTAAGGTGATTTAGAAAAACTCCTACCCAACTAGATCACTACAATATTATTTTATCGACAATATGAAATTGACTTCCCAGTAATAATGTTGACCATCTCCCTATTTAAATAGTTAATTTTTGTATTTTTGGAGACTCATTAAGTACCCTTCGTAACTCTGAAAATGAGATGTTAAGCTTCATTCATGTACCTTGTTATGTGAGGAGTCACCTTAACCTTTGGATTGACCCCGAATGAACATATGTGATCTTTTTGATGCTCTTATAGGAGCCTGTTACACTATTTTACAAAGAGAAATTGTTAAATCTAGAAAGTTGGCTTTCATTTTGAACCACCATTTGAAACCTGGATAGAGAAATTATTATCCATCTTCGCAAACCTCTAGTGTTTTTACTAGACAATTGCATGGAACCTTCAGTTTAGGGAAAAACACTTTTCTGGATAGTTTGACAATGGCATTTTGTAGGCCTCTGGTCGCAGTTTGACAAGGTCAAACTGGACCAATTAGGACCGGTGGCTTTAGAAAACTTGTCGCCATTTGAAGATTATTTTCTAGTTTTGAGTTTCGTTGACTCTGTTGAATTATCCTTATATAGGGAAATTTGTAGGAAGTTTCTCGTTGCGCATTCATCCATCAAATGTCAATTTTGGACGTGGTTTTTCTGAGCCCTCGAGCTAACTTTTGTTCATTTACACTGGGCCAACTACGACCAGTGGCCCCAGAAAACTAGCCGCCAAACGTAAACCATTCGCTAGTTCCAAATTCCGTCAGTTGCTATGAACTCTTGGTATATAAGTGGACACGTAGAAATTTAATCATGGTGTGTGTTCTCATCGGAAGACAACATTTGGAAGTGGTTTCTTAGCCTCCGAGCCCGGTTTGAACGTTTTTGTAGCTAGTAAGAAAATGTAAAAATAGAAAGTTATGGGACCCTCATCGGGTTGCCAAACCACCATGGAAACTTTTGACACATGTAAATAATTGTTAAAAAAACTCTATAGTGTAACTTGTGTGAAATAGAACTTTTGACAAAATGGTGTTTTCTCTCTCTTCCCTTCTCTTTCTCTCTCCTAGGTTACGAAATGAAGTGAAATGAAATGTAATGAATACATGTTTCTAAACCTTTTCTTTCGACTGCAAATTTTAATTATTATTATATGTGAATGGGAAACTGAAAAATGTTAATTATGTTAGATTAGGGTGGATGTCATGCCAGTGATTTATCACTGATTTCATGCTCACATGGTTTTGCAGGACGCAAGAAAGATGGCGAAAAGGCGTTGAGTAATTCATTGTTTATTTTTGGTAATATATTGAAAGACTTATAGTTGAAATTGGTAGTATGTAAAAGTCGCTAGATTAATAAGTGCTTGAGAAATTGGTATTTCTTTCATGGATGTTATTTTGATCCCAAAATTGTTATGGTAAAAGTGGAATATAAATGTCAAAGGGAATTGAAATTAATACCTTGTAGTGAACTTTCATTGTGTAATTATTGGTTTAATAATTGGTGTTGTGTTTCTTACCTTGAAAATGTAATAAAGGAACCTAACCACAATAGTCAACCCTAGTTCAAAATTTGTGCATAACTAACCTCCCGCCTATGTTAATCCCTTAGCGTAGAAAGTTGTGACCTTCAAACAAACCTTTACACTCGATGGAACATCCTAGTTTAGGAAAATAAGATCCCAAGAATGGGTTTATCATCTTAGTCGGTATGTTTAGTGACATCGTCATAAACGTGACAGATAGGAGCATCACAGTCAAACTGTATCTGGAGTAAATAGAGCTAACTCTTCCTTCGTATCCTAGTGGACTACCTTGTTTTCCGCAGATAGATTTAGGATTAAATTTCTCCATCAAATGAATTGCTTGTGGGACCCAGATGACATCATGGAGCTAGTGAAATAATTGTATTATCACTTAAAATTTTGTTAATGAACTCTTTAGATCCTCTCAGCTAAATGTCTTATCTTTGACTAGTGACAATATAGTGCCTTGACCTTTTTTCGGAGGGTCTATAGGGTGAATATGTTTTGAACCTTAATCTAATCTATAATAGGGCATAAAGACCTAAGTGAAAATTGGAATTAAACTAAACCTTAGTTGATTAGGAGGTTAACTTGTGGGTATAAAATTATAATTAACTCCTTGCAAACGAAATTGATTTGAAAGATGTTGATTTTAGAGAACCTTAGAAACTGAAATCTTGTCCCGTAATCCCTTGTTATGTCATTTTATGGCATTAAGGAATAAAGAATATTTCATATGTAGAATCGTGAAATGCAGAAACATGGGATCTTACTTGAACATAAGTCACTTGTGGTTCATGTGTAGTTTATAATGCTTCTAACCATGTACTTCCTCAAGATGTCAGATAAGTACTTTCGTAACTCTTTTGTTATAAAATGATGGTAATAACGAGACCATAATGCGATGTAAAAGTAAAGCATAGAAGATTAAAAATGAGTTTTGAGGTTAGGGATAATGCCACTCTTGGAGTCCTTATCACTCAATTAAATATCTTCATGTGTTACAAAGAATATGAGTTTTCCCTTGGCGAGATCAAACCTGGAGAAAAAAAAAAAGATATATATATATATATATATATATAATCTAAATACAATTTCTTGTTGTGAGAATGTTGAATCGGGAAATAAAGATACCGTGATCGAAGAATGTTTAAGGGGAAAATGGATCTTGAATCTAAACCCCCTCCTTAATCAACTAATATTGCCTTCTGGACATCAAGTCAGATTATCTTGAGTTGCAAGGGTAAAATGTAGACATTGAATAAACGTTTGGGAAGCATATTCTTAACATAAGAACAAGATAATTAAGTACTTTATATGTGATTTGAATTATGCCAAGTAAGCATGTGAGTTATGGGAATTTCCGTGAAGTATAAAAAAAGCCAACTTAAAATGGTCAAACTGTAAATTAAATGTGGAATGAACTTAAGTTTCGTAGATGGAAAGAGGAGAAAGTTATCCTTGCACAATAATGTTCTTAGAATGTTAATCGTAACTAAGATGCAATAAAAGAAATGATGTGTTGTGGGTTTGCCAATCCTTGAGTCTTTTTTTGTGTGGTGGGGTCATTGCTAGTATTTATTCATTGGGAAAAGTGTGACATCAAAATGCCTATGTTGTTTTCATGTGTCTATGTGAGTCGATGACTTATGTAATTGTCGTATGTGTTGTCGAGTTTCTGTATTAGGTGCCCTTGCGGTGTTGTGTAGTGAGCAATGTAAGTCAAAAAAAAATTATCTGGTTATTTTTACTGTTGTTTTTGTGGGTGTAAATGTGGGGTGTTACTGATCTTCGTATCATCCATTTAAGCGAGAATTCCTCCCGCTAGATCTCAAATCGTGTTAAATATTAATTAATTTACTCTTTGTTTAATAAAATTAATTTTTAATAACTTTGGAGTATTTAATTAAATAAATATTAATTAAAATTCATTTGACAAGTTTTTTTGTCGGGGAAAAATAAGCTTCCGCTTCCCATTGTTGGGGATGCCAAATTGGCTTCCCGGGCCCGGATTTCCCCTTTCCTGGCAAAATTGTTTTAAATCCCCACTTATGGGATTTCTTCTCCCGATTTCCAAATTAATGAATTGGCAAACAGGAAAAAAATCTCCCAATTTCCCACATGGGGAAATAAAACGGGATTTCTCAACCTGCCTTGCCATTTCCATTGGCAATTGGCCATTGCTTTCCCATTTCCCCCTGACAATTAATTCCACTACCCGGGAAGAGGGGAAGTTGGGTTAACCCTCATAAATTCCTCCGTCGAACTCGTTGGAAAGAGTCATGCGAAGCTTTCTAAATTTCTTCTTATTTCTTCTAAGAAACATAATAATATTTTTATCACATCCATCAAACAATACTAGTCTGTGAACGCCATTGTGAAGGAGAAATACGTGCAAGAGGACAGTCCAAGCAAAGGCCATTGCAAAGGATAAAACCAATCCCAAAACACCACTTGGGAGAGGAGAGGACAGTCATAGAAATATTTATGTAAAAAAAGATAGAACAATCAAAGTAAATCTCTGCACAGCGAAGGAGCATGAAAAGAGTATTCACCAAATCCAACACAGCCAAAGGAAAAGAAAGTTCAACGCATTGGCAAAGGAGGACAGAAAAATCATTTTTCCACACATTGGAAAAGGAGGACAGTCATAGAAATCTAATGCATGCAGAAGTTTTTGAAGAAGTTTCAACACCTTTTTTGAAGGAGAAATAGTAGACCAAAAGTAAAAGCCACGGAAGGAGGACAATCCAAAACAACCGAGGAGACAACAAGAACAACTTTCCCGCATAGTCAAGGGGGCAAACAAGGTGAAAACCAAAGCCCACGTTGATGAATTTTTCCACACAGCCATAGAAAAGAATAATTTCCACGCCTTAGCAAAGGAGGAAAAATCCAAAAATAAACAAGTTTCCATGCAGAGCAAGCAAGGAGGAGGAAGGCCACGTGTGGAGGAAAGAAAACAACTCCCACACATTTGCATAAACGCACCAGTCAGGAGAAAATCTCACACGCAGGGCAAAGAAAAAGTAGCACATTGCCACGCACCGACGGGTAGTTTAAGAGAAAAATAAATTCATATCAGTCCAAAACAGGCTGGCCACGTGTGAGAGGAAAAGAAAAAATAAATAATTTCCATTCACGCATGCAATAGTAAAATAAAAGTTTGAATGCGAAGAAGGAAGGATAAAAAGATTCCAATTCATTCATCAAAATCTCCACAAATAGTTGTCTTAGAGCATGCCCACGCATTCACCAAATCAAGGCCAATTTTCAACGCCTATGCAAGGGAAGAAGACAAGGTAAAAGTTAGAAGTAAAGTTGAAATTTTGTTTTCACGCATTGGGAAAATTCATACAGTCCAAAAAAAGAAAAAGACATATCCACCACACATTCTCCAGGTGTATCAATGCATTTACAAGAAGATTCAACAAGTATAGTCACGCATCGATCAGAAGATCGCATCGAAGAAGTAAATCTCAAATTGCGCGGTCATTAAAATCTGGTGATTTTCATGCATACCAAGAGAGAAAAATAAAAATCGGGAGATTTTAATTATTTTATATATATATATATATATATATATATATATATATATATATCATCGTTGTCGCCAGAATCAAAATTCGAGCTTAGTCTTGATATTTTTGTTTGTATTCACATTTTAAAAATTTGTAATTCGGGATCAATTATTATTATTATTTAAATAATAATAATAATAATAATAATATTAAAGCGAGTCATATTTTTCTTGCATTGACGGGGGTTTCAGAGACTGAGACCCAACCCGCTTGCATTGTTTTGCGTGCCTGAGTCATTCTTCTGTGAAATTCATAATGGCCGAGAAATCTAACAAATCCGTAGGAAGATCAAGGAAGCCAGTGGAGAAATCGAATAAGTCCACACTCAAGTATGAATTCCAAGGAATCATCCCTCCTAGTTCCATTAAGTCAGCATATGACAATATCACTGATACAAATCTGGGTCACATCAATGTGCAACAATTTTGTGAATGGGTGAAAAATGAAGGCAAAACCATATTCTCGGATAGGCTTTACCATAGTGGTCTACCTCAAGCAGTAGCATTTCCTGTCTCGGTGCAGTGTCCATAATTGGTTATCACTTATGCGGAGCATTATGATCCTGAGAGATGAGGAATTTTAAAGATAATCGCGAGCCTTTCCTCTTAATCACACCAGAGCACATTGAGGAATTTCTCGGCATACCTGACTTTCCTGAGAATGCAGATATCACTCGCTAGTCAGCACAAGAATTTTGGGATGAAGAACCCCTGAGATGGAGCAAGATGGTTAATAACAACTGGTTAGTGACCAAGAGGCCTCGAATTGACCGGCTTCCCAAAGAACTATACCGCATTGAGTTTGTGGAAGAAATCGGGGACATGATTACTCTCCTAAGTCGAGTTTTTGGTTTACCCTCTACTAGGATTTTCCACCCATGGATGTATCAGTTTATCTGTATCATCCTTGCCAAGAAAGAGTTTTTGGATTGGGCCACCATCATTAGTAATACCCTTCACAAACAATTGATAGAAGTTAAGATGATTGGATGCTTCTACATGACATCAGTATGTGACTTATGCAGTAGCAAGAAGAAAGCTATTTTCTGGACTCAAAACAAGAAGAGTCATGGGGCCATTAAATAGTGTCTTCCATTATTATCCATAACTAAGTTTTAAAAATAACTGGTGTCACCCAGATTTCATCTTGAAATCTATGACTACCCTATCCAAAAAATTTTTCGTACTTTTAAAATAATGGGTCGTTTTATGTTTTATTGCCTGAAAGTTCTTGTATTGCGTCAAGATATTCCCAAAGAGCCATATTAGCCTTTTTCGCCAAATACCCAGATGCCCAAAATTGTTATATTCTGTCGTCGGGATTTGTCTGCGGGAAATTTGTATTTAATTATTTTGAGCCCCGTATGAGGCTATTTGCGCTCCGTTTTAACGCTGTTATGATCGAATATGTCATTACTCTTATGTACCAGAAGGGTTTTAACTTGGAATAAGTTTTGGGCTTTATTTGTGACTTTTGACAATTTTTGTGTTTTTGTGTTGTCTCGTTTTGTTTTCTGTGAAATTTCTCTAGAACAATTCTTTCTTGGGTAAGCTCAATTTTGGCTCGGCAGTTGGAGGACATATACGCACATTATGCCTCAGAGGAAGTCACCATCGGAGGTCTGGATCACTGGGAAAAAGTGAAGTCGTGCACAGAAAAGCCCCTGCATGGGGTTGGGCGCATTTTTGGAAAACAAAGGATTTAAGCTGCAAGTGAGAAAATAGAAGCAGCAGGCAGGTGGGATTTTATCACTGCGCCTGCAGGTACTTTTCCCGTGATATAAAATTCACTTAAGCTGCAGTGGGAAAATTAGAGGTAACAGGAGGCGGGAATTTATCGTGCCTTGCAGGGTAAAAATTCCCATGGTGAAATAAAAGAAAAGTGACTTAAGTGAAATCACGGGATTTTATTGCCTGCCTTGCAGGGTAAATAATCCCATTGTCAAAGTCAAATCACTTAAGTGGATCATGGGATTTCCGGGGCTGCCTTGCAGGGTAAAGAATCCCATTGTGAAAAATTCTTAAAAATAGAATTCTATTATGCAAAAAAGTGCGACCCACCTTGGGTGAATAATAATGCATTAAATAAATATTTGTTAATATTTATTCACCCAATTTGGCACCAAGCTTGTGGAAAAGTCAACAAAGGGAAGTGGACATAAGGAATTTAAAAATAGAATTCCAAAATTAAATAAATTTAATTTATTTAATGCAACCCCTTTTGAGAAGGAATTAATACTTTTTAAAGTATTAAATGATTATATTAATTCCTATTTTCAGTGGCTATGGTCAAAGCACACTGTGAAGCTTAAGTGAAGTGAAGTGTGAAGGATTAAATTGGATTAATTTAATTTATTGGATGGTTGTCCTTAAACATGCTATTTTTAAAGAGAAGAGCATGATTTTTAATTAATTAATTGCCTTTAATTGTTAGGGCAATTATTAATTATAGAATTGTGAGGGTTATATAAGCATGGGCAGCCATATGGGTGAATTATTTAATTCACAGGTAAAGAATTGCAGCCAAGAGGAAAAGTGCGCCCCATTTGAAGAAGGATTTTGCTCAGGCAAGGTGGAAACAAGGCATTTGAAGAAGGGTTTTGCTCAGGCAAGGTGGAAACAAGGCTAAAAGCTTCCGGATTTGGCACATGCTTTGAAGGAGGTTGATCTTTGTCTGCATAATTGTTTGCATAGGTGTTACAGGTGCTCAGGTGTTGTTGAAAGGATTCATGCTCTCTTTATGTGTAAATTAAACACCAATTTTTGGGGCAGCAGGCTTGAAAAGTGCAGATTTTTACAATTAAAATTCACTATTCATGCTCCGGTGGCCATTTTTGTCTGAATAAATTACAGGAATTCATTACAGGTGCTTTACAAAGGAAAATGAGCTTTTATCAATGTCCAATACATTGCATATATCCTCCGAATCTGAAGAATTGTCCAGATCTGCACCAATTTTGAAGAATTCCAGTTAAATAAGAAGAAAAAGAATTATTCAGACAAAGATAGACAAAGCTATGGTGAAGAAAGATGAAAAAGAAAGCACAACGGAGTCATGCATCACTTCTAAATTTGTAGATATTGGAGACACGGATCTAGGCTTGAAACCTCTTGTTGAATTGATAGACAGATCCAGAGCAGGAAAGACTTCACTCATGCGTGCGGGAAAACTTCACTCATGCGTGTAAATTAAAAGCAGTGGAATTATTCGAGCTGCAACTTTTCCATCCACAGCCCAGTTGCCAAAATTTGTTATGCAGGTGCAGATCCATATCCAGATGTAGATGTAGATGCGGATGCAAATCCATATGCAGATCCAGATCCAGATCTCATAGTTGCAAAAGCTTCCGGCACAAAGGCTTCATCCTCTTGTTTCGAATGCAACCCATGAAGAAGTCAGTGCGTGGAAAATTCCTTCCAAGATCTTGTGTAAATGCTCCCATCTTCCAGTTGAAGCCTTCATTGAATTTTCATTCATCTAGAGTGCTTTCTAGAATTTTTAATTGCTCATATGCAATTAAAAATAAGGATGATGAGTTATCTACGACAAACATTGCATTGATGCATGTACAACAGAAGAACTGCAAAAGCTTCAAGGATAAAAGAGAAGACAATGCGAAGGAAAAATTCCAGCTTGCTTCCAATTCCAACTGCTTGCAATTCCAGCTTGTTTCCAGATCCAGTTTGAATCAGCTGCATGCAGACATGAAAAAGGACAAAGTCAGCTTTCCTCTTCCTTCTTCTTTCCTCCGACAAAGTCAACTTTCCTCTTCTTTCTTCTTTCCTCCGATAAAGTAATTGAGTGATCAATTAAATTATACAACTTAAGTGATTGGTTTAAAAACCATTACTTGAAGAAGTCAACTACTTGGAGATAAGTGGCACGTGCAAAATAGAAGGTTCTATTTTCAGTTACAAATCATACATGTCAAGCAAAGAGGAATTCCAGGAGGAAGATTGCCAGTTGTTTCTTTCCGACTTCCACATGTGCCAGTTCAACTAAAAGCTTCCAACTTGTAATTGCCCCTCTACATTCTATAAGTAGAGGAAGAACCTTCGGGTTAATGATCAAAATTTGTAAGCAACAATCTTGTGTTCTAGACTTTGTGCTGGACCCCTGAGAGCAACTTGGAGCAAAGGAATACAAAGGAGCAGGTTTCCAGAGAACTTTGTGTCACGGTGTACTGTGTTTCTTGCTTTTAATCTTAGATCTCTTAATAAACTTTGTGTTATTTTAGATCTGGATCTAGAGCTACCTTTGTTTTATAATTCTGTGTGTTCATATCTATTAAGTTTCTTCTATGTGCATGCAATTAGCTCTGCTATCTACTAATTGGGATGCACATCTTCCCCATTTCTTCTCTGTATTTCCTTTACTTCCTTCTTCTATAAAATACTTCCTTTCTTGAACAACTGCTTACTTGCTGCAGAACTTCTTAGTTATGGTTCATGAACTAAGTGGTTAAAGTAAAACCCCTGATAGATAATAACACATTTTTATTGACAAATCTGACATGGGAGCCTCACCGGTTAAATGAGGGAGATTTATCTCATGACTGCCTAGGTTTTGTGCTATGCAGAAAATCTAGCCAAAAACTCTCACCATTTAAGAAGAGTCAATGATGCATTCACCTTATGCGTGATTCGTAACTTGAATCGGAATACGAGGAAAGATTTTCTAAAGAAGCCATGAGTGTCATTTCCTAGTGGGGAACCTGTTTTATTTAATTTTCATCATTTTCCTACATTCGTGTGAGTGGCTTTGCTAGTACTCCATGGAAGCTTCCTAAGTATGTCAGTGACAAATGGGCATTAATGGAGCTTGAGCGATAACTATTTCAAGTTCATTTCCTTCTTAGTGACAATCACAGTTAAAATTCATTTCCCAATCCAAATCAGGGAATACCAATGTCCAAATCTTTTCAATGCACAACTCATGGAAAAATATTTCACCCTCATCACAATTCATCCATATGTGAAGAGAGCCCAGTTTGATATCAATGGATATATGTAGAAGATTCTTGGAGTAAAGTATCAACATAACCCTACCATGGAAGATTTCTGGGCTGCCTGTTCGGATGAACATGAAGTAAGAAGATGAGAGTTTTCTTGCCTAACACTTGCTCAGATCAAGGCCTTTCACATCAAGAACCCTCTCGATTCATTCATAAATGATGATGAAGATGTTATTGATCCCTCATATGATGTAGTTTCTTTTACCCCATCCTCAGTTGATGGAGTAAAAGAGATGAATTTTCTCTTGATAGCAAGAATCAACCGATTCTTGAAAGAAGCATATCTTGGTATGACAGAGAACTTGCCAAGTTACAATCAATTCAAGATCATACTTCAGGGTCACAAAAATTGCCAACTCAAGGAGGTCTTCATTCAACCAAATCCCCTTCTCGATCAACCTTCATACCATCCAATCATACACAACAAGTAAGAAAGGAGTGGTTGCCAAAATCCACTTCACCAAGTAATGTGCCACGAGGAGAAAAATCTAAAGACCCTAGCCCTGGCAAAGGAAGAGAGCGTGTATCAAGATTTTCTACTTCAAGTAGAGATTCTTCTACCCACATTGTTAATAGTGCTCAGAAGCTTGTGACAAATGATCCTCAACCATGCTTTGTACAAGCGTCCACTCAGGTGTAGGTAGTCCAAATATCAAACACTTCGGAGCATGCAGTTAATGAAGAAATTTCCCAAAATCTCCCAAATGATCAGGAGGTGGATATTGAGGTTATTTCTCCTCAAATCGAGGTCGTGGATAGGATTCTTATAGGATCTCATGATGTTGAGAACAATGAGAATATTGCTTCGAGCTCTAGGATTTTGTATGCGGAAATAGTGAATGATACTCCTTCCTGGGTTGATTCTCGAAGTTAAGAAAAGGAAGAGGGTTGTCAAGGCAATTGACATTGATTTTGATGCCCTTTTCAAACTTTTGAATGACATCATTCCCAAGAAGCCTAAGGTGCTTTCTCAAATAATGGTGGATAATGACGGAAACAAATTTTTAGATCTTGTCATCCCACAAGTTGATAAGGAGCGTGATGCCATGACACCTGCTGATTATGAAGTTTCTAGACTTGGACTTGGGAGGTCCACATTAGAAAGTGACATGGCAATGGCTCGAGATTCAATTGATATCGTGCTAAAGAGACTTGAGAAATATAAGTCTTAGAACTCTCAGCTCAAGGCTGAAAAGAATCAATTGGTGGAATATGTTCAACATCTGATAAATCCCATATCATCCACTTTCCCAGTACCTGATGCAATGGCTGACCCTGATGAAGAGACTCTCAATTTGTCAAAAGAAATAAACATGTTGGGCCATGTCACTAAAACTTGGCTTTCAAAGATTCTCGTTTTAGGCCAAGAGAACGATCAAAACAACGATTAAGCTCCATGAAGATGTCAGTGCGTATCTTGATCCAATTCTTTCTTTCAAGGAAAATTTTGTTTCTAATATATCAAATTTAGATGATATATTTCCCAATCTGTAGGAGATGACGAGTATGGAATCCTCAGTTTTAGCCATTGAAGGAATTCTCAAATTTGAACATTGAGGGACATGTTTTCTTTGGTGTCTGCATCTCAAATCAAGGAAGACGCTTCTCGAGGATTCTATGATCCATTATGAGAGCATATGCAATGAAGCCTTCACTTCACTCACCTTGATTCAAGAATTCATAGCTAAGATCCCTTGCAACCTCGTAAATGAGCATAATCAAAGGTGTTCATCAGAACAGGTGGAAGAGAAATTTTCACAATTGTTTAAGGACATGTACACTCCCGCCAATAATTTCTCATTAGTTTCAATGGAGTGGTGCATCAAATTAAAGAACTTATTTGAGAACACTCAATCAAAGATTATTAATTTAAATGATATGCCAAGTAGGATTCTTGAATTGCGTAGGTATTTTGTGAGGCTATTCTTTGACCAAATGAACCTCCAGAAGAAGAAAATATGTTTGAAACTTTGGGAAGGTTTAGATCCTTTCAACTAGCAAAAGCGACAGATCCTAATTTCACCGGTGGTTCAGGGAGATAGTTTTCTTGGTATCTAATGAAGTGGGAGAGTCCATTTCTCATACGTTTGAGATAGGTGGACCCCATTTCAATGGATAAGGCACTGGTTATTATTGTATATTTTAAAAAGTGGATTTTTAAGAAAAGGATGTTGTTATTTGCTTTCAGGAAACTATGGATAACTTAAGTGATTTCTATTTTTAGTTGTTTTTAATAAAGTTGGTTAGAAAAAGTCAAAGGTCACTTAAGTGCCTTATTTAATGATCATGTAAAACCCTAACTACTTTGTAACCAAATTTTGGGTTATAAAAGGAAGTGAGGGGCTCATTTGTAAAGGGGAATTTGAGAGAGGAGAAGAAAATACTTTTGTGTGTAAGCTTTACTTCAAAGAAAGAAACTTTGCATTCTTTTGAGAAGACATTTTGGAGTTAATGAAATATGAACTTTGTGTCCCATTCATTTTCCCTTATAGCATTTGATGTTCTTATGTTCATTAGATGTTAGTGTTTGAATCTTGCATGCAAATATTGTCTTTGATCTTATTGTCAACATTATTAAGTTGTTGTTCTTGTTCACAATGATCAAGCTCTGTTATTTACTTGCTCATGTGTGTTCCCTTTTACATATTCTTGTTTAACTAACTCAAACTCCATTTTATTTGTGTTAGTTATTCATCTTTCTTCTTCGTGTAATATTAGGCTCTATTTTTACCTAACTCTTGCATGTTCTTTCAACTCATTCCATTCCACTCTTTTCCTTCATTTCATTCCATCTCCTCATTCATTTTTCCTTTCCATTGATGTTCCAAAACACCCCCACATATAATTTTGAATGTACAGATGTAAATATAGTTTTGGTTTTCAATAAAGGCAGCCTCACCTTCATTAAGGAGGGACTTCATTCCCACACTGTTGCATGTCATTTGCATGCGTGCAAATCCATATGCTAACAGGATGTCCTAAAGACTAGTGTGCGTAATCCAGTGTCAAGGTCTAATTGGTCTTTGGGCCCGTTCGGTTGGGGGACCGTTGGATCACAACCGTAAACTCTCTTTGGTCGTGGTCCTTGTATGGTCATATGTGTTTGATCTAGACTCTATTTTTGGGGGCAGTCCAATATTCGTAAGCCTTGTCAACCTCGATGTTTAAAATGTTTAGTTGTGCAATGCGATTAGAGTACCATGATGGTGTTCTAAGGAAAAGCATATGAAGTCCAATATCTATGTCTGTGAGAAGTTTGGGCTCATTTGGTTGGGGGACCCGTGGATCACTACCATGTGTTTGTTCTTATTGTGGTCAGGAATGTTCATGTATGCATTTAATCTATAGAAATAAATAACAAGCTAATCTAAGTAAATAAAAGCTACACTATGTTTTTGTATTTTTGATATAAAAGAAATAAAGAAATACAAAGCAATTAATCTAATTAAAAGAAATTTTTTTCTATTTTCTGGAATAACAGTTTGTACAAAAGAAATGAAGAAGTGAATTGATTCTAATCCTAATTAACAAATCCTATACAAATAAATAGCCAGGATGTAGCTATTTATTTGTGCAACAATATACTAAATCTATTCTAATCTAAATGAAGATTTTTCTAATTAATAATTGTGGATTAAATCCTCAAACACACCTCAGAGTCATGGGAATAATTAGAAGCTTCTCAGAAGCTTTTCTTCCTGAAACTTCCCTAGTGGAATTTAAGAGGGATTTAAAAGAGACTAATTTGAATTGAATTTTGAATGCTTAAAACTATGCAAAAGATTCTTCCAGAATCACTTCCCTTGCAAATCTACAGAGATAGGAAAGGAAGCTATCTATCCTAAGAAAACTTTGCAGAAGAAACTGATCTAACTATTTGCAATAAATAAAATGATTTCTTCTACTCTAGTTGATAAGTGTGCATACGTTCAGAAATAAATGAAGAAACTCAATAACAACCCCCAACCTAGAATTACAGTGCAGAGGCAATGCCAGTTGTGGTATCACTTTGTCCCCTCAGTTGTCTTTACCAATATTTTATGTCCACTTGAGTCCAAGGAATTGGGAATGCAAAGGAAGCAACAAGAAGAAAATGTTAAGCGTGAATGACAACTTGATGATCTGGTTGCAATGTAGGTAGAAGAAAAAAACACAAGAGAATAGAGCTTGGCTGTGTAATTTCTAGCAAGATTGTGGCAGCTCAACTAAGCAAGATACATAAATAATATCCGACCATTAGCTTCAAAAGAAGTGATTATTTTATAGAACACAAGTTGGGAAATGGTCTAAACCATTGGCAACAATGGGGTGCCACATCACAATAAGAAGAGGGAGTTTAACTCTTAATCAACAATTAGAAGTGGAAGAGGAGGTTGATACAAATCATTCAAGCTTAAAATCAGCTCAATCGACATAAAAATGTGTGCTAAAAGTAAACTAGAGTGGGCTAACATGTGTCTAATTCATGCTTGGAAAGTTTCAAACAATTCACACGAAATTACTCTTTGTTTTGCACAGGCAATGGTTCCACAACCGCCACCCAAGTAGGGCAAATGAGTTACACAACTACCACCTAAGCAAGGAAGTGGTTGTGTAACCACCACCTAGATAGGGTGATAGTTGTGCAACTTCCACCCAAATAGGGCAGCGGTTGTGCAACCGCCACCGTGCATGATGTTGGTTTTGTAACTAAGGTGAAAACTAAAGGAAAAAGAATGCGGAAAGCTACATAAAAGTAGGAAATGACTAAGTAAGGTAATCTAAGCTATAAATATGAACTGCAAAGAGGTAAAGGGGCTCAAACACCTTTGGAAAAGACATGAATCATCATTGGGGACTTTTGAACCGTTTTTGACAATGTAGCACGTGCAAATTTGGGTGCATACAAAGTGGCACTAATAGAATTTGTCTCGCTCTCCCTCCCCCTCTCTAGAACGGTGCAACCAATACTTTGGAAGAGGTAGGGCTACCACATGAGTTAGATGCTAAAACCGTAATGAAAATATATATCTAATGTGTGTGTCTCCATAGATCACACATAATGACTTGTAATCTCTAATATCCCCTTGGTGGCCATTGTAGTCATCTAGTTGGGCCGGTGATCCATCGTCCCTCTATAGGGATCCCATGCTACTTGTTCGAGGCCACCTATATCAACCTCATATATCCCACCACTAACCTAATCTGTTAGGCCTCTCTCCCATTTTTTAATCCTCGAGGCATCCCCTACTATATATAGTGGTTTCTCTACTAGCCTTTACATCAAGAAATTATCATAAATTCAAGTTTTCAACAATATGATGGGCCCCACCGCCCTATGTTGCCTCACACAAATCTTGTATCAGTCATGCACCGGTTGTACCCATGTGGTTGTCCCTAACTAAATTGTGTGCCAACTTGTAATGCCTTTTCGTATGCTACCAATACAAATAGTGGTACTAATCTATTTGCCTTGTGGCATAATATATGTGCCACAATCATACCAATGATTGCCTTATGGATATTTGGAATCTCTCGCAATAAATACAACTCTAACTCATACCATCAATGAACTTGGATGATACTCCTTAGTGCATGTGGACCACCATTCTAAGGCCCTCCTCTTTACAATGCTCATCGGCATGTCACAAAACATCCACACACCCCGAATGGGAAGCCACATAAAAACATGTACAACTTGTAATGTCATTGAAACCTCTATAGTTTGTCGTCCGACCCTCTACCCGAAAGTGTTCGACCTAAATTCCCGATGGCCTAATAACATCTATATTAAAACTAGATCTATGGGACCCTTCGCCATCTATATAATGCCTCAAAAACCTAACAAATATCCCTAAACCTAAATTCCATTGACCATGTTGTGCTTGGTCATCCTAACATGGCCAATCCCATCTGTCTTAGGTGTCGAATAATTTCAAATAAAATATTTAAAAACCTAACCTAATCAAGCAAAAATTCAAAATTATTCCAAACCCACTTATAATTCAACCCAATGTAATTTTGATTATCCTTGGGGAAAATTTCACTAGCTAAATTTATCCCGACAAATATTTTTCCACTTTTCTACTAGCTACCTTTTCCCAATTTAAAAAAACACCTACTGTGTGATTCACACTGTCACGTGCCCTATCTTGACCACCTCGTACATCGCCTCATACTATCATCATTATTACTAAAATTAATCGATTTAGGTAATCTTAGAGTCCAATTTCTCTTAATCTCAAATTAATAAAGTGAAAATGAATTCCTCCATTTACTATTTATAACAATTATCATAACTAGTATTTAAGTAACTTCCTCCCAATCTTGAAACCTTCATATGTTTGAAATGAAAAATCCTAACAATATTCTTTAAATTATGCGATGCTCGTGGCATCGAGATACTCATTTTGACATATTGCACATACCTCTACCAAATTTAGCTGAAAATCACTATTTTTCGTCATCTCAATATTTAACTACATCCCTCTTACAACGTCCTTGTTAGTTGATTTATGTATTATTTTACTAATTATCTTCTAGTGTTTATTTTCAGTCTTGCTTACTAAGGTTTCCAAACAACATTTCGCAACCTCCATGACAAGTGAGTGACATTGTTAAGTATGTATAAGCTAGTTTTATTTCATTTAGTGGAGGTCATTACTATTTTATAACACTTTCATTACGAATTTACTTTCAACAATTAGTTTTGATTTTACATGTTATATAGATCTTTTATGAATACCATGTTGGAAGATATGTATACACCTCATTTTATATGATTTAAAACCATTTCTTTTTTGTGCAATGGTTATTGATGTATCTTACTCCTGAGTGGGTGGCTTAAGGGGCCTGTTGGGATTGGGGTGTCACTAGACTTGGACGCACGGGCTAGACCACAAAATTTGAGATATGTCACTATTATGTTAAACTTACCCTACCCATTCGTTATTTCTTCCCTTTGCTCACACATTATACCCATTATATTCACTTATCTCATTATATCTACTTGTTCATGTTTATTATGTGTTATTATCCCAAGTCACCCTAGACATTCATCATTTATGCCTATTGACTTTCTATCCTTCATCTCACATGTATTTCACCCTATGACCTTTGGGTTTTCCCCAAGATTGATGTCATTTCCCATGGGTGATGGTGGCGATTTTGAGTTTTCCATATTCAACATCATCACTGTGGGTGATGGTTTCGTATATATACTTTGTCTTCTTTTTGTAGAAACCACCACCAAACAATCACTTTTGTCATATATAAAGGCATTAATAACTCATATATTTTCACACTATTTCACACATACTTGTTGGACTTGTAGTTTTGGAGATTACCTATTGTGCATTTGGGTCAACATAGTGGGATAGGACTGGTGATTATATGATAGGTAAAAGAGATTTTTCTAGTTAGGTTATCAAATGTAGGGATTTAATATAAGACCGACCACACCATGTAGATACAAAGGTGCTCAAGGAGTGCTAAAGTCATAAATCTAGAGGATAATATCCCTAGCCCTAGGATAGATATAGGTTTCCAAGGCCTACAACTAAGATAAAGATAGGTATCCTACTATGATTTTAAAGTAGAAAGGAATCAACCAAGGGGTGGATAAAGACAAGGGGCGTAATAACAATACAAAGCAATAGATCAAAACAAACCTACATCTACTCTAATATATAACAATGAATGACCAATAACAACAAGTACATACATACAAAATGAAATACTAAAGAGAGTTAGAAATACTTACTTATAGCGTGTGTGTGATCATTGATGCATAATCCTCCCAGAGACAAAAACACCAAGAGAGAATCGCTATGGGTGGAGAATGGGAAAGATCAATAAGAAGACCTTCAAGTCCTAACTCACTATGGTGACCCAAATGCAAAAGAGGCAAGCTCTAAGACTCCAAATCTAGTTAAGAAGTGTGAAATAGTGTGAACAAGAGAAAATAATGTGTAATTTGTTTATAAGCAAGTAGTTGTCAAATGATTTATTGGTGAAAATAACAAGAAAACTAACAAAGGTGATATCATTGGCATTGGGGAAACTCTATGAGTATAGGATAAAAACATGAGGAACAAAGGTCAGAATGTGAATGGGGGTAAGTGACAAAGGTCTAGAGTGATCGAAAGCAGGGATAATTGTGTGCAATAAGAGGAAACAAGTGAACATAATGGGAAAAGTAGAAACAATGAGTGTAATATGTGAACAAAGGGAAGAAATAAGGCAAGTACGAGGTGACTAAGTATCGATAACAACATCTCTGCAATTTTGTGGTCTAGTCCACATGACCAAGTACGAACTTTAATTTTGGAATGGTTAGGTGGGTGAAAATGGGAAAATGTCTCTACACCATTAATATGCAATCTGATTGCTCCAATAACTAGATCAAATTATATTTGATCTCGCCGTTCTTCTTTCTTCAAAGCCGAGAAGACATGGAGTGGAGGATTTAAAAGATTGTGGGTGGATTTTCGAAGCATTAACGATCGGTAATCGAGTTTCAAATCAAGTTTTCCCACCTCTCTCTCCTTCTTCTCTCTGTGTTGCATCTATAAAAGAAGGGGTTGGGCTCATTGTAAAAGGTTGGACATTTCTATTTTGCATTCTCCCTTCTTCCCTTGTCTATAAGCGAATTTTTGGAGTTTCCAAACCTCCCATTCAAAGTTGTGAAGAATTGCACATCCTAGTAAATGGGATCCATCTCAAACATTGCTACTAGAAAGGAAGGTTCCACCCTTGTAAATATTAGCATAGAGTTTTTATTTTCCCCTAAGTGCGTATGCACATTGTTTTGTTGTAGCGTAGGTTTTGTTTCCCTAAGTGTTGTGGCACATGTTTTTGTTGCTCCAAGTTTGCGTTGTTATATAGTTCAACGTGCCTCCAAGTGAATATGCTGACCCTTCAACATTGTCTATCGGGAGAGCCTTAGTTTTCGTGATGCTTGCTCATTTTCTAAATAGAACAAATACAGAGCAACTAAAATCGGGTCTCAAGTGTTCATTTCCAGAAGAACAGGACCAAAACCAGGCCACCAACCATGACTCCATGCCCAATGGATACAACAAGGAAACTGATCTCTTCATCTATCAGCATGTAGACATCCCCATGAGTCACCAAATTTTAATCTCAATTTCACCCTCGGTAAAATTAATCAAACATAGCCCCGTGCAGGAAGATATCCAAGGGACAGCTCCTTCACATGAATCCACGCTTCAAATCCAACAAATAGGTTGCATACGGGCTCTATAATGGAGAAGCAGGGTTGAGGAAGGAGGCAAGTAGTGTCAAAGAAAACCAGAGGCCGTAAGGAGAAGAAATGGAGAAAACTCAAAGTCTTCGTGCTCTGCGAATGATTTAGAACAAGCTCAAAATGGCTAAGTATGGAAGAATTAGTGGAATCCTCCACGTGCCTCATTGGCGTCTCCAAAGATTAAACTAAAAAGCAGACTCGAACAAGCGCCAGGATTCCATGTGTCCTAGAGTCAAAAAGGTGAATTTTGGGCCCAAAACGATTAAGTTTAGAGGACCACGGAAGCCTCCACATGTTCAAACGATGCACCTTCAAGGGTCAAAGCAAAAGGTGATTCCTAGAAAAGTGCAGAGCTTCCACGTGTCTTAAGCCGAAAAGATAGATCCGAATGTTGAAAAGTCCAAACAAGCATAAGGCCACCACGTGTCAGCTCGGCATAATTCCAAGATGGGATCCCAAGGTGGAAAATCAAAACTTGTGCCAACTCTCCATGGCCAGGGGTCAACAGAGGTCAAATGGAAAGCGGGCCCAAATTGGTTAAGTATGAAGTGCAGGCGGAAGGCACCACGTGTCTTAATGGTGCACATTCAAAGGCGTGGCCCAAAGTGGAGACTCAAAGGAGCGCAAGGCTTCCACATGTCATCCCGCACATCTTCAAAGATAAATCTAAAAGTGGGTCCTTAAACAAGCGTCAAGCCTCCACGTGTCCTAGGTTAGATATACGCCCCGCCAAGCAAAAGGACTTAGTCAAAAACATGAAGGAACAAAGAAAATCTGCGAAGAAGCCACGTGTCATCCTGATGCAACTTCAAAAGAAAAATTCAAAAGCGGTCCCCAAGCGAGCGCCAGCCCTCCACGTGGCCATATTTCAAGTCAAAGTGGGGAGGTGGGTCTCTGGGAGTAATTTTAACTTTTTGGCTCCGTTTCTAAGAGACATAAAGTATAAAAATGATTCATGCCTCTGCCAATGCCCAAGGAACCACGTGTCAGGCCTATATTGAATGCGGGCCGGTGGGCCTTGGAGTGATTTTTTCCCAAATGGAAAATATGAACCGGTGGACCGAAGATGGTTTTTGGCAAAAAGTGAATTTTGGGCCCGTGGACCCGTCCTCCTAAATTGTTTCCACCATGTGTTCTAATGTGGTATATATATTCTTGGACAACCGTAGTTATTGGCTATGCACTTGTTTGTTTTAAGAGTAGTGTGAGGTGATGGGATTCCATGTCCTAATACCCAAGCTCTCACCCAATATCCTCGCAACATAGACTTGGGCCCCATGTGAATGCAAGGTATATCAAGGACTCACTTAGTGAGCTTGTATATCCTATCATAGATAACCTTTTGGCCTGCATATTGAGCTATAGTGCAAGGAGGCCGCACTCCCAAGATCACTCACTAGCTAACCCCACATTGGAACATAGGTGGAGAGCCATTTTTGGCACCAATTTTGATGTGTGGTATTAAAATCGAGATATAGCTTGATTACAATCCCACTTTATTAGTTAGACTATTCTTGCTTGATTGTAATTGTTTAAGTATTTTGTTGAAAAAAGTATACAAACATCACACTAGTACCTCTTATAACCCTATTCACCCATCATTTGTCTCTTTTGACCATGTCATTTTGACCTCAATTTGACCACACCCACATATTTTTACCATACATCATTCACCATACACCTCTGAACATATTTTTGACATCCATTATCCACTTGACGTCACTCATACTTCCTTGTTGACATAGATAAAAATAAATAAATAAACCTCGTAACCTAATCTATATATTTTATAACCACACAAGAAAATTTATAAACATCCCCTTGTATCATGAAAAATTTAAAAATCCACTTACACATCCCCACTCTATTGACATAACTCATCCCACAAATTCTCACCAACCTAAGCATCTATTTGTCTAATCATCACAACAATTTATGACTAGTAATCTAATGTTTCCTATTGATATCCCTATACTCACCTAGGTCTAAGAGAATCCTAGAACATATCACATCATATACCCTTTTCCAAAACATGACATTTACTACATTTAGATACCCTCACATATTCATATAATCCTACACGTACACTTTCCCACCCAAATATCTCATCCAAGATTCCTTATCGACATGATTAATTTAATCTTACTAATAAAAACCTTGATGATCTGCATACACCAAATATTTATCTCCTACTCAATTCTCGTAATCCCTCACATCGAGGCACATCCTAATACCTTGCATTGAGGAAAATACTTCTTCAATCCTCTTGTCCAAAAATAAGGTTTGATTGCTAAGATTATACATCGATCGATAAGAATTTTCTCTTATCTTCATCTACACATAATTCAATTATTTAAACCGCCAAAAAAAATTTCATCCCATCCATACACTAGGATCTAATGGATTGGGGTGAAATTGAAATCAAAGATAATGCATCCTCTTCCTCTCAAAATCAGAAGCTAGGAATTTACCAAACTCTTCTTCTCAACCATGGTTAGACCCATGCTTAAAATCGTGGTTAATGTCCACAAGTATGTTAAAAACCCGTGTCATCCACCCACCATTACAATCATATAAACTACCGACACATCCCATTCTAGTATGAGTCCCTTATTGTCCATGTTCACCATCAACCTAATCAAGTATCCACTATTAAAGTCAAAGGACCTTTCCAAAACCCCTCAATGAAACTCAAGTAGCCATGCCTAAAGTCAAAGGACCTTTCCAAACCCCTCAATGTTGGTTACTACTCACAAAATTTTTGTAGTGGTTCAAGGAGATGTTATTTCTTCCTCAAATCCACCACCACAAGATCAATACAACATCATCAAATAACTTGATAATACCCCGCCAACAAATTGTTGAACTAATTTTTCATTCCTTTTCAATTTAATGATGTTAGTACTAAAGAAAAGTAAATAACTCAGAACATGGATGTTTTAAGGTACCTCAAATGTGTGATGGATATAAGAAGACAAGCATAAAGTGAATGATCTTATTCTGGAAGCTAGATGATCCCTGTAAACTAATTACAAAAAGGGGATGCACTAGATAATATATGCAAGGGTCATTCTAGTATGGTGACAAAGTCGGCTCCAAGAAGTGTTACCTTCCTTTCGCAGATGTCAACCCCTATTTTATTAAAAATACAAGGATAGATAATCGATAAAGCATGTAGAAGTTGAATAAATATTGAATCTGAAAGTGTAATGCCTCTAGCATAACTGGTATCTATGATGACATTTTTTAATTAAGTTTCAAACATTGACAGTGATTTTGTCTTAAGATGATGTACTCTTATGACTTATGAAATCATGTTTGCAGTAGGTAATATGTTATCTGTGGAAATAGGTACATTACTGGCATGTTTTTGCTTAATTTTATAATGGAGCAACCCATCTATTTTTGTGCAGAATAATTCACTGCTTGGGATTGAGAAATTGAGTTTCAATTTTCATAATTCATGAGATTCAAAACAACATCACCTTGGATCAAATTCATTGATCCAAGGTATGCTTCTAAAATTTCAAATCTTGTTGTCATGGTGTCCAATTTGGATAGATGGAAGGCTTCTGGACCTTGAATGTGTGAAGGCCATGAACGATCCTCTCCTTGGATCTCTTCTTTGTATTGGAATTAGGTTAACAATCTAGTTCCTCTTTTCTATTAAGGTATGATGTAATTTTTAATAGGGAACTTGGGACCTATTTACACCATGTTCCTTAAATTAGGAACCTTATCCTAAAAAGAGTAACCTAACCTAAGTTACTAAGTTCATTTTTATTTTGGTGATTAATGGACCTAAGACTAAATAATTATACCTATGGACCTATGTTGGTTCCTAAATTAATGTTGAACCTAACCTTAAGTGAGTGGCTAACCTAAAGGGGCCTATGGAATGACATGGGGAGTGGGTAAGTGGGAGGCAATGAATCCTAGGAATTTATGGTGAGTTAATGAGTCCTTATCTCTTTTAACTACCAAATTTGGAAACAACATAGGGAAACTTAGATGAATGAGTTGGCATCTATGCCAAAGTTTTGGATGCATGTAATTTTGAACTTAGTCTTCACTAGAATTAGAGGTGGTAGTGGTGGGAAGATTGGGAGGACTGATAGTCCTACTTCACATTTAATATTTTCAAATTTGGCAAAACATCCTAAGAAGAAGATAGAGGGGTTTGCTTTTGTTGTTCATTTGGATTTTGGAGCTTGAGATATGCATGTGGTTGTTTTTGTTCTTCGAACCTCCAATTTGATTCTTGCATGCAAGTTATCTGTGTATGAAATTTCCTACCTTACATGGCATTGATGGAAGAAATTGGCACCAAGAAGCTATAGGAAGAGAAAGAGGAATTTTTAAGTGTTGTTGGTGTTTCAAAGGAATAATTGAAGCTCTGCTTGGATATTTTCTATGAAACAGAGAAGGCAAAGTGCTATTAGGCATGATAGGCCATATCCATTAAGTTTTATGCTTTTACTTAAATGCTCATAAAAACAACTCTGCTCTTAAGGAATAATCTGGTTTTGTTCTTATGATGAGATTCTTTTTCTTCTGGTTATTGTGTTGTTTTTATTAGAATGCATTATGGATTTTGTTTGGACTGTGGGAAGTGTGTTCTGGGTTTTCAATTTTCATGCTTGGGTAGCTAGCTTTACCTTTAATCTTTCTTCTTATGCTTGAAAGAAAAGCCAAAATCTGTAGGGTATCATAGTTAAAAGTGTTTGAACCTTGTTGGTAACTTGGTTTGCTTAAATATGGGGAATCTAGTTCTAAACGATCTTGTTTCTTCACCGTCAAAAAAATTCAGTTAGGGAAATTGTTTGGAATATCTTGACTGTTTCTAGGATCTTGCATGACTCATTTGGGAAGATAGATTCAGTGACTCTTTCTTAAATGTTTTCTTTTAATTACCGATAGAGGACTCCAAACCGATGAGCTTATCTAAAATCTTATTGATGTTTGTGATTGTGTGGTTTTGGTGATTACGTGTATTTATTCCTGTTTGAATTTTTAACCACTTTTCTTATTACGTAGGATAAATTTATCGTGGGTATTGTGATGGTAAATGATTGTATGTCTATTTAGACATACATAAGTTCTTTCGTTGTTAATTAAAGAACCGTAAAGGGAATCTTGTCTTAACCTCTTGAAATGAATAATTGTATTATGAAAGTCTAATTTTTTAGCAATGTATGCAAAAATGTTATTTTTTTCCATTCTTTAGGTATTTACGTAATCAATGAATTTTGCACTTTGTGCTAAGTAAGGAAACTCCCTTATATATCGGTTAACTATTGCTCATTTATTTCTGATACACTAGACTTCATAACAACTTTTTTCGACCTTGTTATGATGTTATTGTCTTGGCATGTTTCCTCAATCCCTTGGGCCAATGAACTTGGTACTAGTTCTTTTAGGACAGAGGAAAATGTTTTTGTGATTATGTAATGCTTGCTCATGTTTGGGAAATGTCAAAATGCATACTTCTATTCCTTTAAGGGTTTGAGTTTATTGGAAGTCTATTTCAGACTAATCCTACTATTCTACTTTTCCTTTCTTCTCTCGAGTCTTTTGGGAAATGGATTACTTGTTTATCCTGGTGGGAATTGATTCTATCAAACCCATCTCCATTGAATGATAATAGGTAATGGATAGATTTTTCTCTTTGTTCCTTTTTCGCCTCCTGTACTTTTGGTGTTCATGAAATTTGAACTCTGGGTAAATCTATGATTGGATTTTGGTTTGGTTTGTAAGTGATATGACCTTTGTCAATGTTGTTTTCTTGGTTACTTAATCTTCACTCTTATTCTTAAAAATATCTATGAAGACTGCAACCTTCCACTTTCTCTCCCTTTAATTTTCTTACAACATATTAAACTTGGAAAAAGTTGATGTCCCTTCTTTGGTCTATTACGTTTATGTCACTTCTTGACCATTTGATAAGACTAAGTGCATAAATATTCTTAGGGAAGTAGAGCAGAAGTTTGAAAATAACAGAAGTTTGAAAATACTTGGAAGGAATATTGAGTCTTGTCTAAATTTTAAACTTAACCATTCTGCTCTCTTAAGTAATGTTAGCAATGGTGTATCTTTTTGGGATTTGAATGTTAGCTCGTTTTCTTGTTAAAAGTAATCTTACTTTTTGATGAGGTCTAATTTAGCTTGTTTTTGAATTTTAACTTGAATTGGTTCCTAATTATGAGCTTGAGTATTAGGATACTGCAATCAGGAACACATTAAATATTATGATTATTTGGATTATCCTTATGATCTTATTTATGATTGAGGGCATCTCAAAATTTAGGATGAATTTGGGTTAATGAAATATTTGGATGGAAAGTAATTTTAATAAATGTTCTATTGTTGAGTTATTCCTAAAAGATAGTTTTCGGTAGTTACCTTCTTTTGTTAAACATGCTTAACTGAGTGAGGAAACTTAAAAAATAATATATGAAAGTAATAGTGATGATCAGATGAAATGTTTAGTCCTCTTAACTTACTGTTTAAAATATTTTTTTGATAAAGGGAAAATAGGATGGAAGGATAAAGTTGTTAGATTTAATGACCTAACCTTACTTTTGATTTCAATTTATCTCTTTTTCTCTCTTTTATTTGGGATTGTACTCCATTTGGTTGAAGTCTTTCTAATTTTGCTTTCAGGACGGTTTCATAACAGTAGGGTTCTTTTTATGAAATAGTTAGCTAAAAGCACATTGTTTTAATGATTTAGTTCTTATCATGCCCAATTCAATGAATTGACCGTGATATCACATTTTTAGATGGACTACGAAAAGATGAAAGGAGAAAGACTTATTATAAGTTACATTTTATTTATTTATGAGATTTAATATTTATCAAAAAAATGATTCATTGCTAAGATGTACTTGATGAAAAAGAAAGTTTTAATGGGAAATGATTAGCTGATGCTATTTTGATATTTTGTGATATTTATGATGCTATTTTGACAATTTGTGATATTTGAAATGTTTAGACTTAGTAAATGTATAACTCCTTCCCGATGAATAAAATATGCGTGAATTTTGTTAATAATTGTAGTAAGCCTTTCTTGGCATGAATTGGGCTGAAATGATAAGTATTACTCTAATTAAGGAAGCTAGCTCACATATTTAAATATTATGTAATGGTTGGGGTAGAAGTCTGAGTTGTTGGTGGAATAAGCTTCTCTAGAAGAGATGCAACTTATAAAGATACTCTATCATTACAAAAGGGGTTGTAATTAAATTACATGGATGTATGTGTTTAACCTTGTTTATAATTCTACATATGTAATTTGACTATATTAGGAACATATGAATTATGTTTTCCTTAATGGGAATTATCCCATGAAATAGGAGAAAGGGGAAATTCCCTTAAGGGTATACATTAAGATTTAAAGTATGACCTTGCTTAAATGTCAACAAACAAAAAGGTGAACGGGTGCAAATGTGCTTCCTTATGTCGATTTCCTTAATCTTAAACTAGAAATTAATTAACTCAATCACCTTTATATCCAAAAGTGACTTAATGTCCCTTTCTATTGTAAGTGGTATCGGTTAAATGATAAACTAAGCATGAAAATAAATAGGTTAGGAATCATATTTTATCTGCTTACCTACCTCGAGATGCAATAATAAATTTTAGCCTTATAGGTTAAGGAACCTATTTGAATCATTAAGGATGCTGAAATTAAATTATAATGAAGAATTTAATATAACATCAACTTCACTATAAGTTATGTTCATCCAGATGAGGAAACTCAATTGGATGTTGAGACACACCAACTGCAATGAAGTACTTTCGTAACTATAAGAGTCATTACAAGGATACGCTGCACCGACATGTCTTACCCTTGAGTTTTTTATACTAGATTAACATAAGTTCTTGGTTAGATCAAATTTCTACTGTATGCAGGGATAAGGACATTATCTAGTGTTGGGGTCAACTCTTGTTGACTTAGAATAACTAGACACACCCAATCAACGTAAGTGGATTGATTATGTCTATGTACCCTTAGTCACCGTGAGTAGTCCTCCACACTAGGGTATGTTGTTACCCTTGTCTAGGGTTATACTTTGAATCGCGTTGACAGATTGAGACCAGTAAAGACCAATCTAGATAAGTGATCACGTGTAGTGAAGTACTTATTTGTTTGATGAGTATGTCATCTCGGAATGTAAACATGATAAACATGTGTAAATATTTTTCCAAAGTATCGCAAGCAGCTAGTTGCATTATCCTATGTCACCTAGTTTAAGAAGTGGGATTTTAGATGAATATTAGTAACAAATATTCAGATATGCTCTTAAACATAACACTTGAGTACCCCTAACAGGGTAAAGAAACTAAGTATACTTCGTATACAAATTACTAAATAACATGAGAGATTGGTTTGTGCTGAGTCATGAAATAAGAGATCGGTGTTTCATTGAGTCATTACAGTTGTATATGGTTTTCTGTTATGGGATAGTTTGGAATTTGAATGTGTGTTCTAAATTATGATTTAGAATAGAGAAAATTGTGTAAAAAAATCCTTGTTTCTAAATTTTTAAAATGGGAATAGTATAGAAAGTGATAAATTTTGATCTAAGCACTGATTTAACCGATTAAAATGCAAATTAAATTATACCCGGTTGGGTCCATGGTGACCCAGATTCCACAGAGGCAGTCGACAAAACCCGAGTGGGTGGATTTTGATAGTAATGTAAATATGCGGACTCATAGAGATCTAAATGTGAACCGGATGCCGCAGAATCTTGTAGATGTTGGAAGTGACTGCAGAAGGGAAGCCGAGGAAAAAGAAACCAAAGTATGGCCGAAAATAGAGGTAATGATCGATTAATTTACAATAAGGACCTAGGTTGATGGAAACCATGGTGGGGTGATGGCAACCGGAACAAAGTAGAACAAGGTGAAGATAAATAGGTGGAAGGGATGACCAGAAGCAAAGAAACTAGAAGAGAAGGATGATAATGGAGTTGTGTGTGTTGTTGAACCTACAAGCGATTAGATATAAGAAGATAGAAATGACATAAGATAGAACTAAAAATAAATGTACACCACTTTAAGTCATGCGAGTGATGAAAAAAATCTTCCAAGGACTGTAAGAAGGTTTACACAATTCTTTGAGATGCTCTGGTTTGAAGATGGATTCACATAATGCAAGAAAGCTAAGTGTTTTTCGTGCCTCTATGTTATGTGTGCTGATTTTGGAAAGAAAAGAAGTCATTCTTATAGGGTCGATGACGTCTAGGTTGGGTCACCACCGACTATGGGGAAACTTTCCCCAATGGGGTTGATTTTGTGTTTTAATCGGGATTTTGGGTTTTTAAGAATGGGAAAAGCACTTTAAAGCTTGTAGGTGGGAAGAGGTTGTTTAGGGATGTGTCATGGGTAGTTAGGGGATAAATATAGGTAGGATAAAAGATAGAAAAAGAAATGAGATGTAGATTTAGGATAAAATCATCCTAAACGGAAAGTTGATTAATTATTACATATTAATTAATTAATTAATCAATGTTAATTAATGAGAATTAAAGGTGATGTGATAATAGATGGGCATTTCAATTAAATAAAGGGGGTAGATTAAATAAAGGGTTTTAGTTAGGACCATGGTGAAACATGCACATGCAAGAAAAAAAGGGTAGGATACCAAATTTTGGTGTCTACATTTTCCCCTTTTTGTCAAGTGGTTTGCATTAGCAAGCCATGAGACAAAAACGATGAGAGACAAAGAGTAAGATGAGGATTGATGAAAGGTTAATGATGAGATCCCCCTCAAATGAGGGATTAATAACACAAAGGGAAATTGATGAAATTTTTGAAACGGGTAAATGATAAAGGGCGGGTGGGTGAAGAAATATTTGTAAAATGATAAGGAAAGGAAAGATGCTCAAGCAAAAAGGATCGCAATAACAATAAAAAATATGGCGGTGAATCTAATATCATGTGGGTAGGGGACACAGGGAGGTCTCAATGGAGACAATAGCAATTCTCTATGGGCCGGTGAGTGGGTGAAAACCACTTTGTGAAATGGAGGGAATCTAATGGGAAACCTCTCACATGGATGCAAGTCAAGATGACCAACGGGTCATAGACAAACATATTGTATGCACAACTAAATGCCAAGATTATGTGAAATCCTTTATACATGAGGAATCGAGTGAAAATTAATGTGTTAGCAAAGGATGAGGATAAATAAAATGGTGCCCTAACACACGACATGAAAAAGGCCAAAAGAGAAAGTTGGAAAATGGGTGGTGAAGTAATATGCCCCAAGGGGGAATAGGTATGGCCACAAGGTGGACTTTGTGAACAATTTGGATAGAATTTTGAAGTAAGATGCCCCAAGGGGGAGTAAATATGGCCAAAAAGGTGGTCTTTGAGAGTAGAAAGGGATAAATTGAATGATTCCCTAGAAAAGGACACAAAAAGGAGGAGGGAAAACAAAAAGGGCTACCAAGGTGAGTCAATGGCGACCCAAGGGGTTCGATGGAAACCAGTGTTGGCGGGTATATAAGCCCAAGGTTTGGATGAAGATGCTCATTTTCACACATGTGATTGATGATTGAGATCAGAGAAATAAAAAGAGATTAAGAGATGGAGGCCACAGGAGTCTTGAGTAACAAAACCCACACTTGTGTTTTAATTTATTTTATGTTTTATTATTTTGTTTTTACATTTTTAGAAAAAAAATGATGATGTTAGGGGTGGTTTGTGGTGACCTGAGGGGTTGATGTCTATTGGGCCTTCAGCACATCATTCAACCCTCAACATGTTGACCCGACCTGAATCAAAGGTCACTAGAGTTAGATTGGCTTATTTAGGATTAAGGTGGATTTTAGACGTATGTTAATGAATTTTAAATCAATTTTGGATTAGGGATCTGATATATGCATGTGTTTATATGATTATAGGATAGAGAGACCCTATATTTGAGAGACAGAGTTCCATCTCTATATGATTAGATTAGAGGAGATATGATAGATGCCGAGTGGGATAATTTGGCACAGTGGGATTAGGTAGATTGAGGCATTATCGAGGCTCCCAAGGATTTGGTCTTGATGATTAC
Source organism: Taxus wallichiana var. yunnanensis (assembly GCA_018340775.1). NCBI lineage: Eukaryota > Viridiplantae > Streptophyta > Pinopsida > Cupressales > Taxaceae > Taxus > Taxus wallichiana. Next base: position 355,991,807 of record CM031239.1, read on the forward strand.
ATTGGTAGAGAGATGGGATATGAAGATAGGTAATTTATAGTTTAGGATAAGGGAGATTACTATCACCCTGAAGGACATGTATCACATCCTTCAATTACCTATCCAGGAGGATCAGATAGTCCCCATTACATAGGTGACAATAGGGTGTTGTGATGACATAGTTATTTGGAGCTGATGCACCCCATATATGATTCTCTTCAGGGGCATTTTCATATGAGCTGAGGTATGAGGTAGGTGTACCACAAAGCCACTTGAGTTGTGTTGTTATGATGGTAGTATCATGTTATGCTTTTTCGAACTCAAGAGGAGCCTGGGCCCATGGGCACCGGCTAGAGTGGTCGTAGACATTGGTGAGCACCAAACAATATTTTCTTTTAGGAATACCTTGTTATCTCATGTGTACCACCAGCTATCTATGTACAAGTGAGGGAGGATTTCAGGATTTGACATAGGCTTCTTGTTACAATGTTGGTCCTACGAGCACATTGTGGTGATTCATCCGTTAGGGCTACCATGGGTTACCTGGAGACCGAGATAGAGCTTGCAGAGGATTTTTAAGATGGAGGGTAAATCAAGCATTTGGAGATAGAGGTTAGAGGGGTGTAGATTGGTATGTGGATTGGTTCACAGAGCTTGATGTAGATTAGATCAAATGGCATCCATATCGAGAGTTCCTTACATGGCCTGACCGATTTAGAGTTCAGCGGATGAGGCAAATAATATGGGTACATGGTAGGCGACCAAATTTTATCGAGGTCCTATAGTTTGATAGCATATGATGACATTTTGGAGTCATATAGATGGTGCCTAGGGATCCTATCTCATATAGGAGAGAGGAGATTGATAGGGAGCTATCGCTCCCGACATGGGAGATGCGTTGGAGGAGGAAGCAACACCAAGGGAATCTCGTGTTGCTTGGGAGAGAGGTAGTAGTAACTCCTGGAGGTGGAAAAGATGGAGATAGAGGAGATTCCACCGAGATGGCAATACTATGTGCTTGAGTTGGATCATATTCATGTAGAGAGAAATAAAAATCTACAAAGAGAAGGATGCACTCATGCAAGAGAGGGAATGAGCTTCTCAGATAGAGACCGGTAACGTCAATAGAGGGAGACCTACAAGTCCTGTTCGGGGACCTATCAACTATTCTTACAATAGATTCAATGAGTGGTGCTTAGGTATCACCACAAGGATCGGGATAGGTGGCACCTCTCGACATGATTTTCATAGATAGATATAGAGACTTATCCATAGAGGATAAGTATTATGAGGGGATCGTGATCAAGAAGATGTCGAAGACACTACGATCTTCGGGAACATCGGTAGAGAAGATACCGACAAGTGGAGTAGGTATTTCTAGGAGTATGACGAGTGTGGCTTAGCCATAATGAGAGGGGGAGGCCATGAGGGTGGGGATGATGTGTTTGGATTAGGAATTGCACTGTCCCTCAAGGAGAGGGCTTGAGGATATCAAATGTAAAGTTTATTGATTTTGAAAATATCTCTACTTTGAGAGAGGGCCCTTAGAGGCCAACTATGATGTATTGATACACATTTTGATTGATATATATATATATATATATATATGATTTTGATTTTCGTTATAATTTATTGTGCTTATTATATGATGTGTTGAGCTGAATTCATGATATGATGATGATGGTTTTATATATGTTGTTTTATATTTGGTGATGTTTAGTTTAAATATGATGACGATGTGACGTGATGATGATGTAATGAAATGTTTATTTGTTTTAATTTATATTTGAAGATGATGATGAAAGAAATGTATGTAATGATTAGATTGTTAATTTGTCATGTATGATAGATGATAATATTGGATATAAATGATTATGGTGATATGTTTTGTATTGATGATGATGAATTTATATGCATGGATAGTATGTGATGTTAACAAAAAGTTAATTTTAAAATAAGTGTGATGAAATATGATAATAGGAAAGTAGATGTGGAATATGTGGTTGGGATAAGAGTTATAAAGAAAGATGTGTTTGTAATAAAAGAGAGATAAGAATAGGTATGTTTGTATTAAAGGATGGATAAGAGATAGATTTGAAAACAATGTATAGGATAAGTCAAACCATGGGTATAAACGATGTTACATCATATTAAGGGGTGCACGAGGGAAATATTCCTCCAATCGCATTAGAGGTAAACAAGAGGGGAATCCAAGGAACATAAGGCACATGTGACCAAAAAAATGTTAGCAAATAGCCAATGATAGTAAGTTATTCCAAAGATCATAAAGAGGCATGGATGAAATAACTCATAAACCTAATGTCGCAACAAAAATGGTTTTGTGATGTAACTTGTATGTGGGGAGGCTTCTCCATCGGTGGTGTTACCTAAATCTATGCCCCAGATCTAGGTAGCGAGTAAAGAGAAAATGATCAATATGAGAAGTTTGCTAGAAGAAATTTTATCAATGCAGGAAGATTTCTTAGGATGCTTATAAAATAGAAAGACTGGTCAACATGGGAATCCTTCGAGGGTATGTTCTACTTTATACAAATATAATATAGATGGAAAGAATGATATACATGATAACCATCCTTTGAGGGATCAGTCTATATATTTAAATTGATTTGATTTTACCTTTCTTTTTCTTTTTTTTTGATATGAACAACTATCCTTTGAGGGAGCATTATGTTTTTGATAGATTTTGACCTTTGATAAGAGCATCCAAGATTTTTGACTTTAACATGGGAAAGAGTTAGGAATAGTTGGGTAAACCACTTAGAAGGGGAAAATGAATGTGCAAGAGACACCTATGGATCCTTAAAGTGGTTCCAATAGATAAATAAGATGGTGATGGATGTAATAATCACAGAGTTCTCACCAAAAAGGGAGAACCTTTTCATAAGGGAAATGTTATGAGAAGAGTCGTGGTGCCCATATTTAAGGTCGTGTTGAGGAAAGTAACGTTAGAAAACATAGTCATAAATCATTACAATGATATATGAAATAGGATGATGATGGAGGAAAAAATTAAGGATAGAACTAATTGCTCACTAGTAGACATGCTCACAATATAATGGTTACAAGTGCAATGCGTTAAGTAATTCCACTTCCGGTTTACCATCAAGGGAGGAAAAATGATAGGCTCCCAAACCATACTTATATGTGATAATGTATGGTCCAATCCAATTGGGGGAAAAATTTCCACATTGGATCCTTTCTTGAGTAGTAATGTTCTAATTTCTTTAAGAAAAAGGTCACCGACATTAAAGTCATGTTCGGATGATAGTTTGCAAAGGATGAGATGCGATGAGATAAATGAGCAAAGGTAAAAACTATGAGATATCCTTTAATCAAGGAAGGAAAACATGCGTCCTTAACGAGACAAAGAGATGGCCACAAATTTGGGCTTAGGATGAAAATATGGCACCCCAAGAAGGGAAAAATAAGGCCACAAAAGTGAACTTAGGATGAGAGTAAAATGGTCCCCCAAGAGAGGGACGAGTATGTCCACAAAAGTAGATTTCAGATGAGAAAAAAAGGTCCCCATATAAAGGAACAAATATGACCACAATGGTAGATTTAGGATAAGATGAAATGGTCCCCCAATGGAGGGAAAAATGTGGCCATAAAGGTGGACTTCAAATGAGGCAATAGATACGAATATTTGGACAAGATAAATTCAAATAAGATGAGATGAGATGAGTTGGATAAAAATCATAAAATATGTGCGACACCTCGAAATGAGGAAGCAAGAAATATGCATCTTAGGAGATGAGAATAATGGCCACAAAAGTGGACTTAGGATGAGGATATGGTACTCCTTAGAGAGACAAAAAGTGGCCACAATGGTGGTCTTGTAGATAAAGCCATGGTGCCCCCAAGGGGAGAACATATATGGCGCAAGGGTGGACTTAGTATAAGAAGATGGCGAGATAGAGCTAACTAGACAACATTAGATGAGATGGATAAGATCAAACAATGATAATAATGGAAAGGAATTGATCTCGTGAGTAGACCCACTCTAGATAGAATTCCCCTAGTGTAAAGGAGTTATTCGATGGATAAGGGGATGAAATGATGTGGATAAGATGTGAAGAAAAGAATGTGAGAAGACCAATAGAAAGAGGAGAATGCGCCCTCAAGTGAAATATATAGAGGAACTAGTGGAGATATTATATGGGATAGATGGTAGGAGATCATAAGGTTGGTGTAGCAAGGAAACCAATATCGATGAATAAGGTAGGTACCTCTCCGGGAGGAATGGTATACGGAGGAGTGGTGAGAATGGGGGATGTGGATGTAGGAGAAGACCTAGTGACTCCCATGGATTGGGATGTAGATGGAGAAAGATAATCTTCGAGAAGTTCATCTCTCACAATAATATTGTGAATGATGGTTTGAAGGGCCTTGCGATGTTTGGTGTCATGACCGGGATATAGTGATAGGCACAAACATGATTAGAGTCAAACCACGATGACTTTTTACTATTAGGGTTAAAGGACTTAATAGTTGGAAGGGTGATGGCATAAGTTTGAAGTAAGTGTTGAAGGACCTATGCATATTATTCAACCAAGGTATTAAGAAATACCTTGTGATATGTTTTGGTTTTGGAAGAAGTGGATGCTTGAGATGATTTTGATGTTGAAGATGGAGTTAGAGGGCTTCGGGGCCTTGATGTCTTGGATATTAGTTTAGTGATGATTGGTGCTCTAGAAGAAGAAGTGTTGGATGGTTTCAGTTTGAGCCGATTGATTGATTGTGATGTTCTAAAGGAAGCGAATGGTCATAGGATTGATGGATGTGTTCTAAAGATGTATGATGTGGTGTTGGGTTGTTCAATTTTAAAAGGGGGATGTTTATTTTCTTTGGAGGTCGTTAGAGATAACTTTGAGGAAAGGTGTCAAGGGTTTTAGGTTTTTTAATGAACAAGTGCCCTTGGGAGAAATGACAACAATATCGACTCGTGGGTCTAAAATATGTGGTGTGGTTAATACAGGTGGAGGGAGTAATTGTTGCATGATGAGGTCTAAAGCGGGTGAAGATTGGTTTGATGTGGAAGTGTTGGATTATGTAGATGAGAAGGGAGGATCATTTGAAGTTGTTGTACATTAAAGTGCTTTCCAATATTCTTCAAATGTTGAACGTGATGTAGAAGGGGAGATGATGGATATGTGGTCATAATGGTCGATGTGGTGGGTGTGGGTAAAATCATGGAAAGAGGAACCGGTATTGATTCTAAGAATGGTATAATGGGAAAAGGTGGAATAGATGTAGGTAAGATGGTCGAATCTAATGGATTCGATGAGGCAAATGTCGGTGTGGAATCGATGATAGGTGTGAATGTGGATATGGAAAGAGAAAGAGGTGTTTGGATGATGTGATTGATGAGGTATATGTGAGAGGGAGATGGTGCATGTTGTGGATGGGTTGGTGTAGAAATGAGGGGTTTTGTGGAAGAGGTATGAATTCCTTTGTGTTTTTCTTAGGTGTTTCAAGAGGCATTGTGGATATGTTGGTGGATTGAGAAGGTGTGACTAGTGCGATAGTAGATGTAGATGTGGGCATGGTAGATGTTGGGGAATTAGGTGTGGAAGAGTGGGGTGAGATAGGTGAGGTGGTCATGAGCAATGAAATAGGTGGTAGAGATGTTTAGGTAGACATGGGTGGGTTTATTGATGTGATAGGTATAGTGGAAAATGTCTTGATGGGAGAGTTTGGGGTAGATATGCATAATGGGATAGATGGGATAGGTGGGGATGAAGAAGTGGATACAAGTCAAAGCTAATGTGGATATAGTGAGGGTAGGACTAGATGTAGATATAAGAGAAGTAGTAGAGGTGAAGGAGGTAGGTAGGGTAATTGTGGATAAGGTTGATGTGGGGATAACCTTTGAAGGAGCCGCCGTATAATAACTAGGATGGGAGTAGATGATGAGGTGGGTGAAATAGATATGGGGGAAGGTGTTTGATGTATGGTGTTGATTTAAAATGGGTTAAATTTTTATGGTGTGGTTGGTGAAAATAGATTTATTGGTGGTGGATTAGGAAATGGTTGTTTGAAGTTGTGAAGTGGTCAAGATTGCATTAGTTTGGGGATGTATGATGATACGGTGATTGGGATTGGATGGGAATATTTGATACATGAGGAATGTGAATGTCAATAAGTTTCATAGGCATGGTGATGTTAGATGAAGTAGGGATGGTATAAGGTTATGGGGGTGAAATAGGACCCTCGAGGGATACGATTGAGAGATGTTAGATATACCGAATATGAAGTCATAGATGGGGCTAGAAGGAGGCCTAGAGGTCTTTAAAGGAGCCCGAGGTGGAGATGTGACTGATCAAGAGGAAATAGAATGAATAGAAAGAGGAGAGCCAGTTTAGAAAGGAGGATCTATTTAGATGACATGGTCTTCACAAGGTTGAGATCCAATGTGGAATCTCAAGATTTTTGGATGAAGTAGTATCATTAGATTGTTGCATTTTTATGTCTCGGAAGAGGTGGTGATAGGAACAAAATTAGTAAATATATGTTTATGAAATGTGTGAACAAAGAAGTCTAGAAAAAAATTCATTATCTTGATCTGTTAAGAAAATGAGAAAAATAAAAACGGGATGGATAATGAGGTACTTAGGAAAAGGAAATCTAGGGTTGGTTTTAGGTAGTTATGAATGGATATTCCTCGATATACCGAAGGTATGTGAGGCTTGAGTATGTTAAGGATTTCTAATGCAGCGAACATTGCGGTGGCTTCTTGTTGGATGATAAAATCCCAACCAATCCACCAGTAAAAATATTTTTAGATGTGTAGATTGATGTGTGAATTTTGTTTGTGTTTGATAGAATTTAAGATGTAACCGATTAACCCTTACTTAAGCTATGTTTTCAAGAAAGTATGCAAGGGTTATTTTAAAACCAAATCCAAATGTGAATTTTTGATGAGAACACTGAGATAATAAAGGGAAAATGTGACGCAAAAGAGAAAATAAGACAAAAAGGAGAATACATGTAGAAAACTTTTCCTTTTATCGATCTTCAAGAAGAGGCAACCGAAGAGATATCCAAGCAATCACGTTTAACATGAAGAAGAAAAAATTAATATTTTCCTTGCAGGTGTTAGTAGAAGACAGAAGAAACACAAAAAAATAACAAGAAATTCATGGAAGCAACAAAAGGGTGCTCCCACTAGGCATGCCAATATGTTTATTTAATGTTTTGTTCCTTTTCAATTTAATGATATTAGTACTAAAGAAAACTAAATAACTTAGAACATGGATGGTTTAAGGTACCTCAAATGTGTGATGGATGCAAGAAGACATGCGAAAGAGAATGATCTCGTTGTAAGCTAGATGATCATGTAAATGAATGACTAAAAAGGGGATGGATTAGATAATATATGTGGGGATGACCGAAAAATCCGGATCCAAGAAGTGTTACCTTCCTTTCATGGATGTCAACCCTCGTTTGATTAAATAAAGCAAAGTAAAGGATAGTTAATATGATAGCATGTAGAAGTTAAAGAAATACAAAATTTGAAAGTGATAAAGATTGATCTAAGTACTAATTTAATTGATTAAAATTTCAATTAAATTATACCTAGATGGGTTGACGGCAAACCTAGACTACACAAAGGTAGGATGACGGTGACCGAGTGAGTGGATTTTGATAACATAAATATGTGGACCCATAGAGATCTAAATGTGAACTGGATGCAACACAAGCCTCTGTATATGCTGGAAATGACTTGCAGAAAGGAATATAAGGCAAAAGAAACCAGAGGATGGCAGAAAATATAGGTAAGGAGGGATTAATTGATAATTAAGACCCAAGTTGATAGTGACTAGGGTGGTGTGATGGTGACTAGAGTAGAGTAGTACAAGGTGAAGAAAAATGGGTGGAATGGATGACTGCAAGTAAAGAAACTAGAAGAGAAGGCTGATAATGGAGCTCGAGTGTTGTTGAATGTGTAAGAAATTACATCTAACAAGATAGCAATAACGTAAGATATTACTAAAAGCAATGCAAACCTCTCGAAGTCACTCGAGTGATGAAAACAAGCTTCTAAGGACTATAAGAAGGTTTGCATAGCTGCTTGAGATGCTCTCGATTTGAGATGGATTCATAGAATGCAAGAAAGCTAAGTGTTTGTTGTGCCTATGTGTTTGTGTGTCATTTTTGGAAATGGAAGAAATTAATCTTATATGGTTGACAACGACTAGGCTTGGTCACCACCGACTACAAGGAAACTTTCCCCAAAGGGGTTGATTTTGTGTTTTAATTGGGTTTTGGGTTTTTAAGAATGGGAAAAGTTCTTTAAAGCTTGTAGGTGGGAAGATGTTGTTTAGGGATGTGTCATGGGTAGTTAGAGGATAAAGATATGTAAGAGAAAGTCTATAAAAATCATAGGCATGTAGATTTAGGACAAAATAATCCTAAAAGGAAAGTTGATTAGGGCTAGTGGATAATAATTAATTAATTAATATTAATTAATCAATGTTAATTAATGAGGTTTAAAGGTAATGGGAATTTATATTTAATGAAGGGGTATGAATAAAATAAAGGGGGTACAATTAGGACCATGGTCAAACATGCAAACATGGGAAAACAAGGGTAGGGTTACCAAATTTTGGTGTCTACATAAATATCCAGTATGGATCTTCTTAAAACATCCACTATGTACAAAGACATCCTTTATTGTGCCCTTCAAGAAACACGTTCCCCAACCAACATCAATCTTATGAAATTCCAAGATATTTTTCTCATCTTTACCCCCATCCGACATTTCCACTCACTTTCACCCGTAAGGACTTTCCACTACACGGTCTAGCTCACAACCTGCCTCTCTACATAAAGGTTCACATTGAAAATGCTCACATCAAACAATTACTAGTGGAAAATGGGTCCGTGGTCAACCTTTTTACCCTATCTCTCATTGGATGGCTATGGTATGAAGAATTAGATATGTGGCAAGTAATAATAACTATTAAATCTTAGTAAAATAAAGTTTGTAGTAAATTTGTATCTTCCTATTAATGTAGGTCCTGTCATGCTATCCACCCCGGTATAGGTATTACACATTGGTTCCCATATAACTTGTTGTTTGGTTGCCCTTGGATTCACGAAATGCATGTCATCCGGTCTACATTACATCAAAGTATTAAATTAGATCACGTTGACATGGATGTCACCATTAATGGTGACCCTCAACCATTCCAGTATTTCTAAGCACTTGAAGCACAAGTTTATAGGGAACCATATCTTTAAAATATCCATCTTTATCGTCACAAAACTCTCAACTTCATATGGTTAACCTAATAGTCTTCTATCCACCTCACATAACACCTCATCATCATCCACTCCTCTCTTACCCACTCCGTCTATATCCACTTCCATCCTACCCACTCTACCTCTCAAGCTCAAATCTATAAGGTGTAGTAAATATAAAACTTTTAGTATCGAGAAGCTACCACTATCACCTAAACAATGTGGTAGGCCCATCATGTGTCAAGCCAACAAAAAAATATTCAAATGGCCTCTTCTTCTCTATCTATTTTAGGTATCTTTCCAATGAGTACCTTGAGCCACCCAAAACCACATGGATCATCGATGACTCTATACCATCATGTTTCTTGAACAATGAATATCTAATCACCAAATGGATGATGACTCACATGGGACACTTTGGTCGAGGACTAGGTCTCTATGCACAAGGCATCCCTAAACTTCCTACTATCATCCCCAATCCTGATAGTTGTGGACTAGGGTACCATCCACCTAGTGAGAGTGAGAGTGATGAGCTCAATGACACCACCTTAATGGTTGAGGAGGCCATAGACACCATCAAAACAAGTTCCATCTATAGCTAATGCAAAGAGCTCATTACCACCAATATCTTCCATGATAGTATTGTCCTCACCATTAATGTCACCCTCACCTACCTCCAAATCATCTAGTGAGACCATCAATATGAACATATCTCTCTTGATACATTTCAGAATGATGAGGTAATTCTTGAGTTCATGGGAACTCGGGATAATGTACAAGCCGACGACTATAAGAAATGTTTCCAAATATGTCTAAATGTTGACACCTACTTTGGTGAACAGGAGTCTACCCTCCCATTCAATCCAAATCCAATATCCCTCATCCTAACTCATATTTCTACCTAAATGAGGAGAACCCCTTGCATAATTCTTCAAAATCCCTCAAATCCCAAACACAATCTAGTTAGGGATTGATGTAGCCTAGAATTTATTGTGAATAACCGAGGCATCTTTGGAAAATCACTCAGCCTTAGCTGAGCACTCACCAAAAGTGTGCAAAGTCTCAGGTCCCTCTTTAGAGTTTCTTGTATAGAATGTTAGCATGATGGTGCATATAGGTATCCAAATTCATTACCAATAGTAAACAACACACAGTGCATAAACCAGATCTAGTTCTTAGAATATATATAAGATGAACTAAACAATGACTATAACAAGATTTACCATGCAAGAACCAGATTCAGTCATGTTCAACACCATTATCCAGCCAATATGAACCATTTTATTAAATACTATAAAAAATAAGCTTCTTACATTACATAAGTATCTCCATGAGTCATGCATGCGACAAAACCAACAACATAACTCTATAATTTGACACATACAAACACACACACACACACAAAAAAAGCGTGAAAATATCTACATATATATGGGGGTGGGTACTTTCTTCACACCGTGCATGCACTTCTCAAAATAGGTCACATGCTAATAATAGCCACGCGCCTTTACAATAAGATGCACAACATGTAAGTGCTCTAACAATAGACTTCCTATAGTTAACTATGAGTAGAAATCCTATTATTAGCCTAAATTATGCATGGTGCTCAATTGTCACTTGTTCCCAAAATACCATTGTGTGGACCGCAAGTCTTCATGTATTTGTGTGCTCAACATGCTAACTCCAAAAATAGCCCTTATCCACAAAATGGCTCAGTCTTGATTCTGGGTGCTTCAAGCCTATCATAGTGTCACTGCTCTTTTAGCACCCTATATTCACGCACCCAATACTTAGGACATTTTTTTCCTTTCAACATTATCCCACACTAGAGTACATTGCCCATGGTAATGGGTAATCACCTTATTGCTCCAAAGAATAAAGGATAAATGAATGAAAGAATAAGGAATAAAGAATATGGTGAGTCATTTTATTGTGTACCCTTTTCATCTTCCATCTAGAATGAATTCTAGATATTCACTTTGTATTTCTCCCTCAAACTCATACCAGTCCTTAAGCATTACATTGGTCTTGTTAGGGATGTCCACAATGACACCATCTAACTCATCCATATTCATGTTTCCACCCTCACTATTCAAAATTCTAAGGATGTTGGCCATACCTGAGACCATCCCTTCCATGACATCCACCTTCTCGAAATGAGCTTCTGATGCCCTTGATCCGATCCATATGTTGTTTCCTCGCAAAGCATCCGGCCGAGTCACGCTTTGTTTCTACCAAGGTAACTCATTCTGTGTACCCGAGTGTTTCATCCTTTGCTTCTTGTAGAACTTCATTCTCCTCTTCCTTTTTCCTTGTTTGTATTAAGTTATTAGGAGCTGTACACATGAAAAATATTATATCTACCTTCTTCATTTCATCTTTTAAGGCTTGTAAAACTACCTCGTAGATGGATATATTTCTTGCAATTGAAGCCTTGAACCTTGATGCTTCTTCCACAACATCCTTTTTCTTAGGGAGGTGTGTTGGTCCTTCCTCTAGAAGTAGATGCAAACTGTCATGAGCAGATATTGTAATTTAGACTTGAAGTCCCGAGGCACCTTCTTGTGAAAAATTGGGCCTCTTCTACAAAATCTCATCTATGGTTTGTTCTGCCATATTTTTAACATTATGGACCTTAGCTATTGCATTATCTTGCTCCTAAGTGAGGCGCTTGATATTTGTGTATTTTTCCTTCTTATCATCTAATAGCACCCATATTTTTTCTCGCCTTATCAATATTTTGGCATGCTACTTCTATTGACACTTTGACCAATGCATTACCCACTTGTTTGTCTTAAAATGTGTTATCTTAATAGTCACATGGTGTGTGTAAGGCACCTTCCTCATCTTCTTCAAACTACACGCCTCCTTGCAGACATCAAAATCAGGCTCATCCATGTGATTCTACATACTCTAGGATAGCTATTTGTGAGTGTGCATGTTGGCCATTTTTAGGTCCATCCAATCCTAGCCATATAACTATTTGTTGGGTAAAGTACTCTAGAAGTGGGCACGAATAATTATTGAAGATTCATCCATATAACCTAAGTCCTAAGTACCTACTGCCTATTACTCATCATTCCCACCTGCATGCTTGTAACCATCATCATGAGTAGACACACCCTCATCTTTCTAAATTTCCACACTGCATCCTACTTTATTGTGCCTTCGATATCTTGATTCACTTCTCCTTCATCCTCTCCTTCCTTCTACATGGGGCATACTATGACTTTTTGTCTCCACCACTCTGTTCTCTCCTTCAACAGAGCATTATTCATGAATACTTACACTTGGTTCTATAGTCTCATAGACTATGTGCTCACCAATATCTTCATCTTCCTACATTTCCACACTGGGGGTGGCCTCTGCTCTATGCCCACCCATACTTGGAGTTTCCCCCTCTTTCTGTACACTTGGCTATGGGGAATCCTCCTCACTATCTTTAACAAGAACATATTTCCTACACTTTCTCCTTTCTTCCTCCTGTCCTTCACTAGAGTCACATGTGGTGATCTCCTTACTAGTTTCATGAAGTCCTCGTGCTGTGTCTCTTGACTTGCACCTTCTACATAGAACTCTCCTTGTATGCACAAGTCCAACTTTATATTCTATTTCTTTATGATCTATGACATTTTCTAGTCTTGTAGGCATTGGATCCTCTTGAGTAGGGGGCATATATGCCATATTTGTGCCCTTCATCACTTTTCCATCCTTGAACCTTGGCCTTATATATATACACACACACACACACACACACGCTTGTTCAATCTCCCTATACGATAAAAATATCCAAAGTGTGATGTCCACATTTCCTGATTCCATGGTTTCAACATAGGCCTCTTTCGTTAGCCATACATAAGTCTTGCACAGAATTTGCATAGTTACGTCTACATTTTCTACATCAAACTAAAACTTGCGTGTTTCGTGGAACCCCTATTCACTGACTCCTTGAAATATCTAGCAGTAAAAGAAAAGGGCAATTTACACAATGTGGTCTTACCACTGACTACATATGGAAGCGCCCTAAGCTAAAGTGTTGGTAGACTGTAAACTCAACTTCTCCATTTAGTACTTTGGAAAGCTCACGCAGAATAAGCTACTCTCCTTCAAATTCCCTGTGCAATCTCCTAAACCACCTTCCTAGGCACTCTTTATACACGTTAGAAATAGTTCCGTGTAGAGTTTATTTGGAAAATTTCTTTGTTGGGGATTTATTTTCCAATGGAAACTCTCAGATGTTCTCCCTAGGTCCATCGAGTACTCCAATTTCACTATATACAATCAATAATAGAATTTCTTCCTAGGTGATCTTCTCACCTTTATTTGCTTAGACACACACCTAATTCACCAAGATTTCTTTGATGTACCCGATAATGTTGTAGTATGTCTTATTGACCATTTTGTGTGCTATATGTAACTAGTGCATATTCACCTCATTCCATCATTCAGTGGCACCCAACTTGCTTCCTATCAAGCGTGCTACAACCCTAGTGGCCATGTCTGCAATGTTGGTTACTTTTAAGGCTTGACCCCCCTTATTATAATGATGTAGGGAAGTTGTGGCATAAATTCCCTCATCTCTGATAGATCTCCAGTGATCTCTAAGCTTGATTCACGCAGCCCTGTCACCTTCCTAATCAACTTGGTGGTGATCCTCATTCTATTTCCTATGAAGTTAAAAAACTCTTCATGGACGCGCGCCATGAGCCACTGATACAACTGCTCGGGATTCTCAAAATAGGGAAACTCTATAATTTGCATGACCCCCATGCTTTCAAGTAATTTCTTCATGAAGGTATCCAAACCCTAGTGTCATCCACTAACCACCGATTTGTTTTCTTGTAAAATTTCGCTACGACGTCCTTCAGGAATTTCTAAGTATGGTGGTTGATCTCTGAAACCCTACACTGTGTAATATTTTTGTCTAAGGCTGCCCCTTAATAAATTCTTCTAGATATAACATCTCGACCACCACTCCTTTGTTGGGTCATCAACCTCCTTTTCTATCGGGTTCCCTCCGTGTTGTCATTACTCCTTTCGATTTGCGAATGTAAAATGAAAACCCTCTGCTATCGTGAAAAAAACCAAAGTTACCCTCCCATCACGCACATTTACCACTACATGAATCCTGCTTCCATGTATGGATTCTCAATATCATTCTTTAAACACGACATGTTTACTCACTCGTAGAGTGCTCCTCATTTGTAGCTCTTCTTCACACTTCTCAATTTTTCTTCAAATTTGTAAGGTAAAAAATGACGTTGAAAATACCGACTTTAAACCAAGTTTCAAAAATTCCCTTCATTAATTTCTCCACCTATAACCATACATGGAATTAATTCCCTTTAGTGCATTTCACGCCTCTTTTTCCTATGCCCGAATCTCTCGCGCCTCAAACTTTGGTGCCTCTGTCATAATTTTCTGGAGTGCCACTACTTATCTGCCATAGATCTCCTCTACATGTGCTTCCTTACACCAAATTATTTGTCCAACGTGACCCAAACATATGTAGTCTTAAATATTTTAGCCTCCTTGAGTTATAGTGAGAACTCACCGCCTTATGTGTGGTCTTTAACTTTGAGAAATCCTCTTGAAGTTTTCATCACTTTTCGAAACCTATTCCCTTTATGGACACTCATGAGTTTATTTATTTTCTATATCATACTAACCTTATTTATCTACCCCACATTAAGGGTATATACAGTCCTCTACGCATAAAAAAACTTGAGATTTTAATTAGCTTCGGGCGTGTAAACTTGCTTATTATACATAACACTGAACTAAATTGACAAAGTATAACGATGAGGTAGGAAAAATATTAAAGGAAATACGGTACGGTAAATCTAATCTAAGTGGAGATAATGCCTTATTAAAAACACCAAGAAGGCTAATTTATATTAGGGATTCAACTTACTCCCATTGAAGTAATTGGGTAACTGTGTTCCATCAAGCACCTCTAACTAGAAAGCTCCTAATTGAAGTATGTGAGTGATAACATATGGTCCTAACCAATGCACCTTAATCTTCCCTGGGTTGTGCAAAAACTTTGAATCATAAAGAAGTACCATCTACTCAACCTCAAGCTTCTTTTTCTTGATGTTCCTATCATGCCATGCTTTCTACCTAGATTTTTTTCTTGACTCGACTCCAATGCTATGATGCACCTCTCATCCTAGATGCATCAACTTGTCAATTATTTCTTCAAATGCTTTTTCATTAGCTAGACCTCCCATGCATGCAATACGCAAAGAAGGTAACATGAATTCCATGGGAAGAACTACTTCTGTGCCAAAAACCAACTGAAAGGGTGTGGCCTTATTCAACCTTTTGTAGGTTGTTCTATATGCCCAAAGTACAAAAAAACTTTATCATCCCAATATTTCCTTCCAACATCACAAATGTTTTTAAGGTCTAGGTTAATATCTTGTTGAAGGCTTTACCAATCCCATTTTATTTAGGGTGATAGGGTGTTTTCTTATGGTGCATGACCATAAATTCATCTAATAATAACTTGATTGTCGTATTTAGGAAATGAGTGCCACTATCACTTGTCAAACTTAAAGGACATCCATACCTAGTAAGAATATGTTCCCACAAGAACCTTACTACCGTAGCTTATATAATCCTTCATAGGTTCCGCTTCTCGCCTAGCTTCGTAAGATAATCTATACAAGTGATGATGTAGTGTGATCAATTTACGTGTGGCTAGGGAAATAGGTCCCACAAATTCTATTGCCCATTTTTCAAAAGGATCTGCACTAATAATAGGCCTTAAAGGAATTTCATCTCTCTGCCTAGGTTTTCTAAGGTGCTGATAGTGATCACACACCTTACAATACTCTTGCAATCATTGTACAAGGTTTCCCACCATAAAGCAGCTAGTAGAATCTTGCACGTGGTGGTGTCACCTGCATAGTGTCCACCTACAATATTTCCATGAGCCTCCTCCATGATTACCATGCACTCATGCTCTAGTACACACCGACATAATATTTCATCTCGGCCTAGTTTGTATAAGTCACCACTGATCAACATGAAAGGTGCAACACAAATTGTAAGTTGTTTCTTTTCCAAGGCCTTCATTCCTTCGGATGTTATACATGTGCATAAAAATAAATCAATATCCTCTAACTCGAGGGTACATGGTTCAAACCGTATAATTGTGCATCTAGAATTGTATCTTTAATACTTTGCATGTCCTCTCCTGATTGAATCATTGATAAGTGGTCTGGGCCAATATTACTTTTACCTAGCTTTACCACAATCTGTAAAGTCAAACTCTTGGAATAATAGAACCCATTGACATATGCACCCTTTAAAATGGGATTATTTACCAAGTATTTCAATTCCATGTGATCTGTATAGAACATAAAAGGTGTTTCTAACAAGTACTATTTGAACTTATGCAACACATAGATCATTGAAAAAGATTTGCGCTCCGTAGTTGTATAATTTTGTTCTGCATGACATAACTTTCTACTAGTAAAAAGATAGGATGATCTACAATACCTTCTCCAGGATGAGCTAGAACTATGCCAATGGCCATGCTAGAGGTGTCCACATGTACGTGAAAGGGTAGATTCCATGAAGGAAAACGTAAAATAGGCGACGTAGTAAGCCTTTCCTTCAAAGATTTTGAATGTGCGCTACTGCAATTCTCCCAATAGAACTTTGTTTTACCTATTAATAACTCCTCTAAGGGCACATAAATATTATCATATCCTTTAAAAAAATTTCTCTAATACCCTGTGTGGCCCAATAATCCATGCACCTCACTATGACTGGTGGGTTCCTCCAATCCTAAAATGACTGCATTCTTAGCTGGATCTACTAACAAACCCTCCTAAAAAGTGTAATCAGGCCTCTAACGAACCACTATGCATGCTGAATGGAATGGAAATCATATGATACTTTAGACAAGAGTGTTTTGAAATGAGCATCATATTCCCAGATGCTCTCAGTAGTGCCCTACTTGATATCCTTGAGTGCACTTATAATTTTATGCTCAAACTCAGTTATATAAAATTCCTTAAGGAAAGCACCCATAACACTGTATAATCCACACAAGTCTTAACAGGGTAAAATTTTATGTACCAATTGTGCGCGTGTCCCTACAACGTAGTCACAAACTAACTTTCCCGTGCTCGAAGCCATAAGTCCTTTCACACACCAAAATATCTCACACATATGCACATGCTCAACAACATATTCTATTCCCTTATACTCTAGGAGATGAAGTGGCATCTCCATGTAAATATTGTGGGGTTGGTGAGGACCATGCTCACCAGATCCAGAACCTCTTGTGTTAAGTCCGCCCCTATATCCACTAGTTTTGTTAGATCTTGAGCCACATGTTCCTCCTAATCCTCCACCTATATTAGGAATTAAACCATAGGAAACACTTCCCTATGTCCCAATAGTGTTGCTAAACTGAACTCCTATAGTCTGTGAAGTTGTGCTACTCCCCAATATGAGCCCAATGTTCTACATGCCTATGTTCTATGGTGATGACACGCCTAAAAAGGTTCCTCTAACCGGTCCTCCAAATAACATGGAATATGTTTTCCCAGACATAAATGTACTTGTTATTTGATTCACTCTTGAACTTTCTAATAAGTCAACTCTACCTCTTACTACTCTACTACCCAAACTAGCTTGTTGACCACTGGTTATACTAGAAACTTGAAAACTAAGTGCAAGGGATAGGTTGTCAGGTAGATTAAAATGAGCACCCATGGCCCAAGTTGTCTTTGTTGGCATGCTCTCATAAGACGATGACAAGGGTTCCCTATCATTCTTGCTAAAATGGGGGAGTTCTAGATGCTCTGGCTTCACGTCCTCTGTGTGAGCTCTAAATCCTTCACGAGCCATCTCTCTCCTCAATGTCATCCATTCTACAATCTCATGCTGCATCTCTAAATTCCTCTCGCATGCCTCATTGAACTTAAGACACCTCTCTTCTCTTTTCCTCTCTGCCGCTAGGTCCACCATCCTTCACCACACCTTCTCCTTCCCCGCGTGTGGTGGGGTTTAGCTAGCCATCGGCTTCTCTTCCAAATTCAAGGTTACCATCAAGATCTTGATCACTAGTGGAATTCCTTGCAGATATGTTCCCCCGGGATAACATAAAAACTAAAACTCAGCTACCTCTGGGAAATAATAAGTGGAAATTGAGTACTCTAAAATATATCTATTCAAAACACAAAGGAACCAAGTGTCCATAGTGGGCGTCCAAATATGATCAACATCATAGAGGGCCTAAAATTATTCTTTCATCTAGACAAGTCTACGAAACCTCAAATTCCTTTTAGATGCCTAAGCAACCAACCACTCATATAGCTCTATTGGGAAGATAGAAAATAAGCTCTCATATAAGCAGTCATATAGATTATGCTCCACCCACACGCATGTGTCAAACTCAGATCTAGTGTTGAATCTCCAAGCGTACTCTTCTTTCAGATCTATTATCAACTCCTCAACACTTTCCAAGGTCAATCGATACGTCTTCATCATGCAACATCCGAAAAACAACTAAAAAAGAGGTCCTGGAAAATGGAACCAATGATGTAGCCTAGAATTTACTATGAATAACCCAAGCGTATTGGCGCATCACTCAACATGAGTTGATCACTCACCCAAAGCACACAAAGGAACTAGGTCCCTCTTTAGAGTTTCTTGTATAAAATGTTAGCATGATGGTGCATATAGGTATCTAGATTCATTACCAATAGTAAACAACACACAATGCATAAACCAGATCTAGTTCTTAGAATATATATAAGATGAACTAAACAATGACTATAATAAGATTTACCATACAAGAACTAGATTCAGTCATGTTCAACACCATTATCCAGCCAATATGAACCATTGTATTAAATATTGTAAAGCAAAAATCTTCTTACATTACATAAGTATCTACACGAGTCATGTGTGTGAAAAAACCACCATCATAACTCTACAATTTGACACATACACACACACCAAAATCGTGAAAATAAATACATATATATGGTGGTGGGGAGTTTCCTTCCGCCCATGCACTTCTCAAAATAGGTCACATGCTAATAATAGCCATGCACCTTTACAATAGGATGCACAACATGTAAGTTCTCTAATAATAGACTTCTATAGTTAACTTTGAGTAGAAATCCTATTATTAGCCTAAACAATGTATGGCGCTTAGTTGTCGCTTATGCCAAAATACCATTGTGTGGGCTGCAAGTCTTCATGTCTCTGTGTGCTCAACACGCTAACTTGAAAATAAAACTTATCCACAAAATGGCTAAGTCTTGATCATGGGCGCTTCAACCCTATCATAACACTAGGCACTCTTCCAAGCGCCCTACATTTATGTACCCAATATATAGGCCATATTTTTCCTTTCAATAGGGATCAACTTCTTCCGGTTCAATAACATTACAAGATGGGTCAACATCAGTAATAGAGGAAACTATTGAGATTAACATCGACATTGAAGAGGACCCCAAGATCCTCAAATTATGGGCATCTTTATTAGTAGAAGAAAAAATCACCTTTAGAGAACTCCTAAAATAATTCTTGGATGTATTTGCATGATCCTATGTGGATATGTATGGTCTTGATCCATCTCTAGTGGTTCATAATCTCATATTCCATAAAGATGTGAAGCCATTCAAATAGAAATTGCGTAAGATACATCCAAAGGTAGCTTTTCAAAGAAGAACTTCAAAAGTTATTTCATGTTAGTTTCATCCGCCTATTTACTATTATGATTGTATCTCCAACATCATCCCAGTAGAAAAAAATACTGGGGGTATCCGTATTTTTATAGATTTTGTGACATTAATAAATATTTCCCTAAAGATGATTTTCCCTTATCTAATATTGACATGATTGTGGATTCTATAGTAGGGCACAAAATGTTATCCCTCATGGATGGATTCTCTAGATATAATCAAATAAAAATTTTTGAAGAAGACTAACACAAAAATACTTTTAATACACCTTGGGGCACCTTCTGCTATCAGCTCATGCCCTTTGGTCTCAAAATTTCAAAGCTACATATCAATGTGTCATGACCATCATCTTTCATGACATGATGCACAACATTGTTAAGGACTATGTCGATGATATTTTGGGAAAATCCAGACCAGAGAAGAACATCACATGGTGCATCTTTGAATGACTCTAAAAATACAAAGTTAAGCTCAATCCTAAGAAATGTGTTTTCAGTGTTACATTTGACAAGCTACTTGGTTTTATCGTCTCACATGCATGGAACAAAAATCTATCTAGATAAATTTAAAGATGTGGTTGAAATGCCTCCGCCTATAAATCTAAAGCAACTCCGAAGCCTATAGGGTAAAATACATGCCATCAAAAGGTTTATAACGTAGCTCGCTGATAAGTTCCATCCATTTCATCATTTTCTCAAAAAGGGAACAATATTTCATTGCAATCTGGAGTGTCACGATATGAGTTGTATTAATCACTTTCATAACATGCATATTTTGTATTTTTATAAGACCATTGTATCCATGTCTATGTTTTTCCTAAGTACATTACTAAACATTAGTATTAAAACCATGAACTTTTGACATAATTATTAATTAATATAGTTATATCTTATTGTATTTACTTTGTGATATTATGTGTGCATTTATTCTTATTATTCCAATAAATTGTTTGGATGATTATATGTGTTGATTTCACTCTTGGTTGTAATAAATTTGTCATATGTAACAAAAGAACCTATCCACAGGATAAGGAAATCATTCACAACAAGTTACAATACATTTATGAAGATCTTTTCAAACATGAAGTGATGGAACTTAAGTCCTTACATGCCATGGGAGGAGTAATTACAACAGAAACATGGAAAACTAAGAAATAAATCAATCTTTGATTTGGTCATTGATTAAGAACTAGTGAAGAACTGATTATTAGTTGAACATGAACTGATTGTTAATTGAACACTTGTTGTGTGTTTCAAACATGTGTTGAATATCTCACTTGTTATGTTAAAGACTCCTTGTTTCATTCTTCTTCTTCTCACATGGTATAAATGATAGGATATAAAGGAAAGGGTTGGTGCCTTGTAATAGGTTGGTTATAAAGTAGTAAGAAGTTAGTGAGTCAGATTTGGAATTAGAGAAAAGATATTAATATGATATTTTGTTCCTATATGTAATGTTATATGCAAATCAATAAAGAAATCTCATTTTTTGTTATTTAGTTTTTAATTACAGAGTTAGAGGGGAGGGATTAACACCCAAGTCAGGGCCCATTTGAGATTTGATAAATCGCCCTCCATTTTTCATTTCATTGCGTATATTTCCTTACGAACAATATTATCTCGGATATACAACTTTTTTAGTAATAAAATTTAGCAATACTTCATTTTCAAGTTTGAATTTTATTTAACTTTCAACATTATTATATTATAGGTATTTCCTTTCCAACCTCATAGATCAACTATAACTTTGCATATATCACCGGTAGTATTTCATTTCTATGCTCCCTAGTATGATAATTAAATGAATTTAACTCAATGTACAACATATAAATTGCTGGAAGTTGATTTACACCACCACTTTTGGTGCCATTATCAGGGATATTGCAAAAGTTATAGGAGTTTTGAGGTTTTGCATTTATGAATTTCATATAATAAAGTAGGTTTTAGAAATTCCACCTTCAAATGCCTCAATAATGAATGTTGATCTATTTAAGTTAATTGATGTATACACCATCGTAGAGATTTCTATGGTATATTTGTACCCAATCCTCAAATAGCAGAAATTAGTTCTAATTCTAAAGAAGAAACATCCTCTTTTGATAAGGTTTTCTCATAGAACACTCCCTACCAAGTGAGATTTATGAGGTTGTTCCTGAATAGTCTAACATGAAAAATGAGTTGAATCAAAACATGGAAGATGAGGCAAGGGAACTAATAAAATTTGAGTTTCTTATCTCCATTTACAATCAACCTGCTCAAATGAAGAACACATCTCCATCATCTCTTCCTAATTTTCATGGATCTCCGAATGAAGACCCAAACACTTTCTTATTTGAGTTTGACATCTTATGCAGGAGTAATGACTACCTAACTAATGCACATAAGCTTAATGTTTTCCCTGATAAACTATAAGATGAAGCATTGAGATGGTTTATGGGCCTAGGAAGAGACGCGTTGTTACTACCTAGCGAGGGATGAAAGACAAGTTTATGACCAAGTACCAAGACTACAACATATCAAGTAGAAGAGGAGGAGATGAACTCTTCAAGATGGCACAAAAGGAAGATGAGCCACTTGAATATTACCTAGAGAGATTCATATTTTGTCTTAAAAATACAAGACATACAAGGTTACCTCCCGTGTCTCTTAAGTTACTTTTATTAGAAAGGCTCGGTGAGGATGATATGGATGCTTTGGATTTAATACAGGATCTAGAGACACCTCCAAAGCCACTTTTGAGGAAATTTTTGAAGCCTACAGGAACTATTCTAGAGAAACCATGAAAATAATAAGAAGTATTAGATCAAAGGGTGGAGAATATAACCATAGGAATTGGGGAAATATCTAGATCATAAATTTCAAACATATTTAAGAACATGAAAAAAGAAATAGTTAAGGAAATGGCCACCCAACTTGATGCTCTACATGTAAAAAAGAAGAGATATGATGCATAGGTAGAACTTGCAGATTTCTACCATTCTTATATAACAAATAAATTCAATTTCACATGCACGGGATTGACCAACATTATAGAAGGAAAAGGAGGATGCACCAGAGTTTAAAATGATAGAAATGGAGGATGGGAAAGTTTTCTATGTTTGCCCAAAGGAATCCATGACCACCAAGACAAGGAGGTATATCATAATATCCCATGCAATATTTTAAAATTTTTGTTCATAGTTCATATAGTAATATGTAATCCCCACCTTAGGATAATACTCAGGAAGGATGGAATCCTTACCCTAGCTAATACCAACAACCACGAAGACCTCAGTTCTCAGCCCAAAAGTGGTAGCAACCCCCTTATTCATGGAAACAACCTTAGATAGAAGGGAAATAATGGAGAAATCAACCTCCTAACTACAAATAAACCTACCAAAGCAACCTCCCTACACACAATAGTAGGATTTGATGCCAACCCCCAATCTAGCTCTCAACCAAAAACTACCCAATTGCCATCTCAACTAATAGCTAACACCAATAGTAAAGTTTCTCACCAACCTATAAAATTAAATCAACCCAATAATTTTCTTATTTAGTTGATGTCAATAATATACATCTCTGTTCGGGAAGATTGTTATGTTTGTGGAGCCTATTTTCATGTTAGAGTGTGGTACACCTTCTATGTGTTACACTTGGGTATTTTTACGGCGGTCCCGCTTGCCGGTGAGCGGGTCAGGGGGGTTCGGGGTGAAGCCCCGAAGAAAATTTTCATGGGTGGTTTATTAACCCATGGGTAATGGGTAACCGTTATGGGCTGTTTTTGGGCCCATGGTTTTTTTGGTCTTTTGCCCATTGTTTTGATACCCACGGTTTTTGCCCTTGGTTTTGATACCCACGGTTTTGTATCAAATTGCTTAAGCAATTGTCTATTTATATGGTCTTATGCATATGATAGATGTACAAGAAAATGTATTACAGATGTGTTTTGAATTCGGGTGTGAATTCTATAGAGTTTGTTGAGCATAGCTCCAAATGGATCTGGGTATTGTATTGAGAGAGTGGAGGCTTGTAATAAAATCTGAGTAAGTGATTCTTGGTGGACGTAGCCCAAATTGGGTGAACCACGTTAAATCTTGTCTCGTGTTGTGTTATTTATTATGCACTTTTATTTGAGATCTCGTAATAATTTCTACATATTAGTTTCTCTTGTTTGCGATTTGTGGTGAGGGATTATTCCACATATTTTATCTCTTATTTCCTAACAATTGGTATTAGAGCCTGGTTTGGTTTCTTTGAAGTGTTGAATCACAGGAAAGTTTTATCTTGAGTGGGAGCTATGGCAGATGATGGAAGATCTAGGGTTGATAAATTCAACGGGTAGAATTTTAGTCTTTGGAAGATGCAGATGGAAGATTACCTTTATCAAAAGGATCTTTATACTCCGTTGTCTAAGAAGGTGAACAAACCCTCAAGTATGACAGATGCGAGAATGGGATTTGTTGGATCGGAAGGCACTTGGAACGATTCGGTCTGTGTCTTGCATCCTCGGTATTATTTAATGTTTCAAAGGAAAAGACTACAAAAGATCTAATGGATGCATTAGGGAAGTTGTATGAAAAACCCTCTGCCTCTAATAAGATATTTTTAATGAAAAATTTGTTTAATATGAAGATGTCTGAGAATAGTTCAGTAGCAGATCATTTAAATGATTTCAATACGGTTGTGAATATGCTAGCTTCGGTTACAATAGAATTTGATGAAGAAGTTAGGGCTTTATTAATTCTGTGCTCTTTACCTGAGAGTTGGAATAACCTGGTAATGGCGGTAAGTAACTCGGTTCCAGCTAACTCGAAGTTGAAGTTTGAGGATGTTGTAGGGGTGATTCTAAGCGAGGAAATGTGAAGAAAAAGCTTTGGGGAACCTTCTACTTCAGGGAATGCTTTGACAGTGGAAACTAGAGGGAGACAGAAGAATAGAGGAAACCATGGAAAATCAAAAGATCGGGCAAGGTCAAAATCCAAGAACAAGATTGTATCTTTGGAATTGTGGAAAGCCTGGGCATGCAAATAAGGATTGTTGGGAGCTTCGGGATAAGAAGAAACAACGGGGAAGAAAACAAAGAGACAAATGTGGCATCGGGTAATGTATGTCGAGGATGCTTTGATTCTTTCTTTGCATAATATTACTTGAATCTTGGGTTTTAGATTCGGGGGCTTCTTTTCATGCTTACTCCACATAGGCATTATTTTGTTGATTATGTTGAGGGATTTTAGGCATGTTTTCTTGGTGATGAAGAGCCTTGCAAAGCATAGTTGGAAAAGGTTACATTCGGGTTAAGATGCGAGAATGGGAATACTTGGCTATTGAAGGATGTCGGACATGTGCCTACATTAAGACAAAATCGATATCGGCGCAGGCGGTTGGGAAGTGATGGTTGTCTTATGATATTTACACTAGACTCTTGGAAGGTTACCAAGGGTACTCTTGTGGTGGCAAGAGGTAAGAAGGTTGGAACCTTGTATTTAACCTTGATAATACTAATGATTGTAATCTTGTGGCTTGGATGTAGATACAACATTATGGCACTATAGGCTCGATCATATGAGCCATAAGGGCATGAACATCATAAAGAAAAATTTGCCTGGATATACGAAAACGAGGTTTGGATTTTGTGAAAACTGCATATATGGGAAACAAGCAGATGAGTAAGGTTTCTCAAGGTTGGACCTACGAGGAAAGAGAGTAAGTTAGAGCTGGTACATTCGATGTGTGGGGATGGCTCGGGTATCATCTCTTGGGGGTTCAAGTTATTATGTTACTTTTATTGATGATGCAACAAGGAAAGTTTGGGTTTATTGTATTAGACACAAATCTGATGTATTTGACACTTTTGTTAAATGGAAAGCCTTGGTAGAGAATGAAACAGGTCTTAAGCTAAAATGTCTCAAGTCAGATAATGGAGGGGAGTATTGCAGCAATGAATTTAATGATTACTATTCTAAGAATGGAATCCGTAGGCAAAAGATGGTTCCAGGAACTCCACAGTCAGAATGGGGTATCAGAAAGGATGAACAAAACAATAATGGAACATGCTAGGAGCATGAGATTACATGCAGGACTGCCTCTTTCTTTTTGGGCAGAAGCGGTGAGCATAGTTGTGTACTTGATAAACAGAGGACCCTCAAGTGCCTTGGATGGAGGCATACCTGAGGAGGCATGGTATGGTAAGAAAGTTGATTATTCATTTCTTAGAGTCTTTGGATGTGAGGTGTTTGTTCATATAGACAAGGATGATAGGACCAAGCTAGAGGCTAAATCAGAAAAATGTACTTTCATTGGTTATGGTGGTGATGACTTTGGATATAAATGTTGGAGTATTAAGGACAAGAAAATCATTCGATCTAGGGATGTGGTCTTTAATGAGAAAGTCATGTATAAGCAGCAGTTGCAGGAAAATAGGGAAGAATCCAAGAAAGAATATGCAGCGGTAGAGGATCTTCCGGATGGGAAAGTGACACATGAATTAGTTCAGGAACCCCCTCAACAGGAACCCCAAACTCCTATATTGAGGAGGTCTTCTAGGGTAAGAAGAGAACCTGAACATTTTTCTCCTTCTCTTTATTATTTATTACTCACTGATAGTGGAGAACCAGAGAGCTTTGATGAAGCAATGCAGGTAGATGCCAGGAAGAAGTGGGAGCAAGCCATGGATGAGGAGCATCAGGCTCTCATGGAGAACCAGACATGGGATTTGGTAAAGCTACCCGAAGGAAAAAGAGCATTACAGAATAAGTGGGTGTTTAGAGTCAAAGAGGAAGAAGGAGGAAAGAAAAGATACAAGGCCTGGTTGGTGGTCAAGGGGTTTGCAAAGAAAAAAGGTATAGATTTTGATGAGATTTTTTCTCCTGTAGTAAAAATGACTTCTATCAGAACTGTTCTTGGAATAGTGGTAGCATAAGACTTACACTTAGAATAGTTAGATGTAAAGACTGCATTTCTCCATGGTGATTTGGAGGAGGAGCTATATATGCAGCCAGAAGGATATGAAGTCAAAGGTAAAGAGGAGATGGTGTGCAAACTGAAGAAGAGCTTGTATGGCCTGAAACAAGCTCCACGTCAATGGTATAAGAAATTTGATAGCTTCATGATGGAGCAAGGTTATATCAGATGTCATTTTGACCATTGTGTGTATACAAAGAAATTTGAGGATGGAAGTTATATTATCCTGTGTTTGTATGTTGATGACATGTTGGTTGCAGGTAAAAACATGCAGGAAATAAAAGTACTCAAGAAGCAGCTAAGTGAATCATTTGCTATGAAGGATTTGGGTGTAGCCAAACAAATCCTTGGTATGAGGATATCTCGGGATAGGAAGGAACAGAAGCTAACTTTATCTCAGGAAGAGTACATTAAGAAGGTCTTGGAGAGGTTTAATATGCAAGATGCTAAACCGGTTGGGACTCCTTTGGTAGGCCATTTCAAGTTATCAAAGGAGCAGTGTCCCAAGACAGAGCAGGAAAGAAACTAGATGTCCAAGGTACCTTACTCATCAACAAGTTGGTAGTTTGATGTATGCTATGGTGTGCACTAGGCTGATATTGCCCATGCAGTGGGAGCTGTGAGTAGATTTATGAGTGATCCAGGTAAAGAGCATTGGCAAGCAGTAAAGTGGATCCTTCGGTATTTGAGAGGGACCATGGGGACAATTTTGTGTCTTGTAATGGATCGAGACACCACTTTATGTGGTTATGTAGATTCGAGACATGGTGGAGATATAGACGCGAAGGAGGAGCACGACAGGTTATATTTACACTGTAGGTGGGACAGCAGTGAGCTGGATTTCACGACTATAGAAGCTAGTGGCTTTGTCAACCACGGAGGCTGAGTATGTTGCTGCCACAGAGGCAAACAAAGAGATGATTTGGTTACAACAATTGCTTGAGGAGTTGGGGCATAAGCAGGAGGAATGTAAGCTACATAGTGATAGTCGAGTGCTATACACCTAGCTAAGAACTCGATTTCCACTCCACAGGACGAAGCATATACAGTTGAGATATCACTTCATCGGGACAACTTTGGAGGAAAGATAAGTTGAAGTTGGAGAAGATTCATACCAGTCAAAATCCAGAGACATGATGACCAAGGTGGTCACAAGGGATAAACTAAAGCTATGTTCAGCTTTGGTTGGCCTTCGCGGATGACAGTGAAGGGTTGAGAAGCTTGCTCAGAATGGAAATCAGTCTCCAAGTGGGAGATTGTTATGTTTGTGGAGCCTATTTTCATGTTAGAGTGTGGTACACCTTCTATGTGTTACACTTGGGTATTTTTACGGCGGTCCGCTCGCCGCTGAGCGGGTCAGGGTTCGGGGCGAAGCCCCCGAAGCAAATTTTCATGGGTGGTTTATTAACCCATGGGTAATGGGTAACCGTTATGGGCTGTTTTTGGGCCCATGGTTTTTTTTCGGTCTTTTGCCCATTGTTTTGATACCCATGGTTTTTTGCCCTTGGTTTTGATACCCACGGTTTTGTATCAAACTGCTTAAGTAGTTGTCTATTTATATGGTCTTATGCATATGATAGATGTACAAGAAAATGTATTACAGATGTGTTTTGAATTCGGGTGTGAATTCTGTAGAGTTTGTTGAGCATAGCTCCAAACGGATCTGGGTATTGTATTGAGAGAGTGGAGGCTTGTAATAAAATCGAGCAAGTGATTCTTGGTGGACGTAGCCCAAATTGGGTGAACCACGTTAAATCTTGTCTCTTTGTGTTGTGTTATTTATTCTTGCACTTTTATTTGAGATCTGTAATAATTTCTGCATATTAGTTTCTTTGTTGCGATTCTATGAGGGATTATTCCGCATATTTTTATCTCTTATTTCCTAACAATCAACCTCCTAACTACAAATAAACCTACCAGCAACCTCCCTACACACAATAGTAGGATTTGATGCCAACCCCCCAATCTAGCTCTCAACCAAAAACTACCCAATTGCCATCTCAACTAATACCTAACACCAATAGTAAAGTTTCTCACCAACCTATAAAATTAAATCAACCCAATACTTTTCTTATTTAGTTGATGTCAATAATATGCATCTCCATTCAGGAAGATAACTTATGCCACCAAGTAAACATATAATCACATAGATACCAGATGAACCACAATTACTACAAAATGATCCACAAAAAATCCAGAAGACGCTACAAGCTGATCCGCAACAACATGAACAAAATTCCAAAAAATGTAATATCCAATTCAATGGACCTCTATTTCCAGAAAAACACGAGAGAAATTTTGATCCTAAATCAGATTCGAATTCTTATTTTATTAATCAGTTGAAGGACATTTGTGTGAAAATTCCACTCATTCAAGCCATCAAGGATGTTCCTATTTACAACAAGTTGATCAAGGATCTATGTATAAATAATCCATAAAAAAAAAAGAAAACACCCATTCACTGTACAATTAATTGGAGCATTATCTGACATCATTCTTGGAAACTCTGTGCTAAGTACATAGATCCAGACAATCCTATAGTGAATGTCACTATCAATGGAACTATAATAAAAATACTTTGATTTACTTAGAGGAAACAATCAATGTCATGACCAAGAAATTCATGGATGACCTCAAGTTGGAAGGATCGAATCCAATAGCTATAGTATTGTAGCTAGTAGATAGATCAACAGTAAGGCTTGAAGGAGTCCTTGAGGACATTGTTGTGGTGGTAGAATCTTGGGAATACCCAACTGATTTCATTGTCCTCCAACAAAAGGCAAGTCTATGAGGTTACCATATTATACTAGGAAGGCCATGGCTTGGCACTGTTGATGCATTTATAGGACATGTGTCCGGCAACATGATCACCTAAAATGGAAATGGTACCAAGAAACTTATACTCTATCCTCCTGCCCAACCATTAAGTGATGAGGATAAAACCGTTTGGGTTGAAGAACCATAAATTTATAAATTGTCTATTCAATAGTTGATGATGTTGGAAAAGTCTTGCACTATTGAATATAATGAGGAAATTTTTGTTTTGTCTACTATTCTCAGAGAAAAATATGAAAGAAATGAAGAAATTGATGATAGATTAAGGTGCTCAAGTTTTCCTTTAACTAAGTCTTACCACAACAGAGCACCATGAGTATTATAGGTAAAAATTGTATTTTTCACCAACTTCTTCCTCTTGAATGCATATTAAATAATTTTAGTAGAAATTTTTGTTCAATACTGGACCTCTCCAAGAAAGTAGAAATAATAATAGGGAGGCCACTAAATGTAAGCAATATATTGAATATACAACATGAGCTATTGTTGATAGCTCTTCTTAAAGAACATAAGAAAATGTTTTCTTGGGATTATAGTGATATGTGTGGGATTCATCCTAAGATTTGTACTCACAGAATTTATATGAAATAAGATTGTAAACCAATTAGAAAACCCAAAGAGACACATGAACCTAACAATAAGAAACATTATGAAGGGTGAACCGCATAAGTTGTTAGATGTTGGATTCATATACCATATATCGTATAAGAAATGGGTATCACCTCTGGTAATTGTACCAAAGAGGAATGGGAAATGGATAATCTATGTGGATTACAAAGAGCTGAATTTGGCCACAAAGAAAGACCACTTCTCATTGCCCTTGATTGATCAAGTGCTTGATACCCTAGATGGTAAAAGATAATTCTCCTTTCTTAATGGATAAAGTGGTTACAATCAGATCCAGATTACACAAGAGGACCAAGATAAGACTACATTCACATGTCCATGGGGGACATTTACCTATTCAGTTATTCCATTTGGCTTGTGTAATGCACCTACCACATTCCAAAGGGTAGTCTTAAGTATTTTCTCTTATTTGAAATATGATTATATTGAAGTCTATATGGATGAATTCATTATTCATGGCAGTAATTTTGAGGAGGCTATGAAAAATCTAGATAAGGTCTTAAAAATATGCAAGGATCACAATTTTTCCTTGAGCAATGAGAAGTGCTATATGATGATGTTAGAAGGTATAGTGTTGGGGCACTACCTTTCCTCAACAGAATACAAGTAGATCTAGAAAAATTATTTGTCATAGTCAACCTTCCCACACCAAGAAAACAAAAATATGTTAGAATCTTTTAAAGCCACTTTGGATATTACAAAAGGTTTATTTAAGACTTCAGTAAAATTACAGCTCCACTTTTTGCATTGTTGGGAATCTTGGAGAATAGATATTGTATGTAGCTAGAATAATAATCTTTCTTATATTTCAATATGAACTACATTAGCTATTATAAAGGCAATGTAATAGCTTAAAATACTTCCTATTAAATAAGAAGCACAATTAACAAATAATACGTTTAATGGATTTACGGGTCTAAAAAACTAATCACGGACTTCATAATACGATTTTTTTTAACAAATTATATAACAATATTTATCTCTATTATTAATGAGTTACCAAACTCATATAATAATTTAATAATGTTTACAAAAATTAATTCCCAACATTCACCCCCTTGGTGTGAACATTATTAATTCCCAATATTCACCCCCTTAATGTGAACACGACGAAGAACCATATTTTGAAGAAGTTAAACCACCTTCTGAAAGCACTACTTAGACCACATAAAAAATCCATAGAATATATCTTTACCCTTGTCAGAAGGTGATGTGTCAAGCCAAACTATGTAATAATATTGCCTACCTCTTTGGGTTCCTGTGGGACTTTCCCTCCCTCCAAAGGTGCCCCAATTCTGAATCTCCAAGATCCACAAGCTTGGTACTAGATGGATAACCATCCCTTGAGTCTACCTCAAAATATTCTCCTTCTCCCAAAAGTGAGTTTTCTAAAAACATGAATCCTCCCCAGAATTTTGAAAAGGGGTTTAATTAGTACACAACACAACAAGAACACTGAAAACAAAAGCATACAAAAACACACACGACTGAAAAACATGCCACCAAATCATCTATGTAGCCCCATCATTGGTGACTGATGAGAGGTTGTTGATTAACCTCGAAGCTACGATGCCTATATCCTCCGATAGAAGGTTTCTAACTCAAAAATATTTTATCATGGAGTTCACTTTTACATACCTCGATCGGACATCGATTCCACCAAAAATGCATCCATAATGCAATTTATTTTTTTTTTTACACATTTTTTACTCTGAATCACAAAAAGATAACTATTGACAAGACAATAACTATTTAATGACTTTGATGATACAATACTTGACTCTTATCTTTTGATAAATGACAACTATACACAATGATTGACTAGACGAAATTAGAAATGACAACACATCAATGTTTGGACACTTTTTACACGAAGATGACAATTAACTAATAATAATATTTTTACAACTGACATAACATGACTTCAGACTTAATGGCTTGTAGAACACATTAATAGCTACATATGAATAATTGAACATTTACTCATAACACAATGCCTACTGACTCAAAACATGACTCTTGACAAATACTAAGACAATTTTTAAACTTTAGACATAAGATAAATAGCTTAATTTTAATTGAAAACACTCTATAATAAGACAACATATACCAAACATAAAATACAAGACTAGACTTACACGACTTGAACTGGGTTGAACAAACAAAGTAACAACTCACTATAAAATGAAAAAAATTAAAATATGACTATGTAGTACCTAATAAAAATTAATTTAAATGAATAGTACTTGACCAAAATCACATGAAGATAGACGGAGGGTTAACGGGCACATGCAATTTGGTATTTTCTAGCCTTAAAATGTACTTCACTGCAAGGTTTTTGATGATGTCTAGACTTGAGAGTATTTGGAAAATCTCTAGGTTTCCGATCTTAGATACTACTGGATATTTGAATGGAAACAAAGAAATATGCACACAATGTTGAATGATGGTTGTGCAAAGATCTAGGACTATTGGTTTTGACACAACCTCCAACTTGTATTTATCTAAGAATATTGGTAAAGAATCTGATGTGAATGATGACGTGGGCTTGTCTCTATTTGAAGTTTCAAATCAAATGCCTTTATCCACTCCTCTTTCTATTCCTCTCTACATGCAGTCTTTAGCCAAATGTCAAGTATTTTGAACAACCATGAACCAAGTTGACCATGCCACACAATGCTTAGGGATGCTACGAGTGGTCCAAGGAAATAACAAAGAACACAACAAAGCTATGCAGACATGAGAAAAACTATAAACTCAAAGCATGTAACTTCATCGTTACGTGAATCTTCAAATTTTTGTATGGAATTTTTATATCCCATACTTTTCTAAGATAGATCTATACACGGGGATGTGTGCTGAGAATTGATACTAATTTTATTAGATCCTTCTAAGATCTTGAAATTACCATGGCTACGTATATCACTTTCTCATCTAGAAGGTCCGCGCCAAATCTTTCCATGCATTAAAGGTTGCACCAAATATATTCTTAAAAAATTATTCAGGTGCAAAAATAAAAAAATATTGATGATAAAAACAATACACAGGGGCAAATACCTAAATGATTCCCCATAAATAATCCATTATTCTTCCATGATAGGAATGAGCACTGCTCTGATACCAAATCTTGGAGAACAAATATTACACACGTCCAAAATAATAAGCTTCTCATATATTTCAATATGAAATACATTAGCTATTATATAGGCAATATACTAGCTTAAACTACTTCCTATTAAATAAGAAGTAAAATTAACAAATAACCCATTTAATGGACTTACGGGTCTAAAAAACTAACCACAGACTTCATAAGACAAGTTATTTTAACAACTCATATACAAATATTTATCTCTATTATTAATGAGTTACCAAAGCATATAACAATATCATAAATGAATAATGTTTACAACAATTAATTCCTAACAGGAAAATATGTTGATTTTGTATGTCCGAATCTTTGTGAAAGTTCTTTTCAATCTTTAAAAGAGATGCTAACTACTACTCCTATATTGAGAGGACCTGACTAGAACCTACCTTTTCACATCCACACAGATGTGTTATATCATGCTATTAGAGTTATCTTAGGTAAAAAAGATGGTAGTCGAACTATGTAATATACTATGTCAGCAAGAATTTACAACATGCAAAATTGAATTATACAATAACAAAAAAAGAGTTCTGGCAAAGTAGTATATTCCATAAAAAAATTCAGACATTATATCACAGGATACCTAGTGTTTATTCACATTGATCATACTGCAATCAAGTAATCGGTGAAAAAAACCAATAGTAAGCAATAGAATCATAAGGTGTCTACTCCTCTTGCAAGAATTTGATGTCACCATATTGGAAAAGCCTGACAAAGATAATGTGGTGGCATATTTCCTCTCAAGGATGAAGACCAATAGTTAAGAGAAAATAGATGATGATTCATTTGCAAATGAGAACCTGCTTTCTATTTCTACAAGAACACCTTGGTACACAGACATAGCCAACTACTTGGTCTCAAGTAAAACACCTCCACATTTTTCATCCTTTGAGAAAAGGTATTTATTTGAAAACGTTTACCCTTTTCTTGGATAACTAGACTTATTTTTTATATAGGTCAAGATCAAGTAATGAGAATGTGTATAGATGATGGGGAGATATTTGATGTCCTATGAGCCTACCACAACGAACCTTTGGGGGAATTTTTCTACAAAGAGAACAACACGAGGAATGTGTTGAATACTAGCTATTATGTAACTAATTTACATAAGGATGCAACACTATACACTAAGAGATGTGAAAATGCCATAGAATGGGAAATCCCACTAAGTTTGATGAGATTCCATTGCAACCTCAATTTGTTCTGTAACCTTTTGATAAGTGGGGCTTAGATTTTTTTGGCTCTATAAACCCTCCATCTTAACAAAAATAATATATATTGGTCTATATAGATTACCTAACCAAGTGGATAGAGGTAAAAGAATTGCCAAACTAGACAAGTGATAAGGTAGCTAAATTCTTGTATGATAACATCTTTACTAGATATGGATTCCTAAGGGAGATTTTGATATACAAAGGTACCCATTTTACTGTTGATGTGATTGCTAATTTGGTCAATGAATATGAAATTAGGCATAAAAATTCTACACCATAGCATCCCCGCCTAATGTCCAAGTGCAAGGGTTACTAGGAATACATGCTTCCAGAAGTAGTATGGGAATTCAATACAACATGGAAGACCACAACTAGTTTCACACCATTTGAACTATTATATGGAAAGAATACTATTTTGCCAATATAATTTGAGCATAAAACATTGAGAACTGTAGTTGAGATGGGAATAGACTCATTAGAAGCTAAAAGATAGAGAATTCTACAACCCCATGAGTTGGATGAATTGAGAAATCAAGAAGTTCATAACAAAGAGGTAGTGCAAAAAAAAAATCAAATGATATGACTAGTATTTTACAACAAGACAGTTTCTAGGAAGGGGAATGGGAACTTTTGTTTGACTCAAAATATAAAGATCACATAGGGAAGCTCAAAACAAGGTGGTTAGGCCCCTATGAAATTGAGAATATATTCCCTAATGGAGTGTGAAGCTTACTACTATTGATCCTATGAGATTCAAGTTTGGTGAATGACCATAGGTTAAGATTTTATAAAAATCTAGTTGATAAAGGCTCATTTATGGAATTGTTTAGAGGAGATTATAGAAGAATGGAGAAAGAAACTTAAGAATTAACCTAAGAGGTTGAGCCTGATGGCTCACCTTCTAGGATTACATAGAAGTGATGAGATTTCAGTAGCCTTTGATCATTTAGCTTGTTAAATACTTCAAGGCTAAATAAAAGTGTTGAGATCTACCTTTTTGGGTGATCACCAACACTCTGCTAACCCATTTTTTATATAAGTTTTAGTTTTGTAGGTCTTATTGACAAGTGATTGCTAGAAGATCATGATCTCCATCACAAGGAGAGAGTGCAATGACCAAGGGTTCAACTTATAGCCACAAGAAATAAGAACCTCTTTATTTTTAATGTTTGACAAAACTAATGGTTGCATAAAGGACATTGATGAAGCATACACAAGTTGATGATTGACACCCCAAAAAATTAGAGGTCCCTCTCCAGGAAGAATCTATTTGCAGTAAGGAGAAATCAACACAAGTTAAACCAATTTCCGTAGCATCGTAGGGAACTTGCATGCAACCAAGAATCTAGTTCAATAAAGCATGCACATCAATCATTACAAGACAAAATGAGATAAGTGCATGCATTTATTACTTTAATAAAGCATGATTAGATTAATTGTATTTAATTAGGATTTATGCCAAGTAATAAATCGTGTCACACATTAAAAGACTACCACTTTTTAGTTATGATGTGTCCACTTAAGCCCTCCACATAAGCCAATGTGTCACCTCATTTTCCTTCATGAACTCAACGTTGTCACATCCACTTAATGATTAATCACCCCTAAATGTATTAATTTTCCCCTTGGTAATAAAGTTCAAAGAAATGAAATGCCATCAACACAATTCATTTTTGTAAAGTACTTTTAAGGAAAAAATTGTTGGTTGCGTATTACACTTGGGAGAAGTTGCGTATCCACCATGGGAGGTGACCTGATCATATATGAACCTTATTTGAAAATTCTAAATCATCCTGAGATTATGCAGTACTTTGAGAATCATGGTTGGATATAATACATTAATCAATTTTAAGGCTTTGATGAGGCAGTTGTGGCAGAGTTTGTAAATACCTTGAACAATGGAGAGGCAAAGGTAAAAGGGTTAACAATCAAGGTAAGTGATGAGATTTTAGCAGAGGTAACTAGTTTACCAACTCAGGGAGAGCCATTTCAAGACATAACTAACCCATAAATAAGCAAGAAGAGAATTTACAGACAATGATGAGGAGTTCATCTCATACCACCAAGGTACTCTTAGAACATCTCTCAAACCTTTATGGGCATAAGCTGCCAATTTTGTCATTCAATATTTCACCTATGAAGGGAGATATTAAAGGTTAAATACAATGCATTTCAAATTGTTAAATCATTTGAAAACCAATAATCAAGTGAATGTTTCAAAATTATTTCATGAGATGCTTAATAAAACGAGCTAAGAGGTTCAGAAGGGTAGGGAAGCCCTGTCACATCATTGTCTAATAACCATAGTGGTCAAGCATACTTTGTAGAGGGAACACCCTCATATATTATGGGATTATTTTTGTAGAGTGATAAATATTGAAACCTTGTTGGGAAAGAGGAGAAAAAGAATAAACATCACTGAAATTTCTAGTTAACATATGCCAGAAGCCGCACTACCCTCTTCTCCACCTCAAGAACCAATAAATCCCAAAATTATTACTTCCATAGAAGAAACCCCTGCACCTATTTCACCAGAGAGAATATTTATAGCTGAAACTTTATTGGAATTTTCTTCCCTAAAACCTCCACTTCCAAAACCAAAAGGAAGTCTACTCATTATTCTCTAAAAAAACTAAGCACTCTTATAAGCATAGGAAAAGAGGGCAAAACCTATTAGGAAATAAGGGATAAAATATGTGGAATAATCCTCACATAATCATAAACAAGACAAACTAATATGCATAAAATATTACAAATCTTAAATAAAAGTGCAAAATAAAATAACACAACACAAAGAGACAATATTTAACGTGGTTCACTCAATTTTGGCTACATCCACCAAGAATAACTTGCTCACATTTTATTACAAGCCACCGCTCTCTCAATATAATACCTAGATATGTTTGGAGCTATGTTAAACAAACTTTACAAAATTCACACCCGAATTCAAAACACATATTCAATGTTACATTATTTACCATATGCATAAAACCATATAAGTAGACAACTTCTTAAGAATTTTTACAAAAACTGTCCCATAAACCTATGGGTCAAAATCCTTCCCATATGAGAAAAACATGTTTCCCGGTATATCGGTCATGTTTTAAGACCAAATTTTTTTCTCATGGGTTGTGCACGAATCCGCTACCGTGGGCTGCCACCTGACACTTACTGGGGCTGGGCCGGGCCTCGAACCCCTGGTGAGACAACTATGGAAAGTTTATAGTACTCTCTAGTGTACAGCCTTCAACACTTTCCCACATGAAATAGGCTCCACAACCTAACAATCTCCCACTGAGACTAGTTTTCCTCTCGAGCAAGCTTCTCAACCCTTCACTAGTTTCCATGAAGACCAACAAAATATGAACACATCTTCATTTTTTCCCTTGTGACCACCTCAATCATCATGTCTGTAGGATTCTCACCGGTATAATCTTCTCTAGCTTCAAATTTTCTTCCTCCAAAGCTATCCTGATGAAATGGTACCTTAACTATATATGTTGCAGATCCCAAAGAGTGGAAAGAAAAGTTCTTAGCTAGGTGTATATCACTATGACTATCAATATGCAACTTTCCTTCCTCCTGTTTATGCCCCAAATCCTCAAGCAATTGATGTAACTAAATCATTTCATTTCTTGTCCTCGTGGCAACAACATACTTAGCCTCCGTTGTTGACAAAGCCACCAACTTTTGTAGTCATGAAATCCAACTCACTAGTGTCCCACCTATAGTGTAAACATAACTTGTCGTGCTTCTCCTGCTATCTACATATCCATCTATATCTGAATCTACATAACCACAAAAGTGGTTTTTGATCCACTGTAGCAAAAATTGTCCCCATGGTCCCTCTCAAATACCGAAGGATCCACTTTACTACCTGCCAATGATCTCTACTTGGATCACTCATAAATCTAATCACCGTTCCCACTACATGGGCAATATCAGGCCTAGTGCACACCATGGCATACATCAAACTTCCAATTGCTGATGAGTAAGGTACCTTAGACATTTGTTTTCTCTCCTACTCTATCTTGGGACACTGCTCCTTTGATAACTTGAAATGGCCTGCCAAAGGATTCCCAACCGGTTTAGCATCCTACATATTAAACCTCTCTAAGACATTCTTAATGTACTCTTCTCTGAGATAAAGTTAGCTTCCGTTCCTTCCTATCCCGAGATATTCTCATACTAAGGATTTGTTTGGCTGTCCCCAAATCCTTCATGGCAAAGTATTCACTTAGGTGTTTCTTGAGTACTTTTATTTCCGCATGTTTTTACTTGCAACCAACATATCATCCACAAATAAATACAGGATAATATAATTTCCATCCTCAAATTTTTTGTATACATGCAATGGTAAGAATGACATCTAATATAACCTTACTCCATTATGAAGCTATCAAATTTCTTATACCATTGACGTGGAGCTTGTTTCAAGCCATACAAACTCTTCTTCAATTTACACACCATCTTCTCTTTACCTTTGAACTCATATCCCTATGGTTACTTGCATATATAGATCCTCCTCCAAATCACCATGGAGAAATATAGTCTTTACATCAAGCTTCTCTAAGTGCAAGTCTTCTGCTACAACTATTCCAAGAACAGTTCTAATAGAAGTCATTTTTACTACAAGAGAAAAAAATCTCATCAAAATCTATACCTTTTTTTTGTGCAAACCCCTTGACCACCAACCGGCCTTGTATCTTTTCTTTCCTCCTTCTTCCTCTTTGAATCTAAACACCCACTTGTTTTGTAATGCTCTTTTTACTTCGGGTAGCTTCACCAAATCCCATGTTTGGTTCTTCATGAGAGCTGATGCTCCTCATCCATGGCTTGCTCCCACTTCTTCCCGACATCTACCGCATTTCTTCATCAAAGATCTTTGCTCTCCACTATTTAGTGAGTAATAAATAATAAAGAGAAGGAGAAAAACGTTCATGTTATCTTCTTACCCTAGAAGACCTCCTCAATATAGGAGTTTGGGGTTCTGTTGAGGAGGTTCTGAACCGATTCATGTGTCGCTTTCCCATCCAAAAGATCCTCTACCACCGCATATTATTTCTTAGATTCTTCCTTATTTCACTCGTAACTACCGCTTATACATGACTTTCTCATTAAATACCACATCCCTAGATCGAATGATTTTCTTATCCTTAATACTCCAACATTTATATCCAAAGTCATCACCACCACAACTAATGAAAGTACATTTTTTTATTTAGCCTCTAGTTTGGTCCTATCATCCTTGTCTATATGGACAAACACCTCACATCCAAAAAATCTAAGAAATGAATAATCAACTTTCTTACCATACCAAGCCTCCTCAGTATGCCTCCATCCAAGGATACTTGAAGGTCCTCTGTTTATCAAGTACACAGTTGTGCTCATCACTTTTTCCCAAAAAGAAAGAGGTAGTCCTGCATGTAACCTCATGCTCCTAGCATGTTCCATTATTATTCTGTTCATCCTTTCTAACACCCCATTCTGCTATGGAGTTCTTGGAACCATATTTTTCCTACGGATTCCATTCTTAGAATAATAATCATCAAATTCATTGCTGCAATACTCCCCTCCATTATCTGACCTGAGACATTTTAGCTTAAGACCTGTTTCATTCTCTACCAAGGCTTTCCATTTAACAAAATTGTCAAATACATCAGATTTGTTTCTAATCCAATAAACCCAAAATTTCCTTTTGAATCATCAATAAAAGTAACATAATAACTTCAAAACCCCAAGAGATGATACCCGAGCCGGTCCCCATACATCGAATGCACCAACTCTAACTTACTCTCTTTCTTTATAGGTCCAACCTTGAGAAAACATACCCGCTTCTGTTTCCCATATATGCAGTCCTCATACCTCCAAACCTATTTCTGTATATCCAGGAAAATCCTTATTTATGATCTCCATTCCCTTATGGCTCATATGACCGAGCCTATAGTGCCACAATGTTGTATCTACTTTTGAATCCACAAGATTACAAACATTAGTGCTATAAGTGGTTAAATACAAGGTTCTAACCTTCTTACCTCTTACCACCATAAGAGCACCCTTGGTAACCTTCCAAGAGTCTCGATGTAAATATCACAGTACAACCCTCACTTCCCAACTTCCTACCGATATCAAATTTCATCTTAATGTAGGCACATGTCTGACATCCTTTAATAGGAAAGTATTCCCATTCTACATCTTAATCTAAATAGAAACTTTTCCAACTATGCTGCAAGGCTCATCATCACCAAGAAAAACATGCCCAAAATCTCCTTGAACATAATCAACAAAATAATTCCTATGTGGAGTAGCATGGAAAGAAGCCCCCGAATCTAAAACCCAAGATTCAGTAATATTATGCAAAGAAAGAATCAAAGCATCCTAACATACATTACCCATTGCCACATTTGCCTCCTTTTTTTCTTCCTGTTGTTTCTTCTTGTCTCGAAGTTCCCAAAGGTCCTTCTTTGCATGCCTAGACTTTCCACAGTGTCAGCATACTATCTTGCTTTTGGATTTTGACCTTTCTTGATCCTTTGATTTTCCACGACTTCCTCTATTCTTTCTGTCTCCTCCAGTTTCCACCTGTCAAAGCATTCCTTGAAGTTAAATATTTCCCAGAGATTTTTATTTTCATTTCCTCTCTTAGAATCACCCCTAAACATCCTCAAACTTCAACTTTGAATTAGCTGGAACCGAGTTACTTTACCGTCATTACGAGGCTATTCCAACTCTTAGGTAAAAAGCACATAACTAATAAAGCCCTAACTTCTTCATCAAATTCTATTGTAACCAAAGCTAGCATATTTAAACCGTATTAAAATAATTTAAATGATCTACTATCGAACCATTCTCTAGACATATTCATATTAAACAACTTTTTCATTAAAAATATATTATTAGAGGTAGAGGGTTTTTCATACAACTTCCTAATGCATCCATTAGTTCTTTTGAAGTCTTTTCATTTGAAACATTAAATAATATCAAAGATGCAAGACACAACCTGATTTTCCCAAGTGACTTCCTATTAAGAAAATCACATTCCACATCTATCATGATTGAGGGTTTGTTCACCTTCTCGAGACAACGAAATATAAAGATCATTCCGATAAAGGTAATCTTCCATCCGCATCTTCCAAAGACTGAAATTTTTCCCATTGAATTTATCAATCCTTGTTCTTCCATCATATACCATAGCTCCCACTCAAGATAAAACTTTCCTTGTGATTCAACACTTCGTAAAAACCAAACCAAGCTCGATACCAATTGTTAGAAATAAGGGATAAAATATGCGGAATAATCCCTCACATAATCGCAACAGTAGAAACTAATATGTAGAAAATATTACAGATCTTAAATAAAAGTGTAGAATAAAATAAAACAACACAAAGAGATAATATTTAACGTGGTTCACCCAATTTGGGCTATATCCACCAAGAATCACTTGCTCAGATTTTATTACAAGCCACCGCTCTCTCAATATAATACCTAGATCTATTTGGATCTATGCTCAACAAACTCTACAGAATTCACACCCGAATTCAAAACACATCTACAATGTTACATTATCTACCATATGCATAAAACCATATAAGTAGACAACTACTTAAGTAGTTTTACAAAACCGTGGGTATTAAAACCATGGGCCAAAACCGTCCCATAAACCTATGGGTCAAAATCCCACCCATATGAGAAAAACATGTTTCCGGTATATCGGGCACGTTTTAAGACGAAAAATTTTTTTTCTGGGGACCGCACCCCAAACCCATGCTATCGGGGCTTCACCCCA
Organism: Taxus wallichiana var. yunnanensis; assembly: GCA_018340775.1. Lineage (NCBI taxonomy): Eukaryota > Viridiplantae > Streptophyta > Pinopsida > Cupressales > Taxaceae > Taxus > Taxus wallichiana. The sequence continues at coordinate 356,034,322 of CM031239.1, forward strand.
AACTCCCCGCTCATGGCCCGACTCGGCCCCAAACCCTGTGTTACAACTATGGAAAGTGTACAATACTCTTAGTGTGAAGTCTTTAACACTTTCTCACATGAAAATATTCTCCACAACCTAACAAAACTCTCCAGCTTCTAGACAATCTCAACACATCTCATTGGATAGTGATTTTCAAGCAATAAAATAAAATTTTGAGCCTAAACCATTTGAAAAGAGTATAGAGATATTTCTCCCATAGTAACTCAACAAATAGAATATAATGATCAACCAATGGAAGGAAAATAATAACTAAATTAAATGAGGGAACAGTTGATGAAGTAGAGACATGAAGTGAGACAAGTAAATTGTTTAGTATGGAGCTAAATTGCTTCGTAGAAAGCTTACTTTTACATGTTGCTGGTTTTGACATTGACTGACATCAATCAAGATGTAATCGGCATCATTCATACAATAACCAACATTAGTGAAGGAGTGATGGAATCGGTCAAGAAGTGACCGACATTGGTCACCCGTGAGGACAGTGATTTATTATTTGGTCTAGAATTAGAATAAATATTTTCTTTAAAGATGATTTCTTGATTGTAAAATCATAGTTAGTTACCTAGGATAGATATATATTCATGTATGCATTCAGATGAGGTTATGGAAGAAGAAAATAGCAATTATTTTGCATTTTAGTTTTCTTGGTGAACAAGAAAGAGTAAATGAGAGAGGGAAAAGCATAGAACATCCTATGAGGTGTTGGAAGATAACATATCTTCATTTTGTTTCATCAGTAAAGCACTAAATCATAATATTGGCCATTTCTTGGTGGACATAGTCAAAATTGGGCAAACCACGTTAAATCTGGTGTTATCTTTCTCTTGTTTATTTTATCTTCTAGTTTATTTCCACATTCATTTTATTGTATGCTTTATCTAATTTTAGATCTATGCAACATTGTTATATGGTTAACCCCAACAAATGGTATCGAGATATTTTTGCATACCTTGACTAATTAAAATAGTTATATCTAATTATCTTTATATTTTGATAATATGTGTGCATTTATTCTTGTTATTCAAATAAATTGTTTGGATGATTATATTTGTTGATGCCACTCTTGTTTGTAATCAATTTTTCAAATGTAGTAAAGGAACCCGTCCACAACAACTCATCTCGTGAGCCAAAGAACTTGTCCAAAAAAATGCATCCGTAACATAAGGAAATCATTCACAACAAGTTACAACACATTTATGAAGATATTTTGAAACATGAAGTGATGAAAATTAAGTCCTTACACACCATGGGAGAAGTAGTTACAACAGAAATGTGGAAAATGAGAAATAAATCAATCTTTGATTTGTTCATTGATTAAGAAATAGTGAAGAATTGATTGTTAGGTGAACACAAACTGATTATTAATCGAACACTTGTTGTGTGTTTCAAACACGTGTTGAATATCTCACTTGTTCTTTTGAAGACTCCTTATTGTATTCTATTCTTCTTCTCACGTGTTGTAAATGATAGGATATAAAGGAAAGGGATGGTGCCTTCAGAACAGTCGGTTAGAAAGTAGTAAGAAGTTAGTGAGTCAGATTTAGAATTAGAGAAAAGAGATTACTATGATATTTTGTTCCTATCTATAATTTTTTATGCCAATCAATAAAGAAATCTAAGTTCTAGTATTTAGTTTTTAGTTACAGAGTTAGGAAGGATTAACACCCAAGTCAGGGCCCACTTTAGGTCTACTAAATCCCTCCAATATTTCATTTCATACATATTTTCTTGACAATGAATACTTGAAAATAATATTTGAAAAATAATCTTTGCACAGAAACAAGATGGTGCTTTTGTATTTTATTAATATCAAAATCAAGCATTACAAAACAAATTAGAGAGCTGCAATATTTATAGATATTGGATAACTTCTATCTCATCCACAATATATGGAAACAAATCACCTAATATGAGAAAATATGTAGAAATAGTATATTACCCCTAACTGCCCCTATTGCCCCTCATGGAAATCATCAAAGAACAAAATATGCAAGATAGAACATGATCTCACAAACATACGAATGAGAACACTATCACTTAGTTAACTAACAACTAAGAATACTAATACCTATTGACATAAGTTTAAATTATTTAAATTAAATACTTTAACTTATTACATTTATTCAAATATCAACTAATGATGAATTAAGCTAAGTTTTATTCCTAACATTCACCCCCTTAATTCAACAATGTCTCAAGTGAATAGGAGAGAAATTATCTAAAACCCTCAAATTTACCTCGAGCAAGTTACTTTGTGAAGACATATGCATGCTACATATCTGTTGGGAAATATTGGAGCTGGATGTTGTTGTTATGAACATGTTTGCAAATGAAATGTACCTGCACCTCAATGTGTTTGGTGTGCTCATGAAAAAATATATTCTGAACAAGTTTTACTACTCCTTCATTATCAATATGTAGCATAGTTGTATCTTTCGTGGTACTCCCAATCCTTCAAGCATATGTGAGCCATATCGTTTCACAGACATCTCCACTTGTTGCACGATATTTTGATTTTGTGGAGAATCTTGAAACACAAGTCTTCTTCTTACTCACCCATGATATCGGTCCAAATCCCAAAAAGAATACAAATCCTAAAGTTGATTTACTATCATTTATGTTTACTACATGATCTGAATCTCAATATCATGTCAAGAAGAATTTATTCTTCTTCTTGTATTTTAGGCCATAGTCCATAGTTCCTCTAATGTACCTCAATATCCACTTTGCTTCTTTCTAGTGAGAAACCCTTGGTTCTTGCATGAACCGTGAAAGATAGTAGCTGACTGCATAGCTGATATCTAGCCTAGTGTAAGTCAAGTAGATGAGACTCTCGATCAACTACCGATAGATAGTTGCATTTACTTGTGGTGATGGATCTATTTGAGACAGTTGAATTCTTGTCTCCATGGGTGGGGAAAATGGCTTACAATCCATCATATTGAATTTATCAAGCGTTGTCTTGGTGTATTTCAATTGTGACACAAAGATATGATTTTATCTTTGCCAAACTTCAAGTCCAAGACAATAATGTAGAATCCCAAGATCGGTCATGTTGAATGATCATGTTAGATATTTATTTGTTGACTTAATCATCCTCATTGATCCTCCAGTGATGACTAGATCATCAACATATACTACAATGATCACTATCTCCCCCTTGATTTTTGAGATAGAGATTAGGATTGTATGGACTCTTGTTGAATCCATGTTGAATGAGATGCTCATCGATTTTTATGTACCATGCCCTGGGAGACTACTTAAGACCATATAGTTATTTTATGAGTTTACATACCTTTTCCTCTTTACGGGTATGACAACACCTTCTGGTTGAGTCATGTAAACTTCTTCCTATAAATCACCATTAAGAAACACACTTTTCACATCCATTTGGTATATTTTCAAACAAAATTGTGTAGCTAGAGAAAATATTAACCTGAAAGTTTTTATCTTAGTTGTGGGAGCAAAAGTCTCCTCATAATAAATGCCTTATTTTTTTAGCATAACCCTTAACAACTAGTCTAGCCTTGTGTTTATCGATTTTTCTATCTTCTTTGTACTTCATTTTGAAGATCCATCTACATCTAATCAACTTTCTCCCTAGTGGAATATCTGTAAGTTTCCATGTATTATATTTCATAAGTGACTTATATTATGCATTCATAACATCTTTCCAAGGTTTAGACTATAGGGCTTCTGAAACTGTGGACGAGTCGGTAGTTTCAACAAATTTACCCATTAATTCCAAATTGACCTCATTTCGAGCCATACTGCGAGTCCTTATTCTAGTGGTAGATGTGTCAGGGGCACTATTAAATTTTTCATCTCTCATCATACTTGTATACCATTTAGGCATCCTTTTAGTGGTTCCTGTGGGAGGTTGAATTTAATTATCTTCCCCATCATCACTATCATTATCAAAGTGATTACCATCCTCTATTTTCACTTTAGGGATGATTTTTTCATCACGTGAGTGTATGGAAGGAGCATATACTTCTTTCTTCTCAAATAACTCAACATCTCGACTAATGTATACCCTTCTTGTTCTTGGATCCATCACCAGAACCAAGTGATTCATCATATATCCTAAGAAGATAAGTTTTTTTGACTTCATATCAATGTATTCTAAGGTGTGAAATAGATGGCTTATGCCCTGACCATGATTTCTGAGGTGTTAATCCATCAAGAGATGCAGTGGGAACTCTATTTAGTAAATATACTGTTGCTTTAGCTGCTTCGGCCCAAATTATTTTTGATAAACGTGAATCATCAATCATACATCGCACCATATGCATGCTAGTATGATTTAATATTTCAACAACACCATTTTGTTGCGGTGTGTGAGGAGGAGCCATTTGATAACAAAATACATGTGTTTTGAAAATATCATTTAGCTCATTACTAGTGTATTCTCCCCTCAATCTAAGCGGAGTGTTTTTATTTTCCTATAAGACTCTATTTTAACAAGGGCTTTAAACTTCTTGAAAGTATCAAAATCTTTTCAAATTCAATAGTTGACTCTAGAGATGAAGTATTGTGTTCTTATTTTTGGACTCATATACTCTTTTCAAATTGTCCCAAGATTTTGTTGTTGTTGTGGTCTCACAAATATGAGGTTGTACCACATCTGAAACACTAAACAATATTATCAACTTTACTTTTTGATTTACACGATCAAATGTATCTTGTCGTGTAACATTGTTGCAAATCTTGTTAATGTACTAGAAACAATGGACCATAGATTTTCAAAATCAAGTTGTGCACAAATTTTTGTTTTCCATGCTGGATAATTATTAGAACACAAAAGTTGAGAATATGGAAAAAATAATTTTGGTGTCGTAATTGTGGCCATTGTGAAGAGTGATAAACAAGTAGAAGAAAAAATTGAACACTTTTCCCCCTTAAAGCATGCACACCCCCTCCCCCAAAATATTATTTTATTTATTTTGGGATCCTTTTCGGCCATGTACAATGAATTTTTGACACTATTGGCCCTATTACAAATTTGGCTCTATGGCCGATTTGTAAAAATAAAATTCTCTCTTGGTCGATTTGAAAAATAAAATAAAAATTAGACTCTTAAGCCTCTTTTCAAATACAAATAATTTAATTTTTGCAATTTTCACAAGACAAAACTTATTAAAATATAGACCAATATGTAGATATCTCAAAAACACACACACTTTTAAAAAATAACACCTTAATCCAAGGTACCAGGTTGAAAGTTATGACTTTTTAACTTTTGATTTCAATATCTTTCCTGCCCCTTCCCAAAAATGGAAATTTTTTTCTTTCCTTCTATTTTTTTCACAAAATCCAAATAAGAAATTTTTTAAAAAGAAGTTTGTTTAAAATGAAACACTGATTAGATCTTAAGTGGCTCAATTGGTCTCAGTATTAGGCACAAATGCATTTAAATTGCTTTGCCTAAGCATTAAAATAAACCTTTGACACCTTTTTTCTTATTTATTTCTTCCTTGTTTTAGCTTCACGCAGGTATATTGTTGGGAAGCAATTTTTTTATATCCCTCAAGCTTTCGATGGTGAATATTTTGTAGGAATGTATTCTTCTTCTCATTAATGATCTTGATCTATGAATGCAATCTTCAGGTTGATTGGAGGCTTTAGGAAGTCACTTTGGACAAAGATCTTCTCACAGGGACGTAGAATTATCTTGCTAGATATATGAAAAGACAATGCACAGAGAAGAGGAAGGAGAAGTTATTTGGGGAACTTGAAAATCTTGAGTTCCCACAATAAGAAAATATTGTATATACTTTTTTAAATGATTCCTTATTTTAAAGAAAATTTGCAGGTACAGGTAATGTTTTTTTAAATACTAGAGAATAAAAATGTCACCTTCTCGCAACAGAGTTACATCCAGTCTGTAATGTTCTCGTGATTGTACTCCATGTGTTCTTCAACTACAAATAAATCCATGAACTGGGTGTGGATTTTGGTAGGGGCTGTGAAATGGCTGGGGGCATCTATGGCTCCTCCAAGCTCTGAAATTTCTCTAGGTCTCCCTAAAAACTTCCTACACTTTTCCCTGGATTAGAATGTTGCTCGATACCAAATCTTGACAATGAATACTTGAAAACAATATTTGACATAGAATCTTTACATAGAAACAAGACGGTGCTTGTGTATTTTATTAATATCAAAATCAAGCATTACAAAAAAATGAGAGAGCTGCAATATTTATAGATATTGGACAACTTCTATCTCATCCACAATATATGGAAACAAATCACCTAATATGAGAAAATATGCAGAAATAGCATATTGCCCTAACTACCCCTATTGCCCCTCATGGAAATCATCCGAGAACAAAATATGCAAGATAGAACATGATCCCACAAACATAGGAATGAGAACACTATCACTTAGTTAACTAACAACTAAGGATAACTAATACCTATTGACATAAGTTTAAATTATTTAAATTAAATACTTTAACTTATTACATTTATTCAAATATCAACTAATGATGAATTAAGCTAATTTTTATCCTAACATATTTCGTTAGGAACAATCTTTTCTCCGAATTTCCAACTTTGTTTCAATAATAACATTTAAGAATACTTCATTTTCAACTTTTAATTTTATTTTTCTTTCAACATTGTTATGTTGTAGTTATTTCCTTTCCAACCTCCTAGATCAAATATAAATGTGCATATAACACCGACAATATTTCAATTCTATGCTCCTTGATTTGATAATTATAAGAATGTAATTCAATGTACAACATATTAATTTGTGCAAGTTGATTTACAACACCATCAAGCCTCTTTTGAAAAACTCAAATAATATCTACTGCATCCTCCAATATTAGTGCCTCCCACTGGGAATTCCCTCCTCCTTTACATTTCAGCTACCCAACATGTCCGAGGAGCTCTTTAGCGTAGCATGATGACCACAAAAATAATAGGCCATTTATTATCTAAGTCGAACACTAGTCACTTATGAGATCAACTAAACACCATGGAAAAGGCATGTTTTGATGTTGTCTTTTCTTCCCAAAATATGTGTCACTATATGCTCAATAATACAATCAAGATCATAGCTAAAGTAGATCCTCTAAAACATCTAATTTCAAAATCAGCTTTAACAGGATGCATGTCTAAATGAATCATGCTATTGAGTGAGTTTTACATTGAATATGTTAATAAGAATGCTATCGAAGGATAGGTTTTGGAAGATTAGTTTGTGAAATCTCCAATTTCTAATACCACGCCACTTAATACATGGTTTATAGATGAATATATATTCACCATTGAAGAATTAGACACCTGAAAATTATAATTTGATGGATTTTTTACAAATCATGCCTCAGAGCAAGAATTATATTTATCACACCTCATGGATATCTAATCCCTAAGGATTTTTGGCTCGCATTTCCTTACACCAACAATATAGTTGAATATGAGGCACTCATAGCTAGACTAAGAATGGCCATCTAATGGAACATCAAAACTCTCAATGTCTTTGGTGACTCATAGCTCATAATTAAATAGGTTAATGATGAATATTTGACCAAATATGACAAATTGGTTCCCTATAAGTGAATGGTAGAAAGTTTGAGATCTTCTTCTAGCAAATTTAGTTGGTGTAGGTCGAGGCAATGGAAACCATTAGTTCTTTATTGAACATGCCTTTAGATGCCCCTAATTCTCATTTCTTGGTTGAACAACTAATGGTTTAACCTATGACTTCCCCAAATCTTAGATGGTATGTGAGATTATTGGTCTTGAATCCCCATAGTATCATGACATCTGCACCTATCTCCATGACCATACCCTTCCACCCAATCTTCTTTGCAACCATCGTAAATATTTCATCTAATGTGATTCTAGATTCACCATCCTTTCTATCATAGAGGCTTTGACAAGAACCGTTACGATGCCTTAATGCCTAAGAGTTTGAATTAGCACTCAAGGAAGTTCACGATGGGATCGAGGTGCTCACACCAGTGGTGTGGTAAAGTTTTGGTCCTGAAAAAAATAAGACAATTGTCATGATTTAATTAGAAAATTAAAAATAAATACTGACACCCTTACACAATTACGATACAAGTAAAAAAACAATTATATCACCTTTCAAGCAAGTCTGAAAAATTTCGACAAGTGTGAAAAATAGAATATGTATGGATTTTTAATTAGCTCAGACTCATGAGTTTATAGACTTAAAAACCCGCGAGATGAAGAAAAATTTTAGAAGCCATGGTACAAAGAAAAGTTAATAAACCCGTGAAACAAAGAACTAAAGTCGACACTGCGAAAAATAAATATACGTGTCATTTTTCTATTAGCTCACACTTTGCAAGTCTTCCAAAGTCTGATAGATATATACGTGTCCAAATGTTATTGGATCACACTTCGTAATGCAATAAAAAAAAATACTAAGTCAAACAAGATACGTGAAGCCTTTTAAATGGCTCGCATTTTGCAAGAATGAAAAATGTGAAATGTGGAGCAATTCTATTGGCTCAAATTTCTCAAATGTGATAAATGCGACAGAAAATATACTTGGAGCAATTTTATTGGTTTGTCCTTCGCAACTATCAGAAACAAGTTAAAAGAAGACTGACAAAGTAGAATACGGAGCCACTTGGAGCAATATTATTGGCTCAAGTTTCACAAATGTCAAAAATAGGAAACAAGGGGTAGATAATGTGAAGACACATGTAAATCCCTTATTGGCTTGCAAATTGCAATTGACAATTAGATAAACAATATTCTGACACCACGAAGTAAGATGGAGATTTTTGATTGGCTTGAGCTTCGTAAAAATTGACAAATGCAAAGCTAGCTAGAGCAATATGATTGGCTCAAGCTTTGCATTAAAAGGAAATCAAACATTTTGTCAGACAAAGCCTAGATGGCACTATAATATTGTCCCAAGCTTCGCAAAGATAGAAGGATGTAAAAATGAATCCATTTCACACTCTAGGAGTAGGTGCGGCTTTGCATACATGAAAAGAACAACAAGGAAGCTACGTGGAGCAATATTATTGGTCCAAACTTCACAAAACTCAAAATGACTGGAAATACGAAGCCAGATGGCACAAAACTATTAGCCCAGGCTTTGTAAAGGCAAAAAGACAAAAAAGGGAAATGTGAAGATAAATGGCACCAAATGATTGGTCCAAGCTTCATAAATACAAAACTAAAAAAAATAAATATTTTTACCACTAGAATGGACTTAAAAGACTTAAACAAACTAGATCTAAATAAATATTTTAGATCCACATTCAAAAAATGATTCTAACGGCTATTTACAAAGTGGGAAAACTAGAAAAATAGCTCACAAATGATAGATTCAAGTCGTAAATGGTTAAAACTAAGGCATAAGCAATGATCTAAGCATACAAAATCTTTAATATGATCTAAACAACCATTTAGCCCATATTTAATCAATATTTCAAGAAATATTTGAGTTAGAATTGGAATTTTAAACCTGGATTTCTTGAAAACAACTGTGGAACTTTTGGGTCTCGCAGATCTATCAATAAGCTTAAATTTTCTTCACCCTTTCAAGTCAAAAACTTCTAGATCGATCTACACACTCACAATCACAATGCTTTGATACCATGTTAGATTTAGTAGGGGAAATATAATCCACAGATCATAGATCCACCATTAAAGTGAAGACTATAGATTATGGCATGTAGTCGATTAGACAAAGAAATAACTTGAAATAGATAGAAAATAATAGAGCTTAATGAACTAGAGCTGAAAGAAAATAATGAACAATAACAAGATACATATAACACCAGATTTAAGTGGAGAAACCTGAAGGAAAAACTCCATTGTAAAAGCACTATATTTTATTAAGAATATGATACAATTTCACCCCAGATAGCTTCTACTTCGCTCCTTACTCTTTCACAACATGCAGATCTATGTTTCTTGATCAGTTAATACAATACTCATGACCATCTAGCTCATCTTGTATTCTTCTAGTGTCTTACATAGTATTCTCTGCTAGTGTATCTTACAATATGATATTTATTCTTTAATATTGGACTGTACAAATCTAAACGTTGTTAAAGCCAATCCTAAGAGGGATCACCCACATCAATGTGGGTTGGTGAATCAGTCAGGCCACTTCACTCTTATCTGTGAAAGACATGTTTAATATAGTTTGATTAGACAAACTTAAACAATGTTGGGGTGTACTGAAGTGGCTAATCCCACTTGACATTATCACCCCAACAAGGAATTTCTAGTGGAAAGATGAAAAGGGTAAATATGGATAGAGAAGAGTTAGTGAAAGAGTTGGTGAAGTTGATAAACCAAAATAATAGGAAAGAAGAGAGAAAAGAAAGGATAAGGAAGCCACGAAAGAGAAGAGGAAGAAGACAAGAAGAAAAGAAGATAATAAGAGTGGATGGAGTAAGAGTTGAGATAGTTGAGAAAGGATATAGAGAAGGTTGGAGAATTGATGAGAGATAAGAATGTGATGAAATAAGAGGTTGTATTTTTGTTGAGAAGAAAAGAGAAGTGTCCTATAGAGCTACTTGTGAAGAAGGGACAAAGTTTGCATCTGAGAGAAAAAATTAGAAAAGAGGAAAAGAAGTTGAGGCAAGAGGAAAATAAAGAAAGATAGGTCATCAAAGAGATGATTGAAGAGAAGATCCATGTGAATATCTCAAAACTAGTCAACAATCATGGATATATATTTCCTAAGTGGATTCAGAAACAAGTAGTAAAGAGAGAGTATGTCAAGCCAAATCAAGTCATTTAAAGGTCAAGTGAACAAGAAAAAAGAAAAAAAGAGAAATCAAACTTTTTGAGGAATCAAACAATGCACAAGGAAATAAAAATGATATGGAAAAGGAAGAATGTAAGTATGGTATATGAAAGAGAGAATGAAATGATGAAGGACGGTGAATAAATCTTGGAAAACCAGTAAGTACGGGGAGGGTGAAGAAGGAAAACATGCAAGGGATGATGACAAGGTAATTAAATTTGATTTTTTGTTAGCCGACATTGATGTTTTTCTGGATGAATTCCTTGAAATTGTACAAGATGACTCCATTAGTACATTTGAGAAGCATGAAACAAGAAAGTGTGAGTGGAATGATGAGCATGATGAACATGGAAGGTGTGATGATCATTTTTTCATAAGTGAAGTAGATGACATTTTACAAGATTAGTTATGTGTGATGGATCAAGAAAAGAAGAGTGAAGTTATGACTGAAAGAACATTGATTTCTTTGGAAAATATTGATATAAAATAAGGAAAAGAAGTTACGGATTAAGTTAACACAAGGTGAAATTGTTATCAAACAAGGAAATGAAGATAGTGGCAAGTTTTTAGTCCTTCCAAGTAGGGAACATGATGAAAACATGTTGGGAAAGATCCATATAGAGATGAAGAGCATCATAAATCATGAAGAAGAGTATGCTTTTTGTTGTTTTTATGTTTATTTGTGCATGTATAGTTGAAGGAATCTTGAGGATAAAGAAGATGAAGATGTAACTCATGAAGAAAAAAAGAAAATTCAAAGAAAATGCAAGATTCAAAATCAAGATATGGGATCTAGGTGGTCAAATATCAAGCAAGGATAGTGGGAGAGTAGAAGTTAGAGCAAGAACATTCAAGAAAACTCAAGAATCATAAGGAGGAACAAATTTTTGGTATTAAGCATAAAATTACAAGATTACTTTTCTCCACTTGGAAGTATGATAAGATCATCAGAGAGAGAAATTTCAAAAATGATAAATTCTCATATTTATCATGTTATGAGGTCATGGGTGAAGGTATTTGGTTCAATTCATAGTGTAAGGTGGAGTTTAAGAGTTGGAATTTTCAAAATTGTATTTTTCCTCCAAAGTATAATTCACATCTTAAAACATGTGAAAGAGCCAAATGTGGCTTTTCAAAGGGAGAAAAGGAATTTTTAATGAGTGGAAGGGTTGTATAGGTATCTAGGTGTGATCAACTAAGTCCTAGGTTGAAGTGAGTTAATAAAATGTTTACAAAATGATGCAATATGCCTCTTTTGTGTGTAATGGGCATCATGAGAGTCACGTGAGTTAGTTAGTTAGGGTTTAATAGTGATTGGAATGAGACTAAATCTCAAATTGGAATCAGTTAGAGGGTCATTCCTCGAGGATCAGGAGAATGGGAGGAAGGAAAAAGCAAGTATTTTGTAAACAAATATAGTTTTAAACAATAACAACTCTATTTTTAGTTGGATAACTTGGCTTCTTCATTGGAATATTATGAGTTTTAGGCATATGAAACATAAGAATTATTGATTTCTCATTATGAGAATGTAGAGAGCCTCTATGGATTTTTTCAATAAGGATGACAGCAGGTTGGACTTGTGAATGTCTTGATTTTTAGCATGAAAACTATTGTAATGAAATGTGTATGATAGTGAGTCCGAGTTGTATAATGTTTCTTAATGTATGTGAGTATGATCTTGATAATGGAGTCTTTCCATAGAATTAAAGTGATGAAAAGGTGATGAATTTTGTAATTTCAAATATTTGAGGCTGATAAGCTTCCTACTTTCTATCACATGTTTGAAACCCTTTAGAAATAAGTATTATAATTGTTCCTTCATAGTTTGATCAAATCTAAGTTTGTTTGTCATTGTATCAAATAAGTGAGATGTGAGATATCATCAGGGTGATTTTGTTAATGAGTGTCTTGAGGAATTTATAATATTTCCTCACATTAGTATTCAAACTCTTTAAGTTAAGGAGTGAGGGTTTCATACACCCTTTTAATGTGGATGTAAGTCAGTTTTTGAATGTGATTGTTGTTATCTTCATTTTGATCTTTGTTGTTAGATCAAAACTTTTAGGAAGGGTGAGAAAGAATTAGGGACAAAAATTTAAGCCTTGAATGCATGATATTTTAAAATTTATAAGGTTTTACACCTTCTTGAGGTCGGGTCAAGATAGTTGCAAAGTCATGGTTTAGAAAAAACTTGTAATTCGAACCCTTATGTCTTGAAACAACACTAGGAAACTCAAGGAAATAATCCTAATAGAGTATTCATATATATTTTGGATGTGTTTTTGAATGGCGATCTTTGAAATCTCTGATATCTTTACCATTTTTCTTAAATATATGATTGAGTAGTCTTATGACTTAACTGTAAGGTAGATAAAAGAAAGAAAAGTGAATTGTGATGAGAGTCCAAACTTGAAACTTTGTAGACAAGTAGAATAAAAAAATGGGTGTCCAAAATGGTTTGATTGTCTTAAAGCCTTGAAAATCAAAAGTTAGACATTGAAATTTGTGTCAACGGGGCTAGTAGGACCTAGAACAGAGAAAGAGGAAGCTATGGAAAAAGGGGACTTAGCAAATGAGTCGAGTATAATATTGACTACTCACCTTATAGGTCTGAAAAGGGTTTTTAGAATGTTTTTGGTTATTCTTGGATGTGCTTAGATGGTTCCAACTATGAACACAACAGGTGTAATGCCTTTAAGCACACAAGAAACTAGTTTTGGGAAAACTGATGGAGATTTGAGGTTCTGATCATTTTTCTTCATTGTAGTTGTTGGTTTTGCATTTTCATATGTTTATTAAGCATGGAGCATGATCATAGAAAGCAAATTCAGGCATTAAAATCTAATTCTTTCTCCTTTCATATAAGGTTGTTTGAAGAGACAAGGGAGAAATTTTTTGAGAGGGAACTAAGGTTTGTATTTCTCTTTGTTGTGAATCATTTTGAAGGATCACTTGACATTGTATGAGGTATGTGAACTAGGAACAATGAATGATGAATTCATCTAAAGTGAAAAAGGTCAATGTTTGCAAGTTTGAGCCATTCTAAAGCTACTTTAGTAGATCCTCATTACAGAGCATTTGGTATAGTTATGTTTAGTTACTTTATAACTTGTTGAGTGCATTGAAATTTAAATGGGCTCTACATCAGTATCATTTCTTGGTCTTACGAATTACAATCATGGTTCCTTAGCATCCTTGCCTTCAAATCCTCTAAGTCCAGATGTGCCCTATCACTATCTCCCACATTCAAGATATTCATGATCAAGATGGAGATGGGATCAAATCCAATGAATTTTATCTTCATGATGATTTTAATGTTGTTAGAGTGAAATGAATAATTTTTGGTGAAAATTTCAAGTCAATCCAAGCACATTCTATTTTTCGCAGGTTGTAGGATAGGGTCTATTTTTAGCAGTTTTTTCCAATTTTCAAATATTTAGATTTCTTGTCTTTTGAATATGGGGAATTAAATTATGAAGTTTGCATTGTTCATTTTATGACCCTTACCATTTTTAGAATTCTTCCGGTTCATATTTACTATAAATAGCAAGTTGAGCTATGGAGGTCGAGATTGAAAAATATCACTTCCACTAGCTTAGGAATTTAACATTGAGTTATTTTGTAAAATTTCAATTGATTTTTCTCAAGGAATGAATTAGAAATCAAAAAGTAAAATGGAGGTAAAATAAGGTTATAAATGGATACTAAAACTGATTTTTGGAATCAATGGAACTGATTTTTTTTTCATTCTTTTGATTTCTTATGGAAAAAGAGGTTGTGCAAGTTTTAGGTGTAAAAATGGAGGTTTGTGAGAGCTATGCAAGTTTCTTTGTCCTATTCAATGGTGGATGCTGAAAATTTGGTAGCATAACAATAATGTATCACGTGAGGGGGAATTTAAAATGAAAAAAACTATTGAAAAATGGCTAAGGATAGCCTTTATACCATCCCCGCTTCATTTCCCATCTTAAAACCTAGTTAACTCACCCTAAACCCAACCCCAAACAACCCAACCCAAGTGTAACCACACACTCAAGTTTCCCCAACTAAAAAATATTGCAAAAAGGGACATGGGGACACAATCTTCTAAAAATTCACCATGGGTAGGAGGATCATGAAGAAGGGGCCAATGGTGACATCATTCGTGAAGTTGAAAACACTTACCTAATACTCCATGTTACAATTTAAGTGACAAAAATCATCCTCTCCATTAGGTGGTCCATTATAGTGTCCTTCGTATCCCCATAGAAAAGGTAAAAAGGGAAATAAAGGCCTCCAAAGTGATCCAAGGGTCTACATGCCATGAAGAAGGGGCCACAACTTAAATTGAGTTGAAAACACATCTCTAACACCTAAAGTTGTCTTTTAAGTGAAAAAATATTATCCTCCTCCTTGGTGGCACAATCTTGTGTCCCCCATGCCAATTTTGGATTTTTTAAAAAGCAAAAAGGTTATCAGGCATCTCCAAGTGTGCATTTTCCACTTTTGAAGGTTGGGTGTCACCATTGCCTACTAAAAATAGCCTTACTGAGTGCCTTCTTTCCTCTAGAGATTCTCTGGTGTATCCTAGGAAAAACTTATATAATTTTGAGTTTAAAACACCCAAAGAATCTAATTACACAATTTTGAGGACCTGATTCTAATTCCTTTTTGAAATTTATGCTACTTTTCAATTCCGATCACAGGTAGTTCTCGGAAGGTCCAAGTGCTACTAAAAGAAAATATGTATTTTTGTCCAACTCATCTTATGGAACATGTATAGGGTTCCATGTGATCAAATTTTTCCTTTGAATCAACTTCCAAATCTCCTTGTAACTCCCATAATCTTAGTTGAATCTTCACTAAGATAGAGGTCTTTACCTATACTGTTGAGCTAATATCTACAAATATACTCCTCATAATATCTTGAAACCTATTTCAAAATGAATTAGACACTATTATATTTCCAATGATTATCTGATTGTGTTCCAAATACTTTTGAGGCTTATGATATGTTTATAATAAACCAACTAGTTTTTTCATCACTTTCATTTCCTTATACCATGCTACAAATAGTCCGATATTACATAACTTGTTCCTAAACCTGATTTTTCTTCCAAAATTTACTAAATCACTTAAGTGCATCTTGTAGCTCCTCTACACATCTCTTAGGTTGGTTGTGCCTCACTATTCATCTTCCGAGGGTGTCCATTAGTGTGAAAAATCCTAAAAATAGGCATTTTTGGGCCTCTAGGAGCAATTCCTTCTTAATGGTCTTGAATGAATCCATTGATCACCTCCCTACACATGAAACAAACTCAAAATCACACTATAACATTCTGATGGCCATTATGAGGGTAACATAGTAACTGAGTTGGTTGGAGGACATGTTTACATTGATTGGGAGAGGGATTTTTGAATGAATGTTAGGTTGTCATCATTACATTTTTTTGAATTTTTCATGCTAAAATTTTGGATGACAACAATTGGCTCTAGCTTGGGGACTTGTTCTAGATCAAACAAAATAAGGATAGGCCAGTAGGAAATCTAGAATCTCAAGACATTATGTGGACCAATGCCTTATCCATTAGGATTATAGAGTCATTTCTTCACCACAATAATGAAACAAACACACCGATGAAAGGGAAACACATCAATGGAAAATAAACACACAACAAAAATGGAAACTATATTATAGGGAGGGAAATTTACAGAGGCGGGATAAAATGTACACATACATGGTAAAGGTTGGGAGAAGTATGTACCATCATGGAATAATGGACTGAATTCAAACCCTGAAGCTTGAAGATCATTATCTAATCATGTCATTCTATTTTGATGGCTTTGCATGGTTTGAGAAGAAGGATAAATACCAAGATTCCATCTTCATACTAATATTGCATGGAAAACACTCTTGCATCCAATGACCACTTTGTAGCATGCTTAGAGGCATTTCCTTCTGGGGCTCCTTAGAGGCATTTCCTTCAGGGGTCTCCACATGGTGCTTCATGAATATGAGAAGCCATTCCTCCATGTTATCAAAAGTAGAATATTTGATTTTGTGTTGAAGGATTTCAACATCCTGGAGAGAATATCACAACATGGATTCATGCTCAAAATAAGATAAAGCTAATTTTGAATCCATTCACAAGGTTCTTACACATTATCACTTTGATGTTCGAAAATTTATTTTCTCAACATTGTCCTTAATATCATTTTAATTGATGGTGATGCTATCTTCATCACTAAAAGTATCCGTAGGAGGTTCAAGCATTTTCTTTTCTTTTTCCATTCTTCATAGAATGAAAAAGAGGAGACTCATTTTCACATTCATTCTCATTCACCGGGGTTTGTTAGAGAACATTGAGCTCATCTACGTATCCTATCCCATTGTTGAGCATGTGTGCATCAAAAGAGGGGTCACAACTGAAATTATACATATTTGTAGACACTAAATCAGATACTTTGGGTATCTATCTACCCTTGATCACATACTACTATTCATATGATTCCTAAGTAAGAAAAGTACCAATTGATCCATGTCTTTGGCCATCTTTTCTTACCTTTTTGTTACCTCTATTAGCTTGCACTTCTAGCCCATTTTTCTTTTATACTTCAACATTTCTCACTCTAGACATAAACACCAAGCCATGATGCTACATCAGCTAGGACACCAAATGTGCGCGCCCATCCCCCCCAACCTCTTTGTATTTTTATCACATCTTTTAAGTCCTTTCTAGTTGTTTGGGCATTTTATTTTCTTGGTAGTCAGAATTTTCATGGTAAATTATGAAATTCAAGAAAGTGAATCATATAAATATAAAGTTATGTGATAATAATAAAGGACCAAACACTAAGCATTAGCTATCACCACCTAAGGTTACATCCAAGAGCATTTTAGAGCTTTCAAGCATCCATCAAGCTCCACACAAGAGACAAGGAATACCATTTTGCATACATGCATAGGAGGAGAAGTTAATTATTTCACACGCATCTATTTACATATTTTACATCTAGATATTACGCGTTATCAAGTGTGACTTGCACAAGAGCCATATAAGGCATGATTCTTCACACACACATAGAAATACTTTGGGTCTCGAGATGTAGTGCATCACTCAATCGTAAGTTCACCTTGTTGATAGTTTGAGGATAGTTTTACCCCTAATTTTACATCTTTCTTTTTAGTATTTGATTTAGTTTGAGGGTTTTGTAGGTTCTTCTTTCTTATTACAGTTACAAGTGAATAACAACGAAGTATAATCACTTACAGGTGATTCTAGGAAAACACTAACGAACATATCATGACCATATGAATCTAGTTTTCTGAGGTTTGAGTAGTCTTAGGCACCCAAAACAGGTCTTATGTGCCCTTGACCCTCTATATATGCACCTGGTGAGTGCATTTCGATGCTTGTGCAATTTTATGAGATTCGATGTGACAATTTTCCCTCTCTATTCATTAGTTTCTCACTTGGCATAGTCCAAAATTAATTGTGAATCAGCTAAGTACTTTATCCTTTTATTGGCAAGTAGCTGTATTTTCTTGAGTCAAAATTTGTACTTATTTTTTCATATCTACGTTGTTCCATAGTTAATATTAGGCATCTATTTATTTTAATATTTTCTTAATCATTTGTTGAACCCATCCTCTTCGAACACTTTTAGGGTATTTATTTCATCATTTCTTTCATTTTTCTATGGCCCTCTCATCATGGATATTTCTATTCATTATTTCCTTCTCCTCAACCCTTAATTAAGATCTAAAATCATTACTCTCTTGGCTATTACTCACATTCCTTATGATATTCATCCAAATATAGTGTATAACACATTCGTAGATGCATTTTATCAACACATTACTTTTCCATCTAATCGGTTGTTGGTCTTTTATTTTTGACAATGATCCACAATTGTACATAATGATTCACATCAATAATATGGGTGTCAAAAAAACCATAGTCGATAATGGATCTAAGTAGAGTCTTTGCACTTTATCATTCATTTACAATATCGGCCTTTCTATTGCTAATACTAGTCCCTCATCCATTTCTCTTCACGTATATGATGCTTCTATTTATCCATGCATAGGCCACATCACTTTTCCTATCACTTTCGGGAAAAACTCTTCCTACAATTTTATTTGTCATCAACTTCCTAATTCAATATAATTTCTTACTTAGTAGGCCATGGATTCATGCCATGCAAGAAGTACCTTCTATAGTGCATCGATGTGTTAAGTTCTTACATGAGGGTGTATAATACACATTCTTTGGTGATTGCAAACCATTCAAATATTGCAACCTCGATCCAACCACTGCACTCCCTACTCCAACATCTATTACTACTAATGAACCACAACCCATGGATTCTCTTGCTCACTTGACACCACTTAAAGTATATATTTGCATGTTAGGCACTATCCCATCCAGATCATTACCTCCTCCTGCTTTTACTAATGCTATGATACTTTATCGGGGGAATTTTCAAACAATGGGCATCGCTCCACCTTCTTCACCTTATCATGACCAACCACCATTAGTATGTCCTCCTTTTAAATGTAAAATTTTCATGAATGACTCTTATTGGGAACTCATTCCATTCGATCCTACTTTCTCTAACACTATTTTCACACTCGATGGTTTGACTTGGGTTGGGTTAAAACTCAATGATATCTTACCTCCACCACATTCACCTCATCTATATCATGCAAATGCTTGCATTAGTACTACTTATAACCTCCGATTATTTCATTTCCTGGTCTTTGTTGCATGAACTACACGTATTTAACCACCTACTCTTGGCAAATTTTGGCTTGACTATATTGGCATGGAACTTTATATCCTGATCATATTGAGATCACATTTACCATGCCTCTCGGTCATGTTTCAATTTGTAATGACTTATTTCTTATCTACTCATTGGTATGCACATGGATGTCCATTACCACCCTTCATTGACGAGGACTATGCAATGGGCATGTCTAATCTACACCGTAATGACTCTTTACTACACTAACCACATACTATTTCTTATCAGGTATCTGACACATCTCCATTCAGTTTTGACCATGATAATGAAGACCTCTTAGATGATGTTACATGATCATATCTATTATCATACACTTGGGGGAATCATTCTCATTCTCCTCCCCTTCTAGCATTATTGATGTCTTTCATTAATAATTAATTCATTCTACACATCACATATAGGCTCTCACACTTACCTTGTATACCTTGATACATTTGTATCATCATTACCTGATGAGACAATATTGTGCTTTGGTTCACACTCGATTATTTAGGGAATAATATATACATGAACCTCACACACTACATACTTCATGATTGGCACACACTTGACATCTCCTTCTCGCATTTTCCTTAACACACTATGTGCATTATTCAATCTACAAATTCACAATGCATAATTTTTGCACATACTTTTACATGTTGCGCTCATTACCCTATGATGTACTCTAGTTCCATGGTTCATACTCGACTAATGAGGGTATAAATTTAAAATTTAACCTCACCAAACTCACTCATCACTCACACACTCTCTATGCCCTACACTTTGATGATCATATCTTTCTAGCACATAATTCAAACCATTTCCCAATGACCCACACTTTGTCTTATTGTTCATTCTCAATTCACATTGAGGGAAATTTATAAATGAACATCATCTCATGCACACTCACATGCATTAGCTCGGTGGGAATGTGGAATGACATGGGGATTGGGTAAGTGGGAGGCAATGAATTCTAGGAATTTATGGTGAGTTAATGAGTCCTTATCTCTTTTAACTACAAAATTTGGAAAGGCCATAGGGAAACATAGATTAATGAGTTGGCATCTATGCCAAAGTTTTGGATGCATGTAATTTCAAACTTAGTCTTTGCTAGAATTAGAGGTGTGGGAAGATTGGGAGGACTGACAATCCTACTTCACATTTAATATTTTCAAATTTGGTGAAACCTCCTAGGAAGAAGATAGAGGGGTTTGGTTTTGTTGTTCATTTAGTTTTGGAGCTTGATATTCGCATGTGGTTGTTTTTGTTCTTGAACCTCCCATTTGATCTTCGTATTGCAAGTTATCTCGTGAATGAAATTTCTTGCCTCGCATGGCATGAAGGAAGAAGCTGGAACTGATAAGTTATAAGGAATAGAAAGAGGAATTTTTTATTGTTGTTCTCATTTCAAAGGAAGAATCAAGCTCTACTTGGATATTTTTCGCAAAATAGAGAAGGCAAAGAGTTATTAGGTATGATAGGCCATATCCATTAAGTTTTATGCTTTTACTTAAATGCTTATAAAAATAACTATGTTCTTAAGGAATAATTTGGTTTTGTTCTTTTGATGAGATTCTTTTTCTTCTAGTTATTGTGTTGTTTTTATTGGAATGCATTATGGATTTGGTTTGGATGTGGGAAGTGTGTTCGGATTTTGATTTTTATGTTTGCGTAGTTGGATTTACCTTTAATCTTCCTTCTTATGCTTGAAATCAAAGCCAAAATCTGTAGGGGATCATAGTTAAAAGTATTTGAACCTTTTTGGTAACTTGGTTTGCTTAAATATGGGGAATTTGGTTCTAAATGATCTTGTTGCTTCACCGTTGGAAAAATTCATTAGGGAAATTTTGGAATATCTTGACTAGTTCTAAAATCTTGCATGAATCATTTGGGAAGATAGATTCAGTGACTCTTTCTTAAATTTTTCTTTTAATTATCGATAGAAGACTCCAAACCGATGATCTTATATAAAATCTTATCGATGTTTGTGATTTTGTGGTTCTAGTGATTACATGTATTTATTCCTATTTTAGAAATTTTTGACCACTTTTTTATCACGTAGAAGAATAAATTTTTCGTGGGTATTGCATGGTAAATGATTGTATGTCTATTTGAACTTACACGAGTTCTTTTTGTTTTTAATTAAAGAAATGCAAAGGGAATCTTGTGTTAACCTCTTGAAAAGAATAATTATAGTATGAAAGTCTGATTTTGAGCAATGTATGTAGAAATGTTATTTTGTTTCCATTCTTTAGGGTATTTACGTAATCAATGAATTTTGTACTTTGTACTAAGTAAGGAAACTCCCTTGAATATCGGTTAACTATTGCTCGTTTATTGTTGATACATTGGACTTCATAGCAAATTTTTTCAACCTTGTTATGATATTATTGTCTTGGCATGTATCTTCGATCCGTTGGGCCAATGAACTAGGTACTATGTCTTTTAGGACTCGAGGAAAATGTTTTTGTGATAATGTAACGCTTGATCATGTTTGGGAAATGTCAGAATGCGTACTTCTATTCCTTTAAGGTTTTGAGTTTGTTGGAAGTCTATTTCGCATTAATCCTACATTTCTACTTTTCCTTTCCTCTCTGAGTATTTTGGGAAATGGATTACTTGTTTATCCTGGTGGGAATTGAGTCTATCAAACCCATCTCCATTGAATGATAATAGGTAATGGATAGATTTTTATCTTCATTCCTTTCTTGCCTCCTTGAATTTTGGTGTTCATTAAATTAGAACCCTGGGTAAATCTCTGATTGGATTTTGGTTTGGTTTTTTAAGTGATATGACCTTTCTCAATGTTGTTTTCTTGGTTACTTAATGCCCACTCTTATTCTTAAAAAGAGCTATGAAGACTTCAACCTTCCACTTTCTCTCTCTTTAATTTTCTTACAACATATTAAACATGGAAAAAGTTGATGTCCCTTCTCTGGTCTGTTACGTTTATGTCACTTCTTGACCATTTCATAAGACTAAGTGCATAAATGTTCTTAGGGAAGTAGAGCATAAGTATGAAAATAGCAGAAGTTTTAAAATACTTGGAAGGAATATTGAGTCTTTTCTAAATTTTAAAGTTAACCATTATGCTCTCTTAAGTAATGTTAGAAATTGTGTATCTTTTTGGGATTTGAACGTTACCTCGTTTTCTTGTAAAAAGTAATCTTAATTTTTTAATGAGGTCTCGATTTACTTTTTTGAATTTTAACTTGAATTGGTTCCTAATTCTGAGCTTGAGTATTAGGATACTGCAATCAGGGACACATTAAATATTATGATGATTTGGATTATCCTTACTTATTCTTATGATCTTATTTATGATTGATGGCATCTCATAATTTAGGATGAATTTGGGTTAATGAAATATTTGGATGGAAAGTAATGTTTATAAATTTTCTACTGTTGAGTTATGCCTAAAAGATAGTTTTAGGTAGTTACCTTCTTCTATTAAATAGGTTTAACTGAGTGAGGAAACTTAAAAAGAATATATGAAAGTAATAGTGAGGATCAGATGAAATGTTTATTCCTCTTAACTTACTGTTTAAATTTTTTTGATAAAGGGAAAATAGGATGGAAGGATAAAGTTGTTACATTTAATGACCTAACCTTACTTTTAATTTGAATTAAATCTCTTTTTCTCTTTTATTTGGGATTGTACTCCTTTTGGTTGAGTCTTTTTATTTTTCTTTCAGGATCTGTTTCATAATTTGGGTTATTTTTATGAAATAGTTAGCTAAAAGCACATTATTTTAATGATTTAGTTCTTATCATGACCAATTTAATGAATTGACTGTGCTAGCACATTTGGAGATGGACTAATGAAAAGATGAAATGAGAAAGACTTATTATAAGTTATATTTGTTTTATTTATAAGACTGAATTTTTATTAAAAAAGATTCATCTAAGATGTACTTGATGAAAAAGAAAGTTTTAATGGGAAATGATTAGCTGATGTTGTTTTGACATTTTGTGATATCTATGATGTTGTTTTGACAATTTGTGATATCTGAAATGTTTGGACTTAGTAAATGTATAACTCCTTCCTAATGAATAAAAGATGCGTCAATTTTGTTAATACTTGTAGTAAGACTTTCTTGGCATGAATTGGGCTGAAATGATAAGTATTACTCTAATTAAGGAAGGTAGCTCACATACTTAAATATTATGTAATGGTTGGGGTAGGAGTCTGAGTTGTTGGTTGAATAAGTTTCTCTAGAAGAGATGCAACTTATAAAGATACTCTATCATTACAAAAGGGGTTGTAATTAAATTACATGGATGTATGTGTTTTAACCTTGTTTATAATTCTACATATGTAATTTGACTATATTAGGAACATATGAATTATGTTTTCCTTAATGGGCATTATCCCATGAAATAGGAAAAAGGGGAAATTCCCTTAAGGGTATACATTAAGATTTAAATTATGAACTTTCTTAAATGTCAATGAACAAAAAGGTGAATGGGTGCAAATGTGCTTCCTTGTGTCGATTTCCTTAATCTTAAACTGGAAATTAATTAACTCAATCACCTTTATATCCAAAAGTTACTTAATGTCCCTTTTTGTTGCAAGTGGTATCAGTTAAATGATAAACTAAGCATGAAAAAAATAGGTTAGGAATCATGTTTTATCTGCTTACCTACCTCATATGCAGTTATAACTTATAACCTTATAGGTTAAAGAAACTATTTGAATCATTAAGGATGCTGAAATTAAATTATAATGAAGAATCTAATATAACATCAACTTCACTATAATTTATGTTCATCCATATGAGGAAACTCAGTTGGATGTTGAGACACGCCAACTGCAATTAAGTACTTTCATAACTACAAGAGTCATTACAAGGTTACTACGTTGTAGTTGACATGTCTCAATACCCTTTAGAGTTATTTCAACTAGACTAACATAAGTTCTTGGTTAGATCATAGTTCTACCATATACAGGATAGGGACATTATCTAGTGTCGGGGTCAACTCTTGTTGACTTAGGATAACTTGACACACCCAATCTACGTAAGTGGATTGAGTATGTCTATGTACCATTAGTCACCATGAGCAGTCCTCCACACTAGGGTATGTTACTACCCTTGTCTTGGGTTATACTTTGAATCACATGGAAAGATTGAGATTAGTAAAGACCAATCTAGATAATAGATCAAGTGTAGTGAAGTACTTATTTTGTTTGATGAGTATGTCGTCTCGAATGTAAACATGATAAACATGTTTAAATAGTTTTCCAAAGTATCGCAAGAAGTGGTTGCATTATCCTATATCACCTAGTTTAAGAAGCGGGATTTTAGATGAATATCGATGAATAAATATTTAGATAGGCTCTTAAACATAACACTTGAGTACCCCTAACATGGTAAAGAACCAAGTATACTTTGTATATAAATTCATGAATAACATGAGATATTGGTTTGCTACCGAGTCATGAAATGAGAGATTGGTGTTTCACCGAGTCATTATCAGCTGCATATAGTTTTCTCTGTTATGGGATAGTTTGGATTTTGAATGTGTGTTCTAAAATATAATTTAGAACAAGAGAAAATTGTGTAAAAAAATCCTTGTTTCTAAATTCTTAAAATGGGAATATTACAAAAAGTGATAAAGATTGATCTAATCACCGATTTAATCGATTAAAATGCAAATTAAATTATACCGATTGGGTCGATGGCAAACTCGATTCCATAGAGGAAGGTTGAAAAAAACTAGAGTGAGTGGATTTTGATAGTAATGTAAATATGTGGACTCGCAGAGATCTAAATGTGAATTGGATGTAAGCAGAATCTTGTAGATGTTGGAAGTGACTTGTAGAAGGGAAGTCGAGGAAAAAGAAACTAAAGTATGGTAGAAAATAGAGGTAATGATGGATTAATTTACAATAAGGACCTAGGTTGATGGAAACCATGGTGGGGCGATGGAAAATGGAAAAAATTAGAACAAGGACAAAGACAAATAGGTGGAAGGGATAACTTATAAGAAAAGAAACTAGAAGAGAAGGTGATAATGGAGCTTTGTGTGTTGTTGAACCTGCAAGTAGTTAGATATAACTAGATAGAAATAATGTAAGATAGTACTAAATATAAATGTAAAACACTTTAAGTCATGTGAGTGATGAAAATAAGCTTCCAAGGATTGTAAGAAGGTTGACACAATTGCTAATATGCTCTTGTTTAGACATGGATTGACAAAATGCAAGAAAGCTAAGTGTTTGTCGCACCTCCGTGTTATGTGTGTTGATTTTGGAAAGGGAAGAACTCATTCTTATAGGGTTGATGACGTATGGGTTGGGTCACCACCGACTATGGAGAAAATTTCCCCAAAGGGATTGGTTTTGTGTTTTAATCATGATATTGGGTTTTTAAGAATGGGAAAAGCACTTTAAAGCTTATAGGTGGGAAGAGGTTGTTTAGGGATGTGTCATGGGTAGTTAGGGGATAAAGATAGGTAGGATAAAAGATATAAAAATCATAGGGATGTAGATTTAGAATAAAAGCATCCTAAAAGGAAAGTCCATTAGGGCTAGTGGATATTAATTAATTAATGAAAATTAATTAATCAATGTTAATTAATGAGGATTAAAGGTGATGGGATAATAGATGGGCATTTAAATTAAATGAAGGGGGTGAATTAAATAAAGGGTTTCTAGTTAGGACCGTGGTGAAACATGCACATGCGGGAAAACAAGGGTAGGGATACCAAATTATGTTGTCTACATTTTCCCTTTTTTTGTCAAGTGGTTTGCGTTAGCAAGCCATGAGACAAAAACGATGAGAGAGAAAGAGTAAGATGAGGATTGATGAAAGGTTAATCATTAGATCCCTCCCAAATGAGGGATTAATAACACAAAGGGGAATTGATGAAATTTTTGAAATGGGTAAATGATGAAGGGTGGGTGGGTGAAGAAATATGGGTAAAATGATAAGGCAAGGAAAGATGCCTCAAGCAAAAAGGATCACAATAACAAGAAAAAATATTGTGGTGATCGATATCATGGGGTAGGGGACACATGGAGGTCTCAATGGAGACAATAACAATGCTCTATGGGCAATGAGTGGGAAAAAACCACTGCGAAATGGAGGGAATCTAATGGGAAACCTCTCAAATGGATGCAAGTCGGGATGACCAACGGTCATATACAAACATATCAGTATGCACAACTAAATGCCAAAATTATGTGAAATCCTTCATACATGAGGAGTTGAGTGAAATGTAATGTGTTAGAAAAGGAAGAGGATAAATAAAATGGAGCCCTAACACAAAACATGAAAAAGGCCAAAAGGAAAGTTAGAAAATGGGTTGTGAAATAATATGCCCCAAGGGGGAATATGTATGGCCACAAGGTGGACTTTTTGAACAATTTGGATAGATTTTGAAGTAAGATGCCCCAAGGGGGAGTAAATATGGCCACAAAGGTGATCTTTGAGAGTAGAAAGGGATAGATTGAATGATTCCCTAGAAAAGGACACAAAAAGGAGGAGGGAAAGACAAAAAAAGGGCGCCAAGGAGAGTCAATGGCAACCTCAAGGGGTCGATGGCAACCGGGTGTTGGCAGCTATATAAGCCCAAGGTTTGGTTCGACGATGCTCATTTTCACACATGTGATTGGCGATTGAGATCGAGATAAATAAAAAGAGATTGAGAGAAAGAGGCCATAGGAGTCTTGAGTAACAAACCCACACTTGTGTTTTGATTTATTTTATGTTTTATTATTTTGTTTTTGCATTTTTAGAAAAAAATGATGATGTTAGGGGTGGTTTGTGATGACCCAAAGGGATTGATGTCGGACCGGGCCTTCAAGAACATCGTTCAACCCTCAACACATTAACTGACCTGAATCGGTGTCGACTAGAGTTAGGTTAGCTTATTTAGGATTAAGGTGGATTTTAGACATATGTTATTGAATTTTAAATCAATTTTGGATTGGGGATCTGATATATGCATGTGTTTATATGATTACATGAGAGAGACCCTATATTTGAGAGACCAAGTTCCATCATTATATGATTAGATTAGAGGAGATATGACACATGTCGAGTGGGATAATTTGGGAGCAGTGGGATTAGGTGGATTGAGGCATTATCAGAGGCTCCCAAGGGATTTGGTCTTGATGATTGCATTGATAGATAGATGGAATATGAAGATAGGTACTTTATAGTTTAGGACAAGGGAGATTACTATCACCTTGAAGGACATGTATCACATCCTTCAATTACCTATCAAGGGGGAGCAAATAGTCCCTAATATAGTGTGACAATAGTTGGATGTGATGACATGGTTATTTGGAGCCGATGCACCCCATATATGATTCTCTTTCGGGGAATTTTCATATGAGTTGAGGCACGAGGCAGGTGTACCACAAAGCCACTTGATTTGTTTGGTTATGATGGTAGTATCATATTATGCTTTTACGGACTCAAGAGGAGCTCAATTTCCATGGGCACTAGCTAGTGTGGTCGTAGACATTGGTGAGCACCAAACAATATTTTCTTTTAGGACTACCTTGTTAGCTCAAGTGTACCACCAGCTATCTATGTACAAGTGAGGGAGAATTTCAAGATTTGACGTAGGCTTCTTGTTACACTATTGGTCCTACGAGCACATTGTGATGATTCATCCGCTAGGGCTACCATGGGTTCCTGGAGACTAGATATAGAGTTTTGCAGAGGATTTTGAGATGGAGGACCGATCGGGAATTTGGAGATATATGTGAGAGGGCTATAGATTGGTATGTGGATTAGATCATAGAGTTTCATGTAGATCATATAAAATGGTGGCCATATCGATAGTTCCTACATGTCTGCATGATTCAAAGTTAGCGGGGATGAGGAAAACAATATGGGTTCATGGTAGGTGACCAAAGTTTATCGAGGTATTATAGTTTGATAGGGTACAATGACATTTTAGATTCATACTGATTGTTCCTAGGTATCTTAACTCATATAGGAGAGAGGAGATCGATAAGGAGCTATCAGTTCGACATGGAAAATCTATTAGAGGAGGCAACAACATCGTGGGATGATGATTATGACCTAAGATTTAGATTTGGATTCGATGATTAGATGACCATGGTGTGGGAAGCTTAGGTTTCTTGGGAGAGAGGAGATGAGGAGGAGGATATGGAGGTTGAGGTAGTAGTAACTCCAAAGCGGCGGTGAAGATGGAGATAGAGGAGATTCCACCGAGATGGAAAGACTATGTATTGAGTTGGATTCAGATTCATGTAGAGAGAAATAAAAATCTACAAAGCAGAAAGATGCGGTCACATAGGAGAGGGAATGAGCTTCTAGGATAGAAACTAGTATTGTGTCAACGAGAGGGAGGCATACGGAGTCCTATTTTGGGGACCTATAAACTATTCTTACAATAGATTCAATGAGTGGTGCTTAGGTATCACCACAAGGATTGGGATAGGTGGCACCTCTTGGCATGATTTTCATAGAAATATATAGAGACTTATCCATAGAGGCTAATTATTATGAGGGGATCATGATCAAGAAGATGTTGAAGACACTACGATACTCGGGAACATCCGTAGAAGATAATGGCAGGTGGAGTAGGGTTGTCAGGAGTACGATGATTTTTTCTTAGCCACAATGAGAGGGGGCATGATGGTGGGGATGATGTGGTTGGATTAGGAATTGTACTTGTCCCTCAAGGAGAAGGGCGATTTTGACAATATCTCTACTTTGAGAGGCCCTTAGAGGCCAACTATCAAATTTACATTTTGATATATATATATATATATATATAACTGATTTTGACAATATCTCTACTTTGAGAGAGGGCCTTAGAGGCCAACTATGTTGTATTGATACACATTTTGATACATACATATATATATATATATATATATATATATATATATATATGATTTTGATTTTCGTTATACTTTATTATGTGTTTATTATATAATGTGATGAGCTGAATTCATGATATGATGATGATGGTTTTATATATGTTGTTTTATATTTGGTGATGTTTAGTTTAAATATGATGATGATGTGACGTGATGATTATGTAATGAAATGTTTATTTTTTTAATTTATATTTAAAGATGATGATGAAAGAAATGTATGTAATGATTATATGGTTAATTTGTCATGTATGATAGATGATAATATTGGATAAAAATGATTATGGTGATATGTTTTGTATTGATGATGATGAATTTATATGCATGGATAGTGTGTGATGTTAACAAAAAGGTAATTTTAAAATAAGTGTGATGAAAGATGATAATAGGAAAGTAGATGTGAAATATGTGGTTGGGATAAGAGTTATAAAGAAATATGTGTTTGTAATAAAAGAGAGATAAGAATAGGTATGTTTGTTTTAAAGGATGGATAAGAGATGGATGTGAAAAGAAGGTATAAGATAAGTTGAACCATGGGTACAAAAATGTTACATCATATCAAAGGGTGTAGGAGGAAAATATTCCTTCAATGCATTGGAGGTAAACAAGAGGAGAATCCAAGAAACATAAGGCACATGTGACCAAAACAATGTTAGAAAATAACCAATGATAGTAAGTTATTCCAAAGATCATAAAGAGGAATGGATGAAATAACTCATAAACCTAATGTCAACACAAAAAGGGGTTTGTGATGTAACTTGTATGTGGGAAGAGGCTTCTCCATCAGTGGTGTTACCTAAATCTATGCCCCAACTCTAGGTAGGGGAAAGAGAAAACTGATCAATGCGGGAAGTTTGCTATAAGAAAGTTGATCAATGCAGAATATTTCTTAGGATGCTTATAAAACATAAGACTGGTCAACATGGGAAGCCTTCAAGGCCATGATACAAAAGAGTAGACATCTTTTGAGGGTATGGTCTACTTTATACAAATATGATATAGATGGCAAGAATGATATACATGATAGCCATCCTTTGAGGGATTGGTCTATTTATTTAAATTGATTTTATTTTTCTTTATTTTTCTTTTTTTGATATGAACAACTGTCCTTTGAGGGAGAAGATATTTTTTCATAGATTTTTACCTTTGATAAGAGCATCCAAGAATTTTTACTTTTACATGGGAAAGAGTTAGGAATAGTTAGGTAAACAACTTAGAAGGGGAAAATGAATGTACAAGAGAAACGTAGGGATCGTTAATGTGGTTACAATAGATAAATAAGAGGGTGATGGATGTAATGATCGTAGAGTTCTCACCAAGAAGGGAGAACCTGTCCATAAGGGAAATGTTATGGGAAGAGTTGTGTTGCCCATATTTAAGGTGTGTTGAGGAAAGAATGGTAGAAAACATAGTCACAAATCATTATAATGATATATTAAATAGGCTAATGATGGAGGAAATATCTAAGGATAGAACTAATTGCTCATTAGTAGACATGCTCACAATAGAATGGTCGCATTTGTAATGCGTTAAGCGGTTCAACTTCTAGTTTACCATCAAGGGAGGAAAAACAATAGGCTCCCAACCCATACTTATATGTGATAATGTATGGTCCAATCCAATTAGGGGAATAATTTCCATGTTGGATCCTTTCTTGAGTAGTAATGTTCTAATTTCTTTAAGAAAAAGGTCATAGACATTAAATTCATGTTCGAGATGATAGTTTGAAAAGGATGGGATGCAATGAGATAAATGAGCAAAGGTAAAAACTATGAGATATCCTTTAAGGAAGTAAGGAAAACATTCATCATTAATGAGACAAAGATATGGCCACAAATTTGGGCTTAGGATGAAAATATGGCACCCTAAGAAGGGAAAAAATAAGGCCACAAAAGTGGACTTAAGATGAGAGTAAAATGGTCCCCAAGAGAGGGATGAGTATGGCAACAAAAGTAGACTTCAGATGAGAAAAAAGGTCCCCATAGAGAGGAACAAATATGACCAAAATGGTAGATTTAGGATAAGATGAAATGGTCCCCAATGGAGGGAAAAATGTGGCCATAAAAAGGTGGAATTCAAATGAGGCAATAGATACAAAGATTTGGAAAAGATAAATTCAAATAAGATGAGATGAGATGATTTGGATAGAAATCATAAAATATTTGTGACACCTCAAAAATGAGGAAGCAAGAAATATGCATCTTCGGAGATGAGAATAATGGCCACAAAAGTAGACTTAGGAAGAGGATATGGTACCCCTTAGAGAGACACAAATATGGCCACAATGGTGGTCTTGTAGAAAATCCATGGTGACCCCAAGGGTAGAGCATATATTGCCACAAGGGTGGACTTAGTATAAGAAGATGGTGGATAGAGCTAACTAGACAACATTAGATGAGATGGATAAGATCAAACAATGATAATAATGGAAAGGAATTGATCTTGAGCAGACGCACTCTAGATATAAGTCCCCTAGTGTAAAGGAGTTATTCGATGGATAAGAGGATGAAATGATGTGGATAAGATGTGAAGAAAAGGATGTGAGAAGACCAATAGAAAGATGAGAATGCTCCCTTAGTGAAATATATAGAGGAACTAGTGGAGATATTAGATGGGATAGATAGTAGGAGATCATAGGGTTGGTGTAGAAAGGAAAACAATATCAATGAATAAGGGAGGTACTGTCCCCAGGAAGGACCGGTATGCGGAGGAGTGGTGAGAATGGGGGATGTGGATGATGAAGAAGACCTAGTGACTCCCATGGATTGGGATCTAGATGGAGAAGGATAATAATTTGAGAAGGTCGTCTCTCACAATAAGATTGTGAATGATGGTTTGAAGGGCCTTGCGAAGTTTGGTGTCATGACTCGAGATACATTGATAGGTGCAAACATGATTAGAGTCAAACCACCATGGCATTTTACTATTAGGGTAAAAGGACTTAATAGTTGGAAGGGTGATGGCAAAAGTTTGAAGCAAGTGTTGAAGGACCTCTACATATGATTCAACCAAAGTATTAAGAAATACCTTGTGATATGTTTTGGTTTTGGAAGAAGTGGATGCTTCGAGATGATTTGGATGTCAAAGATGGAGTTCGAGGGCTTCAATGCCTTGATGTCTTGGATATTAGTTTAGTGATGATTGTTGCTCTAGAAGAAGAAGTGTTGGATGATTTCAGTTTGAGCCGATTGATTGATTGTGATGTTCTAAAGGAAGGGGATGGTCCTAGGATTGATGGATGTGGTCATAAGATGAATGATGTGGTGTTGGATTGTTCGGTCTTAAAAGGGGGATTTTATTTTATTATGAGGTCGTGAGAGATACCTTTGAGGAAAGGTGTCAAGGGTTTTAGGTTTTTTTTATGAAGAAGCACCCTTGGGAGAAATGACAACAATCTCGACTGGTGGGTCTA
Organism: Taxus wallichiana var. yunnanensis; assembly: GCA_018340775.1. Lineage (NCBI taxonomy): Eukaryota > Viridiplantae > Streptophyta > Pinopsida > Cupressales > Taxaceae > Taxus > Taxus wallichiana. The sequence continues at coordinate 356,067,171 of CM031239.1, forward strand.
AAATTTGTGGTGTGGTTAATACAGGTGGAGGGAGTAATTTTTTCATGATGAGGTCTAAAGAGGGTGAAGATTGGTTTGATGTGGAAGTGTTGGATTTTGTAGATGAGATGCGAGGATCATTTGAAGTTGTTGTAAGTTGAGTTCTTTCCAATATTCTTCAAATGCTCAATGTGATGTAGAAGGGGAGATGATGGATATGTGGTCATAATGGTTGATGTGGTGGGTTTGGGTAAAATAACGGAAAGAGGAATTGGTATTCATTCTAAGCATAGTATAATGGGAAAAGGTGGAATAGATGTAGGTAAGGTGGTCAAATCTAATGAAGTGGATGAGGTAAATGTTGGTGTGGAATCAATGATAGGTGTGGATGTGGATATGGAAAGAGAAAGAGGTGTTTGGATGATGTGATTGATGAGGTCTATGTGAGAGGGATATGGTGCATGTTGTGGATCGGTTGGTGTATAAATGAAAGTCTTTGTGGAAGAGGTATGAATTTCGTTTGTGTTTGTCTTAGGTGTTTCAAGAGGCATTGTGGATATGTTGGTGGATTGAGAAGGTGTGACTAATGTGATAGTAGATGTAGATGTGGGCATGGTAGATGTTGGGTAATTAGGTGTGGAAGAGTGGGGTGAGATAGGTGAGGTGGTCATGAGAAAAGAAATAGGTGGTAGAGATGTCGAGGTAGACATGGGTGGGTTTGTTGATGTGGTAGATATAGTGGAAAATGTAGTGAAGGGAGACTTTGGGGTAGATATGTATGATGGACTAGATGGGATAGGTGGGGATGAAGAAGTGGATATAGTCAAAGCTAATGTGGATATAGTGAGGGTAGGACTAGATGTAGATATAAGAGAAGTAGTAGAGGTTAAGGAGGTAGGTAGGGTAATTGTGGATATGGTTGATGTGGGGATAACCTTTGAAGGAGCCGTAGGTACAATATCTAGGATGGGAGTAGATGATGAGGTAGGTGAAATAGATATGGGGGAGGTGTTTGATGTATGGTGTTGATTTAAAATGGGTTAAATTTTTATGGTGTGTTTTGTGAAAATAGATTTATTGGTGGTGGATTAGGAAATGGTTGTTTGAAGTTGTCAAGTGGTCAAGATTGCATAAGTTAGGGGATGTATGATGATAGGGTGATTGGGATTGGATGGGAATATTTGATACATGAGGAATGGGAATGTCAATAATTTTGATAGGCATGGTGAAGTTAGATGAAGTAGGGATGGTATAAGGTTATGGGGGTGAAATAGGACCTAATGACGGATACTATTGAGAGATGGTGGATATCTTTGAATATGAAGTCATAGATGGGGATAGAAGGAGGCCGAAGGTCTCTAAAGGAGCCCGAGATGGAGATGTGACTGATCAAGAGGAAATAAACTAAATAGAAAGAGGAGAGTCGGTTTAGAAAGGAGGATCTATTTGGATGACATGGTCTTCACAAGGTTGAGAGATCTAATGTGGAATCTCAAGATTATTGGATGAAGTAGTATCATTATATTGTTGAATTTTTAGTCTCTTGAAGAAGAGGTGGTGACAGGCAAAAAATAAGAAAATATATGTTTATGAAATGTCTGAACAAATAAGTCAAGAAAAAAAAATTCATTATCTTGATTTGTTAAGAAAATGAGAAAAATAAAAATGGGATGGATAATGAGGTACTTAGGAAAAGGAAATCTAGAGTTGGTTTTAGGTAGTTATGAATGGATTTTCCTTGATATACATGAAGGTATGTGAGGCTCAAGTATGTGAAGTATTTCTAACGTGTCAGAACACCATGGTGGCTTCCTGTTGGATGATGAAATCCTAGTCAATCCACCCGATAGGAAGTCTGTTTAGATGTGTTGATTGATGTGTGAATTTTGTTTGTATTTGATATAATGTGAGATGTAACTGATTAACCCTTACTTAAGCTATGTTTTCAAGAAAGGATGCAAAGGGTTCTTTTTAAACCAAATCCAAATGTGAAATTTTGATGAGAACACACACAAGGAAGGGAAAATGTGATGCAAAAAGAGAAAATAAGACAAAAAGGAGAATACATGTAGAACACTTTTCCTTTTTATCCGATCTTCAAGAGGCAATCGAAGAGATATCCAAGCAATCAAGTGCAACACGAAGAAGAAAAAAGGAATATATTACTTTCAGATAGTGTTAGTACAAGACAAAAGAAACACAAAATATAACATGAAATGCATGGAAGCACCAAAAGGGTGCTCCCATTGGGCATGCCAAAATGTTGATTTAATGTTTTGTTCCTTTTCAATTTAATGATTTAGTACTAAAGAAAACTAAATAACTCAGAACATGGAGGGTTTAAGGTACCTCAAATGTGTGATGGATGTAAGAAGACATGCTCAAAGTGAAAGATCTCTTCTGTAAGTTAGATGAGCCTATAAACGAATGACTAAAAGGGGATGGATTAGATAATATATGGGGGATGACCAAAACATCCAGCTCTAAGAAATGTTACCTTCCTTTCATGGATGTCAACCTCGTTTGATTAAATAAAGCAAAGTAAAGGATAGTTAATCGATAGCATGTAGAAGTTGAAGAAGTATAAAATCGAAAGTGATAAATATTGATCTAATAACTAATTTAATTGATTAAAATATCAATTAAATTATACCTAGAATGGGTTGATTTGAAACCAGATCAGCATGCAGCAGAGCAGTGAAGGTGACTGAGTGAGTAGATTTTGATAAAAACATAAATTTACGGAACCACAAAGATCTAAATGTGAGCTGGATGCACTAAAAGCCTGTATATGTTGGAAATGACTTGTAGAAGGGAATATGAGGCAAAATAAACTAGAGGATGGAAGAAAATAGAGGCAAGGAGTTTAATTGATGATTAAGACCTAGTTGTGGTGACTAGGAGTTTTGATGGTGACTAGAGCAAAGAGTAAAACAAGGATGAAGAAAAATGGGTGGAATGGATGACCAAAGTAAGAAACTAGAAGAAACTACATGGGTGGAAGAAGGTGGAATGGGTGGAATGGATGACCGAGTGTTGTTGAACCTATAAGAAATTACATCTAACAAGATAACAATAACATAAGATATTACTAAAAAGTAATGTAAACCTCTCAAACTCACTCGAGTGATGAAAAAAAGCTTCCAAGGACTATAAGAAGGTTTGCATGTACCTTCTTGAGATGCTCTAAGTTAGAGATGGATTCATAGAATGCAATAAAGCTAAGTGTTTATTGTGCCTATGTGTTCTTTTGTTTCGGTTTTGGAAAGGGAAGAAATTAATCTTATATGGTCGATGACTACTAGGCTTGGTCACCACCGACTACGAGGAAAATTTCCCTAAAGGGGTTGATTTTGTGTTTTAATTGGGTTTTGGGTTTTTAAGAATGGGAAAAGTTATTTAAAGCTTGTAGGTGGGAAGATGTTTTTAGGGATGTGTCATGGGTAGTTAGAGGATAAAGATATGTAAGATAAAAGCTATAAAAATCATAGGTATATAGATTTAGGACAAAAATCATCCTAAAAGGAAAGTTGATTAGGGCTAGTGTATAATAATTAATTAATTAATGGATGATAATTAATTAATCAATGTTAATTAATGAGGATTAAAGGTAATGGGAATTTAAATTAAATGAAGGGGGATGAATTAAAATAAATGGGGTCTAGTTAGGACCATGGTCAAACATGCAAACATGGGAAAAGAAGGGTATGGTTAGCAAATTTTGGTGTCTATATAAATATCCATTATGGATCTTCTTAAAACATCCACTATGTACAAAGATATCCTTTATCATACCCTTCAAGAAACGCGTGCCCTAACCAACATCAATCCTATGAAATTCTAAGATATTTTTTCTCATCTTTACCCCCATCTGACATTGCCACTCACTTTCACTTGGCAAGACTTTCCACTACATGGTCTAGCTCACAACCCGCATCTCTACATATAGGTTCACATTAAAAATCTCACATTAAACAATTACCGGTGGAAAATGGGTATGTGGTCAAGCTTTGAACCCTATCTCTCATTGGATCACTAGGTACGAAGAATTAGATCGTCATGGCAAGTAATAATAACTATTAAATCTTACTAAAATAAATTTTGTAGGAAATTTGTATCTTCTTATTAATGTAGGTTACGCACATGTTGCCCACCACATGTACATGTATTGCACATTCAGTTCCCATATAACTTATTGTTCGGTTACCCTTGGATTCACGAAATGCATGCCATCCGGTCTACATTACATCAATGTATTAAATTAGATCATGTTGACATGGATGTCACTATTGGGCCCCGAAATATTGACTAAGTGTGAAGGTGCATGGGCGTGGGACCCCGATTATAAAAAAGTGCGCAATAAGGAAAATGTGTGCGGGAGGAAGAGTTAAGGAAGTAAATAGCGTGTGCGGCGTGTGAAATGAGATTCGGGACTTAGCCGATTTAAGCAACAAAGGCAAAACACGTGAAAAGCATGATCGGTTGTGAGCGGATAAGATGCCACCAGCAACATGTGGCCCAGAAAGAGCATGCCAGTGATGGGATCTTCTAGAAGTCCATCATGAGATGGAGTGGAGAGCTTAGGCCTGAGGAAACATGCTCGCTGAAGGACCACATTCGACACTTGGTGATGGATATGAGGGCGTGGAAAGGCGAGTTGGTAGTGTGGGAAGGAGATAAATATAAGTTCCTGTGGATCAGGAAGGGGTATATACAAGGAGAGAATGAGATGTACACTGAGAGAAGAAGGATATACATGAGAGAGAGATAACATGGGTGAAGCTCTACAGGATTACTGTGATTGGAGCTCTGATGTAGAAAGGAATGTACTAAGCTTAGCATTGTAATTTATTTTTCTTTTTGGCATAGTTATACAAGCCTAGTGATGTGCATGACTGTGGTCTGCCCTCTATGGCTCTTTGTAATAAAACGATGAATATAATGAGGTTACCTATTATAATTAGATATGAATATCAATGGGTTTATGTATATTTCGTTCATAGAAGTTCTCTTTCCTTTCATGCTATGAATGAATGGTTGTAGCTTTCTTTCTATTATATTATATGTTATAGAGTCTTTTAAACACACAGTCTGAAGAAGCTACAAGGATCTGGAGGCCGTCCTGAGCCCCGTAATCCTCAGTATGTCTAAACTTATTTCGAATACTCTTATACTAATCATTGATGAATGCTTCCCACTAAAAATCACATAAAGAGAGACTCGACACCCACGTGTGCCTGAGTGAGCGCTCGGCTTGTCTTTGGGTGATAGGCCGGCGCACATGGGATTCCTTCCTTTTATAGTGGGAGTAAAATTGACTACATCTTGGTTCCATTGCCGGGACCTCTTTTGAAGTTGTAGTGGGATATAGCATGCATCATGATCTATGTAAAGAGTAATGATGGATCGGTTAACATTGGAAAATGTTGAATCGTGGTTCAAGAGCATGGAAGATGAATTTTCCCAGAGATTCAACACTGGACTTGAGTTTGATACACGTAGATGGGTAGAGGAGAATCTCTACCATGATCTGTATGAGAATTTTTTTTGCTGCTTCCTAGTAGAGTTATTTGGGTGGCTTTCAGCCTAAGCATCTAGATAAAGTTGGCATTATGGATCGCGAATATGGACCAAAGAAGACTACCAAAGGTTGTAGGATGTAGATCTAACATGGACCCGTGTTGTAGATCACTGGTGGGGAGGAGTACTAGCTAGCTACACTCTAGAATACACCATTTCCATGTATTCTTGTCTAGAGGTTGCTGATTTTGAATTTCTACGAGAACCTAGAGGATCATTTCTATGTGTTATTCCTCTAGCTATGAAGATATTGATGGTTACCATGAGTTTAGAGGTGCTCCCAATGGCCGGCTAAACCATTCTGAGCGTTGGGTAAGGAAGCTCGGGTGGAGGAAGATGGTAGATGAGATGATGGAAAGGAGAGGGAAGAAAGATGGCTCAAGTATGGTGAAGCATGTGAAAGGGAGATTACTAGATGATGTGAAGCGCTAGTGTGATGGATCTATGGAGATAGACGTTGTGGGAAGGAGTTGAGGTTCACGTGGAGGACATGGAACCTAAGTAGTTTGTGCTACCCCATCTTGGAAAGTGCGTGAGGGAGACCCCTTCGGCTTCTGGTGAGATTTCATCACATGGAGAAAGGAGAGTCATTGGTGCATATCTGAACCCACCTAGTGATCGAGCCCTGGCACTTGGTTTTCCGATCCAGGAGGAAGTATTGATCCAATTGAAACTAGTGGAAGAGATAGATCCGTGCCTAGGAGGTATAATTTTTTAGTTCCTTCTTCTATGGCTGCACATATTCTAGTATTTGGAGGAGTTTTTGGATAAGGGGCAAGTGTACAAGATTTTGGTCTCGCATCAGGGAGTGGCGCGGGACAAAGTAGCAGTGGTGGGGCACTGTCACAGACCATCGATGCACAGTTCAGTGGGACCATGGGGGCACTTGGCACAGCTCCTACAGGCCCTATTGGACCCAATGGTTCTGGTGGATCTGGTGGCTCTAGAGGTACAGACCGTGGACCTGGTGGATCAGGTGGTGGAGGAAACACCGGAGGGAACCAAGGCTCTGGTTCAAGACAAGGACCCTAGCCACCACCTCAATTTTTCTTTGAAATGTCTACATTTACTAGATTATAGGGGCATTGAGGATGCTGCAGAACATGTTCACAAGTGTGAACTACTATGGTGCATGAAAGGTATCACAACCCCAAAATGAAAGGATAGTCAATTTGTAACCACGTTGCAAGGGCGCGTGCGCATAGCTGGTATAGAAAGTATGATCCTCATCAAACGGTGGTGGATTACACTACCTTAAAGAATGCATTCATGATAGAGTTCCACATTCTTGAGTTTGAGCAAAAAAGCATTAGCATTTTGAAGGAGATACATCAAGGAATGAAAGAGAGCATGTGGGAATATGATGCGTGCTTTAAGACTCTCTTGTCTAAATTATCATATGATATACATCCTTCTCAGCATGCACAGTGGTTTGTTGGGGGATTGATCACCCCCTTTAGAAGGACATTATGTCATAAAAATTTATAGATCCATGCAAAGCATTAGAGGCTGCCTTGTGCATTGAAGCCGTTGGTAGTATTGATACTGGTGTTAGCCCATTCTTGGATGCTTAGATTGTTGCTATGGACTAAGCGGTTGGAAAATCTATGTGCAAACTCGATCCATTTGACTCACGGTGGTTTGTGGTGCACATGATTATGATAGAGGGGCACGTTAAGGACAATTTCCCCCAGAGGACGGTACACACTTTGATGTTAGATTGTGAAATCTGTCATGGGGACAATGATGCCAGTAGATGTCCCTTGCTACAACGCATGATTAGGAAGAATGTATCTTGTTATTGTAATATCTCGCACCTCCACGACCCAAGATACTAAAGACTTTAGGCTCATTGATTAGATACGAGAACTCCAAACCTATTTCTCGTATATCCAGGAAAATCTTTATTTATGATCTCCATTCCCTTATGGCTCATATGATTTGAGCCTATAGTGCCACAATGTTGTATCTACTTTTGAATCCACAAGTATTAAAACATTAGTGCTATAAGTGGTTAAATACAAGGTTCAACCTTCTTACCTCTTGCCACCATAAGAGCACTCTTGGTAACCTTCCAAAGAGTCGATGTAAATATCACAATACAACCCTCACTTCCCAACTTCCTTGCCGATATCAAATTTCATCTTAATGTAGGCACATGTATGACATCCTTTAATAAGAAAGTATTCCCATTTCGTATCTTAATCTGAATAGAACCTTTTCCAACTTTGCTACAAGGCTCATCATCACCAAGAAAAACATGTCCAAAATATCCTTGAACATAATCAACAAAATAATTCCTATGTGGAGTAGCATGGAAAGAAGCCCCTGAATCTAAAACCCAAGATTCAAGTAATATTATGCAAAGAAAGAATCAAAGCATCCTAACATACATTACCCATTGCCACATTTGCCTCCTTTTTTTCTTCCTGTTGTTTCTTCTTGTCTCAAAGTTCCCAACAATCCTTCTTTACATGCCCAGACTTTCCACAGTGTCAGCATACTATCTTGCTTTTGGATTTTGACCTTTCTAATCCTTTGATTTTCCATGACTTCCTCTATTCTTCTATCTCCCTCTAGTTTCCATCACAAAGCATTCCCTAAAGTTAAATATTCCATGAGATTTTTATTTGCATTTCCTCTCTTAGAATCACCCCTAAAACATCCTCGAACTTCAACTTTGAATTAGCTAGAACTGAGTTTCTTACCGCCATTACGAGGCTATTCCAACTCTTAGGTAAAAAGCACATAACTAATAAAGCCCCAACTTCTTCATCAAATTCTATTATCAGAACAAAGCTAGCATATTTACAACCGTATTAAAATCATATAAATGATCTACTATCGAACCATTCTTAGACATATTCATATTAAACAACTTTTTCATTAAAAATATATTATTAGAGGTAGAGGGTTTTTCATACAACTTCCCTAATGCATCCATTAGTTCTTTTGAAGTATTTTCCTTTGAAACATTAAATAATATCAAAGATGTAAGACACAACTTGATTTTTCCAATTGACTTCCTATCAAGAAAATCACATTATGCATCTATCATGATCGAGGGTTTGTTCACCTTCTCGAGAAAATGAAATATAAAGATCATTCTGATAAAGGTAATCTTCCATCTGCATCTTCCAAAGACTAAAATTTTTCCCATTGAATTTATCAATCCTTGTTCTTCCATCATATACCATAGCTCCCACTCAAGATAAAACTTTCCTTATGATTAAACACTTTAGAAAACTAAACCAAGCTTTGATACCAATTGTTAGGAAATAAGGGATGAAATATGCGGAATAATCCCGCGTAATCGCAATAAGAGAAACTAATATGCGAGAAAATATTTCATATCTTAAATAAAAGTGCGAGAATAAAATAAAACAATACAAAGAGATAGTATTTAACGTGGTTCACCCAATTGGGGCTACATCCAACAAGAATCACTTGCTTATATTTTATTACAAGCCACCACTCTCTCAATACAATACCCAGATCTATTTGGATCTATGCTCAACAAACTCTATAGAATTCACACCGAATTCAAAACACATCTAAAATGTTACATTATCTACCATATGCATAAAACCATATAAGTAGACAACTACTTGCTTAAGCATTTTTACAAAAGCGTAGGTATAAAAACCATGGGCCAAAACCATCCCATAAAACTATGGGTCAAAATCCCGCCCATATGAGAAAAACATGTTTCTGATAATCGTGCACGTTTTAAGACCAAAATATTTTTTTCTCGGGGATCGTGCCCCGAACCCATGCTACGGGGCTTCCGCCCAAAACTCTGCTCAGGGCCCGACCCGGCCCCAAACCCTTGCGATACAACTGTGGAAAGTGTACAATACTCTTAGTGTATAGTCTTCAACACTTTCTCACATGAAAATAGGCTCCACAACCTAACAAAACTCTCCAGTTCTAGACAATCTCAACACATCTCATTAGATAGTGATTTTCAAGCCATAAAAGAAAATTTTGAGCCTAAACCATTTGAAAAAGAGTATAGAGATAGTTCTCCCATAGTAACTCAACAACCAAAATATAATGATCAATGAATGGAAGGAAAATAATAACTAAATAAGAATGAATAAGGGAACAGTTCATGAAGTAGAGATTCATGAAGTGATACAAGTATATTTTTTAGTATGGAGCTAAATTGCTTCATAGAAAGCTTACTTTTACATGTTGCTGGTTTTGACATTGATTGAAATCAATCGGGATGTAATCGGCATCATTCATACAAGAATCGACATTAGTCAAGGAGTGAATTGGAATCGGTAGGAAGTGACCGACATCGGTCACTTGTGTGTGACAATGCTTTATTATTTGGTCTAGAATAGAATAAATATTTTCTTTAAAGATGATTTCTTGATTGTAAAATCATAGTTAGTTACCCAAAATAGATATATATTCATGTATGCATTGTATGACATTATGGAAGAAGAAAATAGCAATTATTTTGCATGTTAGTTTTCTTGGTGAACAAGAAAGAGTAGCTGAGTGAGGGAAAAGCATAGAACATCCTATGAGGTGTTGGAAGATAACATATCTTCATTGTGTTTCATCTGTAAAGCACTAAATCATAATATTGGCCATTTCTTGGTGGACGTAGCCCACACTGGGTAAACCACGTTAAATCTAGTGTTATCTTTCTCTTGTTTATTTTATCTTCTAGTTTATTTCACATTCATTTCTTGTATGCTTTATCTAATTTTAGATCTATGTAACATTGTTATATGGTTAAACCCAACAACCGGTATAAGATATTTTTGCATCTTGACTAATTAAAATAGTTATATGTAATTATCTTTATTTTTTGATATTATGTGTGCATTTATTCTTGTTATTCAAATAAATTGTTTGGATGATTATATTTGTTGATGCCACTCTTGTTTGTAATCAATTTGTCAAATGTAGTAAAGGAACTTGTCCACAACAACTCATCCAGGCAAAGAACTTGTCCAAAAATTCATCCGTAACATAAGGAAATCATTCACATCAAGTTACAACACATTTATGAAGATCTTCTGAAACATGAAGTGATGAAAAGTAAGTCCTTACATTCCATGGGAGAAGTAGTTACAATGGAAATGTGGAAAAATGAGAAATAAATCAATCTTTGATTTGTTCATTGATTAAGAAATAGTGAAGAAATGATTGTTAGGTGAACACAAACTGATTGTTAATCGAACACTTGTTGTGTGTTTCAAACACGTTTTGAATATCTCACTTGTTATTTTGAAGACTCCTTATTCTATTCTTCTTCTTTTCACGTGTTGTAAATGATAGGATATAAAGGAAAGGGATGGTTCCTTGTAACAAGTTAGTTAGAAAGTAGTAAGAAGTTAGTGAGTCAAATTTAGAATTAGAGAAAAGAGATTACTATGATCTTTTGTTCCTATCTATAATGTTTTATGCAATCAATAAATAAATATAAGTTATAGTATTTAGTTTTTAGTTACAGAGTTAGGAAGGATTAACACCCAAGTCGGGGCCCACTTCAGTCTACTAAATCCCCTCAAATATTTCATTTCATACATATTTTATTGACAATGAATACTTGAAAATAATATTTGACACAGAATCTTTGCACAGAAACAAGATGGTGCTTTTGTATTTTATTAATATCAAAATCAAGCATTACAAAACAAATTAGAGAGCTGCAATATTTATAGATATTTGTGACTTCTATCTCATCCACAATTATGGAAACAAATCACCTAATATGAGAAAAACTACCCCTAATCGCCCTATTGCCCCTCATGGAAATCATCCAGAATGAAATATGCAAGATAGAACATGATCTCACAAACATACGAATGAGAACACTATCACTTAGTTAACTAACAACTAAGATTAACTAATACCTATTGACATAAGTTTAAATTATTTAAATTAAATACTTGAACTTATTACATTTATTCAAATATCAACTAATGATGAATTAAGCTAAGTTTTATTCCTAACATTCACCCCCTTAATTCAACAATGTCTCAAGTGAATAGGAGAAAAATTCTCTAAAACCCTCAAATTTACCTCGAGCAAGTTACTTTGGGAAGACATATGCATGCTACATATCTGTTGGAAAATATTGGAGCTAGATGTTGTTGTTATGAACATGTTTGCAAATGAAATGTACTTGCACCTCAATGTGTTTGGTGCGCTCATGAAAAAAAATATTTTGAACAAGTTTTACTACTCCTTCATTATCAATATGTAGGATAGTTGGATCTTTCTGTGGTACTCCCAATCCTTCAAGCATACATTGGAGCCATATTGTTTCACAAAAATCTCCACTTGTTGCACGATATTTTGATTCTATGGAGAATCTTGAAACAAAAGTCTTCTTCTTACTCACCCATGATATCGGTCCAGATCCCAAAAAGAATACAAATCCTAAAGTTGATTTACTATCATTTATGTTTCCTGTATGATTTGAATCTCAATATCATGTCAAAAAGAATTTATTCTTCTTCTTGTATTTTAGGCCATAGTCCATAGTTCCTCTAATGTACCTCAGTGATCCACTTTGCTTCTTTCCAATGAGAAACCCTTGGTTCTTGCATGAACCGTGAAAGATAGTTGATTGCATAGCTGATATCCAACCTAGTGTAAGTCAAGTAGATGAGACTCCCAATCAACTACCGATAGATAGTTACATTTACTTGTGGTGATGGATCTATTTGAGATAGTTCAATTCTTGTCTCCATAGGTGGGGAAAATGGCTCACAATCCATCATATTGAATTTATCGAGCATTGTCTTGGTGTATTTCAATTGTGACACAAAGATATGATTTTATCTTTGCCAAACTTAAAGTCCAAGACAATAATGTAGAATCCCAAGATCGGTCATGTTGAATGATCATGTTAGATCTTTATTTGTTGACTAAATCATCCTCACTGATCCTCCAGTGATGACTAGATCATCGACATATACTACAATGATCACTATCTCCCCCCTTGATTTTTGAGATAGAGATTAGGATCGTATGGACTCTTGTTGAATCCATGTTGTATGAGATACTCATTGATTTTTATGTACCATGACCTGGGAGACTACTTAAGACCATATAGTTATTTTATGAGTTTACATACCTTTTCCTCTTTACCTGGTATGACAACACCTTCTGGTTGAGTCATGTAAACTTCTTCCTATAAACCACCATTAAGAAACACACTTTTCACATCCATTTGGTATATTTTCAAACAAAATTGTGTAGCTAGAGAAAATATTAACCTAAATTTTTTTATCTTAGTTGTGGGAGCAAAAGTCTCCTCATAATAAATGCCTTATTTTTTAGCATAACCCTTAACAACTAGTCTAGCCTTGTGTTTATCAATTTTTGTCTTCTTTGTACTTCGTTTTGAAGATCCATCTCGCATCTAATCAGCTTTCTCCCTAGTGGAATATATGTAAGTTTTCATGTATTATATTTCATAAGTGACTTATATTCTCGCATTCATAACATCTTTCCAAGGTTTAGACTATAGGGCTTCAAAGCGTGGATGAGCTGAGTCGGTAGTTTCAACAACTTTACCCATTAATTCCAAATTGACCTCATTTCGAGCCATCATGCGAGTCCTTATTCTAGTGGTAGATGTGTCAGTGGGCACTATTAAATTTTGCATATCTCATCATACTTGTATACCATGTAGGCATCCTTTTAGTGGTTCATGTGGGAGGTTGAATTTAATTATCTTCCCCATCATCACTTGTCATTATCAAAGTGATTACCATCCTCTATTTTCACTTTAGGGATGATTTTTTCATCACGTGAGTGTATGGAAGGAGCATATACTTCTTTCTTCTCAAATAACTCAACATCCCGACTAATGTATACCCTTGTTCTTGGATCCATCATTCTCTAACCAAGTGCTTCATCACTATATCCTAAGAAGATAAGTTTTTTTGACTTCATATCAATGTATTCTAAGGGTGAAATAGATGGCTTATGCCTAACCATGATTTCGAGGTGTTAATCCATCAAGAGATGCGGTGGGAACTCTATTTATTAAATAGACTATCGTTTTAGTTGCTTGGCTCAAAATGTTTTTGATAAACTGATCATCAATCATACATCACACCATTGCATGCTAGTATGATTTCATATTTCAACAACACCATTTTGTTGTGGTGTGTGAGGAGGAGAAATTTTATAATGAAATCCATGTGTTTCAAAATATTGTTGAACTCATTATTGGTGTATTCTCCCCCTCAATCTGAGCGAAGTGTTTTTATTTTCCTACCAGACTCTATTTCAACAAGGGCTTTGAACTTCTTGAAAGTTTCAAAATCTTGGTCTTTTGTAGAAAGACAATATATCCACATTTTCTTGAAAAATCATCAACAAAGAGCATGAAATATTGAAACCTAGAGTGGCTAGGTCTCATTAGTCCACACAGATTGGTATGCACCAAGTCAAGTTTTTCCTTAGCCTAAAATGTACTATGTTTGAATGGTGCTCTATGTTGTTTTCCTACCAAACAATGTTGACATTTATTTATACCCTTTTTATAAGTGGAAAACCTCTAACCATATTGTATCAACGAAGTGTGTCAAGATAGCCAAAAATGACATGTCCAAGTCTTCGATGCCATAGTTGAGCTGATGATGTATCCTTGGCTACAAGTTCTTGATCATTTCATTGAACAAAATCTAGCTGAAACATTCTTCCCACATTCAAAATTTTGGAACAATTTTCGATCTTCATGATTTATCTCAAATTAGGCACATCTTTTTACCAACTTTACAATCAAAGTTAATTTTGAGATTGTGATCTAATAATTGACTCACGGATAATAATGTTTTTGTTAAACCAGGGACATAAAGAACATTTGTAATTTCACAATTATGTTGCCTAAGTGGTAGTGAAATGGAACCATTGCCTTCAACACTGTAAGATGTATCATCACCCAAAGAGACATGATTTTTGGTGGGTGTTTTACTCTTTATGAAGAACCAATCTTTCTTTCTTTTTCTTTTCATGTATCTAATTTTATTTGTAGAATTAGATACTTCATTTGATTGTGTAGAATATAGGAATTCATCATCATCAAATTAATCTTCCTGTTTGGCTACATTTCCTTGTTGAGTTGGATTCTTCTTCCACTTTTGATTATTTTGTCCCCATTTACTCGTTGTTGGCCATATTTTGTTTGTTGGAAATTAATCTTTTTACCGGTTAATGATCCTTCTAAGAATGTGTTGCACCAACAATTTTTTAACTCATGTCCTTTTTGACCACAAATAAGACATTTTTTTTGGTCATTTTGGCCTTGTTGAGTATTACCTTTCTTCGAGGCTATTTATTAGAATTAGCCTAGTTTTTTCCTTTTTTATTAGAAGCAAGTTCTGCTCTTCGATTTGAGTGAGTTGAGTGAATAGCTTCCTCTTGTTGTAGCATATTCACTAACTCTTCAAAAGTTGTTTATTGACCAATTATGTTTAACATGGTAAAAAAATTCCTCTAAGGAGAAAGTTATCTAAATACTATAGGCACAAGTGATGTGTCGAGTTACTTTTCTTCAAAATCTTGAAGTGAACTACAAAAACTTGCTACTTATTCTAATAAACATTTCAACTTTCTCGATTGGTTACATTTTCAAGTTCAATAGTTGACTCTAGAGATGAAGTATTGTGTTCTTATTTTTAGACTCATATACTCTTTTCAAATTGTCCCAAGATTCTTTTTGCTATTGTGGTCTCACAAATATGAGGTTTTACCTCATCCGAAACACTAACCAATATTATTAACTTTGTTTTTTGATTTACACGATCAAATGTATCTTCTCGTGTAACATCACATTGCAAATCTTGTTAATGTACTAGAAACAATGGACCATAGATTTTCAAAATCAAGTTGAGCACAAATTTTGTTTTCCATGCTTTGGATAATTATTGGAATGCAAAAGTTGATAATATGGAAAAAATAATTTTGGTGTTGTAATTGTAGCCATTGTGAAGAATGATAAACAATAGAAGAAAAATTGAACATGTTTCCCCCCTTAAAGCATGCACACCCCCACCCCCAAAATATTATTTTATTTATTTTGGGCTCCTTTTCAACCGTGTATAATGAAGTTTTGGCACTATTGGCCCTATTACAAATTTGGCTCTATGGACAATTTGTAAAAATAAAATTGCTCTCTTGGTCGATTTGAAAAAATTAAAAAATTAGACTTTTAAGCCTCTTTTCAAATACAAATAATTTAATTTTTGCAATTTTCACATGACAAAGCTTATTAAAATATAAACCAATACGTAGAGCTCTAAAAACACACACTTTCTAAAAAATAGCACCTCAATCCAAGGTACTAGTTGAAAGTTATGACTTTTTTAACTTTTGATTTCAATATCTTTCTGGGCCCCTTCCCAAAAATGGAATTTTTTTCTTTCCTTCTATTTTTTTCACAAAATCCAAATAAGAAATTTTTTTAAAAGTAGATTTTTTAAAATGAAACATGGATTAGATCTTACGTTGCTCATTTCAAGTACGTATTAGGCACAAATGCATTTAAATTTCTTTGCCTAAGCGTTAAAATAAACCTTTGACACCTTTTTTCTTATTTATTTCTTCCTTGTTTTAGCTTCAGGAAGGTATATTGTTGGGAAGCAATTTTTTTATATCCCTCTAGCTTTCGATGGGAATATTTTATAGGCACATATTCTTCTTCTCATTAATGATCTTGATCTATGAATGCAATCTTTAGGTTGTTTGGAGGCTTTAGGAAGTCACTTTGGACAGAGATCTTCTCACGAGGACGTAGAATTATCTTGCTAGATATATGAAAAGACAATGCACAAGAGAAGAGGAATGAGAAGTTATTTGGGGAACTTGAAAATATTGAGTTCCCACAATACAAAAATATTGTATATACTTTTTAAATGATTCTTATTTTAAAGAAAATTTGCACGTACATGTAATGTTTTTTTAAATACTAGAGAATAAAAATGTCACCCTACAATGCAGAGTTGCATCCAGGTTTGTAAGGGCCTGTGATTGCACTCCAGGTGTTCTTCAACTACAAATAAATCCATGAACCAAGGTGTGGATTTTGGTAGGGACTATGAAATGGTGGGGGGCATCTATGGCTCCTCAAGCTCTAAAATTTCTCTAGTTCTCCCTATAAACTTCCTACACTTTTCCCTGGATCGAATGTTTTTTGATACCAAATCTTGAAAATGAATACTTGAAAACAATATTTGACATAGAATATTTGCACGAAAACAAGATGGTGCTTGTGTATTTTATAATATCAAAATCAAGCATTATGAAAAAAATGAGAAAGCTGCAATATTTATAGATATAGGAAAACTTCTATCTCATCCACAATATATGGAAACAAATCACCTAATATGAGAAAATGTACAAAAATAGCATATTGCCCCTAACTTCCCCTATTGCCCCTCATGGAAATCATCCGAGAACAAAATATGCAAGATAGAACATGATCCCACAAACATAGGAATGAGAACACTATCACTTAGTTAACTAACAACTAAGGATAACTAATATTTATTGAAATAAGTTTAAATTATTTAAATTAAATACTTTAACTTATTACATTTATTCAAATATCAACTAATGATAAATTAAGCTAAGTTTTATTCCTAAAATATTTCATTAGGAACAATATTTTCTCTAAATTTCCAACTTTGTTTCAATAATAACATTTAACAATATTTCATTTTCAACTTTTAATTTTATTTTGCTTTCAACATTGTTATGTTGTAGTTATTTCCTTTCCAACCTCCTAAATCAAATATATAGCTGTATATATAACACCAACAATATTTCAATTCTATGATCCTTGATATGATAATTATAAGAATGTAATTCAATGTACAACATATTAATTTGTGCAAGTTGATTTACAACACCATCAAGCCTCTTTTGAAAAACTCAAATAATATCTACCGCATCCTCCAATATTAGTGCCTCCCACTCTAGGAATTCCCCTCCTCCTTTACATTTCAGCTACCCAACATGTCCGAGGAGCTCTTGTTGATGCAAAATCACAGCACCCCCTGGGACCAGATCAGGCTTCTAGGTTGATCACTCGGGCATCCAGTGTGATGCAAAGATGGAAACCTCTCTCCAAGCGTGGGACTTGTAAAACCGAGAGAGGAATCTCTAGAGAAGGCTGGTTCCTGCTCCTAAACTACCGCTACAAGCTATTCCAAAGTGCGGGAAAGCTAATCTAATCCTAATCTAACCATGCCAAGGAGACGAGAGAGAGGAGAGAGAAGGGAAAAACAGAAAAGCCTACACTAAAACGGTGATACACCGAGAGAAGGAGAATGTTGGACATCTATCAAAGCGCCATTTGACAAAGAGAGGTGAAGGAAGGATGGACAGATGCATCACACGTGCCCAAGGATAGATTTCACATAGAAAATGTCCCAAAACTCCATGAACACAACTCCAAACTGCAATGAACATTCGAACATGCACGGATACCTGCAATGAAGAGAGCGAAGAAGAACAAGTTTAAAACGAGCAAGGATGGACGGATGCATCACAAAACACGCGTTTTGTTGCTCTGAAGTTTGCCTGGAACATCATTCCATTAATAAGAGGTAAAAACACCATTACGGAGCAAGGGAGGAGGCTCGAACTCCATTTTGACCCTTAAGAAGAAAAGAAGGGAGGCGGAGCGGAAAAGATGAACCACCTTTTGAAAAGAAGCTCCTCTTTTCAATATATAGAAAAGAATGAGAATGGGAAGAGAGAGGGGAAAGCCAAAACTACCCCAACCACCTCGGGTTGCATTTAATTCATCTCATCATGGCGAAGCGGCGGATCACGGCAAAAGCAGTGAAATTTGTCCTAGCATGGCGAAGCATGAATCATCTCCTGCATTAAAGCTGTTTGTTGAAGCATTACTTTCGCTTGTTCTTTCGCACCAGAGGTGTTTCTTGATTTTATCTCTCCAAACTAAACCAAGATGTAAGATTGACCCTAGAATCGTGTATAGAATCACACAAGCTTTTTGTTGATATAAGGAACGTGTAACGAGGCTCTGGATCAAAAGATATGGCGATTTGAAGATTTAGGGCAGACATGACCAAAATGGATTTTGAAATATTTCAGCGCTTCGCCACCCTGGATGACACGTGGCATGCATTGATTAGTTGCGTGATTCTCTCTCCTCCGCCTTTCGATGGGCTTTCTTTTGAAATTTCCTTGTGGGCCCCCTCCTATTTGGGACACATATTATTTCATTAGTTCGGATGAGTGCTCGAAAACTCACCCTTTGACCTTTTGACCTTTCCCTTGTGACACGTGTCATGATCTCGGTTGGTTCTCGGCTCTTTCGGCTCCTTCACGTCCACCACGTCCATTTGTCTGGATGTCCCAAAGTGCTCCTTGTCTTGATTTTACGTTAACCGGTTGAGCGTCACCTTTGTCCCACTTGTCCCACTTTGTTTGGTTGATTTGTGCTCATTCGGCCCGATCCGGCCGGTTGGTCTTTTTGTCCCGGATGTCCCAAATGCTTTTAGGTTGTTTGTTCCCATTTCGGCCCGATCAAGATGTCTGAATGATTTTTGACCTGTTTGTTCCCATTTCGCCGATCCGGGCCGGTTAGATCTTTTTTTTTGTCCCGGATGTCCCGAATGCTTTTGGATTTATTTGTTCCCATTTCGGCCGATCCGGCCGGTTCGATCTTTTTGTCCGAGATGTCCCGAATGCTTTTGGATTGTTTGTTCCCATTTAATTTGATCTGCGCCTTCTCGCGTACATTCGTTCCAGGTGTGCCAAAGGCGACCTTGGCGAGACTTAGCCAATTTTCACGATTTTCTGGATCAACTGCTTGCCTTTCGCAACTTTTTCACATTCTCGAGCTTGCTCTTTCCTTCTTTGGCCGGGAGTTAAAAAAAAAAATCCGAGGGAACCCCAAAACATGATGTTTGCTCGAATCAATCAATGTGCAGGACTTGAATATTCGATACATGCTATCAAATTTACCACGGGGTGAATTTTGGATAATTGACTCTTTGGCGTACCATGATGACCACAAAAATAATAGGCCATTTATTATCTAAGTCGAACACTAGTCACTTATGAGATCAACTAAACACCTATGGAAAAGGCATGTTTGACGTTGTCTTTTCTTCCCAAAATATGTGTCACTATATGCTCAATAATACAATCAAGATCATAGCTAAAGTATATCCTCTAAAACATCTAATTTCAAAATCAGCTTTAACGGGATGCATGTCTAAATGAATCATGCTATTGAGTGAGTTTTACATTGAATATGTTAATAAGAAGGCTATCAAGGATAGGTTTTGGAAGATCAGTTTGCGAAATCTCCAATTTCGATACCACGCCACTTAATACATGGTTTATAGATGAATCTATATTCACCATGAAGAATTAGACACCTGAAAATTATAATTTGATGGATTTTTACAAATCATGCCTCAGAGAAAGAATTATATTTATCACACCTCATGGATATCTAATCCCTAAGGATGTTTGGCTCACATTTCCTTACACCAACAATATAGTTGGATATGAGGAACTCATAGCTGGACTAAGAATTTCCATCTAATGTAACATCAAAACTCTCAATGTATTTGGTGACTCATGATCTTAATTAAACAGGTTAAGGATGAATACTCAACCAAATATGACAAATTGGTTCCCTATAAGTGAATGGTAGACAGTTTCAAGATCTTCTTCTAACACATTTAGTTCAAGTAGGTCGAGGCAATGGAAACCATTAGTTCTTTATTGGACATGCCTTTAGATGCCCCTAATTCTCATTTCTTGGTTGAACAACTAATGGTTCCATCCTATGACTTCCCAAATCTGAGATGGTATGTGAGATTGTTGGTCTTGAATCCCCATAGTATCATGACATCTACACCTATCTCCATGACCATACCCTTCCACCCAATCTTCTTTGCAACCATCGTAAATATTTCATCTAATGTGATTCTAGATTCACCATCCTTTCTATCATAGAGGCTTTGACAAGAACTTGTTACGATGCCTTAATTCCCAAGAGGTCGAATTAGCACTCAAGGAAGTTCACGATGGCATTTGTGGTGCTCACACCAGTGGTGTGGTAATTTCTAAGAAACTTAATGCGTACTAGCCACTACTCACCTACCATGGAGAGATATGTATGTCCATACGTCTAAAAATGTGTCTCATTCTAGAAACATGTCGACCTCATTCATGTGCCCTCACAAGCTTTATAACATATTACTACTCCATGACCCTTTTCTACCTCGGTCTCAATATCACAGAAAACTAAATCCCACTTCATTTGATGGTCATAAATTTATCATTACTGCCACATAATACTTTACTAAATGGGTCGAAGCCATCTCTATCACTTATGTCACCAACAAACAAATATCCAAGTTCATCCTTAATCACATCATTTTTTTCTATTGTATTCCATCCGCTATAATTAAGGACAATGGTAAGTCCTTCAAAAATCAAAAAATCCATGAAATCTGTGACCATTTACATACTAAGCTTAAATTTCAACCCCATATTACCCACAAGAAAATGGCCAATCTGAAGCATCCAATAACACGCTAAAACGCATCCTAGGAAAAAAATTTAGTCAAGAAGGACGTGATTGGAATACACAAATCTATCCTTCCTTATGGGCCTATCGTACATCTATCCACACTCCCACTAGCTCCACTCTATAATCCCTCGTCTTTGGCACTGAATCAATCATGCCTATTGAGATCGATCTCCCTTCCCTTCGTGTTTCTCAGAAACCTCATTGACGATGAGGAATATGAGTACACCGCCTATAAGAACTTGAGCTGTTAGATGAGAAATGCCTCCAAGCCTTAGACCATCTCAAAGCTTATCAAAATCACCTTCGCAAACATTACAAAAACCACATAAAAACATGTGAATTCCAAGTGGGTGATCTAGTCCTCAAAGAAAAATAGAACAAAACTAATGTGGTTCCAGAAAAGAAGGGAAAGTTCAAACCCAATTGGCTCGGACCTTATGTCGTCATCGCTAACTTCGGCCGAGGCTTATAATCTTGCTACTCATGATGGGAATGAGTGGAGGAGCACATGAACATCATGCATCTCAAGTGATTTTATGCCTAAGTTTCCACATCCTACAAAATAAATAAAGATAAAGATAAAATAAAATAATATAAAAATAATCCGTCTAATGGTGAAAATAATTTGGTCATACCTTAGGCAAGTACAATGGTGAAAACCATTTTATCAAACTATGGTGAACTAGATCCTACATCCACTAGTGCTTTGATGTACGTGTTAACACACTTGGTCCAAGCCCATTTATCCATACCCATGTATCCATCTCTATCCACATTCTTTCCCCACTTATCCTAAATCCATTCTTGTTCTAATCTTGACTATGAAGAAAGGGCTCTAGCATGACTTGGAATACTATCTCGATCCTAGCGAAGGTCACATTTTCTAAAACTTTTGGGACCTGTATCATTTAGAAGCTTCCAAGTCAAATGTTGAGAAATGTAACCCTTGTAATATCATGAGGATTTCATTTCTCTCCAAGCCTCCCCATCCACCCGTTATTGTTGTATATTCATATTTGCTAGGGAAAACTTTAGTGGCGAATATTCGTTAATTCATGAATATTCCAGTTTTAAAATTTGAAATTGGTAAATTTTTCAGAAGGAGTAGCCTTGTTCACCAAAAATTTCTAGGTATAAGTTAATTTTAGGGGTTATTCGCCATCCCCATGAAAGATAAATTCACAATATTCACCTTAATATTTTCGGTCGGTAGCATGTTTTATGCTACCGGTCGACAACATAAATATATGTTGTTCATTAGTAGCATATTTTTATGCTACCGGACAAAAAAATAATTTATGTTGTTGGATGTTAGCATAAAATATGTTACTAACTAACATCATATATTATGATGTTGGTCGATAACATAAAATATGCTACCGTCCAGTAACAATAGAAAAAAAAGGAGTATGGGATTGTGTTTTTTTCTTGCACCATGTTTTGGGAGGACATATTTCTTAGTGAGACAATCATTTTAACTGCTAACATAAAAAAATTTAAAAATCCCATACAAAATTAGCTAAATTTGTATTTTTTTCATAAAATCACTTTTAAAAAAAAAATTATTTGTGCATTATTTTGTGAGGAGAGATTTCTCGCAAGTTTGGTCATTTTAACTACTATTTTAAAATAATGAATTTTCATAAATTTAAATATATTTTTGGCCGACATCATATACTATCATCCGACAACATAATATATGTTGTTGGCGAGAGCATATAAAAATGCTCGACTACAACATATTAACATGAAAGTCAATTTTCCGTGGTTCAATTAGTGTGAAAGTCAATTTTCCCAGTTTCGCCAACAAATTTCTATGATTTTTTTGGGTCTTAAAATTTTCCCTGCCCTTTGCAATCACTTTTCCTTTATCTTTTCTATTCCACCCCATTTCGTGTAACTGTTACATTGTAAATATTTGTAGAGTTAGATTACCTTTTAAACTTCCTTTTCAGACAATAGCATTATAAAAATTTATGGACATTATCATATGTATATACCCACATCAATAAATCATCACAATATTTAATCTACACTAATTATAACAAAATAACCATCATATTAAACCATTACACTACTCATGATAACATTGCATAATCACGACACACATCTCATTATCACCATCATCCAACTATAACATCCACATATAACAACTATTTTCATATCCATAACAATAAATAATAATAATAATCATCATCATCATCATAAAATTCCATTCATTTTGTATCCAAAATACTCCACAAATTAGTATCGACTGATTAAAAATCCATCTCATCATCACATAGTCTAATCATCATCATTATATCATAATAAAACTCTATTAAAACATCTAACATCATCACAACAAAACTATATAATCATTCAATTTGCATCCAAATTAACAAATTAAAATGTTATCCTAACATCATCACATACATCATCTAACCATAATAAATCATCATTTAATCTCACCACATCATCATAAAACAATAAATATCTCTAAACAGGTAAAATACACAACATCATTATGACAACATCCACTAATCAATACATCATCATAAAATCATCATCAACACATCATAAAAACATCACAATAAAAGTATGTCATCATATAATATCTCGCTCATAAAAAATAATACATCATGTCATCATAATAATCCAATAACATCACATCATCAAAATCATACATATGTCTCATCATCAAACCATCGAAAGCTCATCATACATCATCTCTATGCATCACATAAATATCAAAATCCCACGTGGCATCCCAACACCACAATAATCATCATCAAACATAATACATCTCATCAAAGTACACATATATACATAAAAAATGTTACCATCCCGGTCAACATCAAATATCCAATAAAATGCATATGATACAATAAAATAAATAATGCCATCCCATATAGGCCATATATGTACATCTCCACAAAAATACCGCTCATCATCCCTCACACCGAACTACCTATGTCATCTCTCCCCATCTCGGTCTTGGCTGCAATACACCGGCAAGTACTCCCTGAAGCCATTGGCTGTGATGATCTCCTCTCGGCCAAGTACTCTATATGTCGTTTCTCCTCTCGTAGTTGATGAGTCACAATGCACTCGTAATAGAAAATGCATCTCCTCTACCAAGGTCTTGGTACTAGCCCCACATCACAATCCTCAATGGTACCATCTATCCAACCCCCGAGTAACTCCATGTGTCATACTCTCGATGCCTTGGCTGCAGATCCAACACACCATGTTTATCTTTGTATGCATCTCTCTGGCGATGATATCTATCACGATGTCATGTGGCACGATCCCTCTCTTGCAATTCACCTCTAACTCTTCCCATAGGCAGGATGTCTTAGTAGTTGATATCCTATCTCCACCCCCTACTATTGTTGTCATAAGCCATTAATGGCATGATGTATCCTATCTTGTTCCCTATATAGGTGAGCTATCTTCACTATCATACTATCCCCTTCCTTAATCATCTGACTCACCATGACTGAAAACATGCTCACTTGTCCTCCTTAACTCCTGCACCTCTCTTAGGTGAGATACACCTCTCACCCTTAAATCATCTATCTTCACTGCTTAAGCATGAGCCTCACTCTATAACATATTAATCTAGGCCTATAACTCTCACCCATGTATAGTTGATCTGAAGGACTCACACCGATGACCCTAAAGGCCTGTGCACCTATAAATCCCCCCCGATAGTCCTTCTATATATATATTGTGGTGGCACCATAGTATGTAATGGCCCCATAAAGTCATTAATATCCATCATGTCTACATCTACCTATTTGGACTATGGCCTAATCCTCCCTATCTTGATAATTATGGCACTTGGATGCTACACTATCTGAAAGACCACTCAATACAATAACTAGTGGTGCTCGGGTAATTCCTCATCCTCTTCTATCTTGTGGAACATGCACTACTAATGCGTGTCCTGTGCACCCCTTATACACCCACCTCCATTCATGTACAAACCTCATCCCTCCTAATGGTTGAGTAAGCCTAGATGGCCTAATCCCCCACCACCACTCTCATACCCGACACATCCTCACAGATCTCCTATTGTGATAAAGGCCTCCATAGGACAACCTATACCTTATCAAAACTAGCTCTCGGCCACATTTTACAAGAATCGAAGCACCCCAATCCTCATTCTTTCATATGTTTCATGCAAACACATGGTGAATTGTAGTTATATCCTGTATAATGCCAAACTTCCACAGGACACAATTTAGATGATATCTCTTTACCATGTATGGATGGCCCCCTACTAAGTAGAATGGTGTTGAATCATACACAATCGCACTGTTATCCTACCCATGCCGCATAATAACGGTATGGTCACCACGTAATGTCTCATGTCTGCAACTCATCTATCCTCCACCTATAAAAATCCATCTCCCCCATATGCTCTCTCCTACCCATACACATGTGCCATCCATATACTGAGACTCACCATCCTATCATTTTGTGAGATACCTATTGGCCTACCTACCCCTATGTGATCATAGCTCTAGATCTATGGTATAATACCTACCCCAATGTTGTTACCTCCTCGATAAGCTACCCTATGCAAATCATGATATAAGTGTGCTAATACTGCAAGTGCCCAGGGATATATTGTCTTCAATCGCTTACATAAAGCATATACCACATCTAACAAATCCAATGCTAAAATATACTCACCTCCACCATCCGGTAAAAAATACAACGATCAAGGAACATAAGCAACATCGGAACCTCCACTCAATATAATCCTCTCTAAAATACACCCCAAGTCTACGTAGCCCTTGACATGGTGCATCCTCTACATCTGTTAATAATCCCAACCGTGTCATGGGCCTATCCTTGCACCACACCACCCGCTCTCCCTCCACCTGGATTCCGATATATCCTAGTAGACATCCTCTAGTGTCATTGTCATATCATCTCCTTGTAGGTAGCCAGAAGGTTCTAGTCTCTAAATGCCACCTCTCCTCCAAAGCGCCCTTAATAAATCTTGGTCTACTCATATAGCTGACATCCTTCCACATGTAATAATTTGATCATGTGTAAGAGTGAAGCCTACTCCTCCTCCACCTCCTCATCAAATCCTCCTAATAATCGGGTCAAGGTGATAGATGACCGATGCCAAACATGCACAATATCTAATAACACATGCACACAACAACCTATAAATATCAGCCCCAACCCATCATTCCCATCTTTCTACCTTCTATCCCCATCATTCTACCCTTAAAAACACTCTCCAACCCCTAAATCTATCACAAGCGCTACTTTATAGCATAGGCATCACTATCCTTAGTATAAGCGCCATTTCCTATCCCTACTGGCATAGGCGCCACCATTTATGGCATAGGCACCAAACCCTTACATAGGCACCAATCTAGTGCATAGGTGCAAAAACTTACCCCTACCCAGGTGCATAGGCATCAAACATCATCCCACCCCCCTCAACAATGTAAAGGCACCACAATATGGCGCATAAGCACCATTTCATGTGCATAGGTGCTACGATATGGCACATAGGTGCCATTTCGTGCATGCATATGCGCCACTTCCTACCCTTAGTGCTAAAAGCTACCCTAAAAACCATACAAAATCTCGAAAAAACGTAAAACAAAAAACCAAAAAAAGCAAAAAGATACTTACCGCAGGTCCAACGGTTGTCAGACATTAATACTCTCTTACCAGTTTGCTCGGTGATCCACAATCCTTGCGTATGCCATTGTCTTCTCTCACAAGCTCTTGTCTCTCTATCTTTGTGGTGAAAATGACTTTGCAAGTGTGGTCCCTCAATCCCTTTTATACCCATCGATGACACACTCATTACACTCTAGATGCTTGTTCCTCCACCATGTTGTTTCATCCATTTCCACCTCATTTATTCCTACCCAACCCAAATATTCCCATCCACACCCTAAATCATATATTTTAAAAAAACTTGAAAAATCCAAAATAATTAAAAAAATCGTAATAATCCAAAAAAAATAAAAAATCCTAAAAATCCTAAAAATTAAAAAATCGTAAAACTCAAAAAAATTAAAAAAATAGTAAAAATGCAAAAAAATAAAAAATCATAAAAATGAAAAAAATTAACAAATCGTAAAAAAATGCAAAAAATTAACAAATCATAAAACTCCAAAAAAATAAGAAAATCATAAAAATCCAAAAAATATAAAAATTCAAAAAAAAAAAATCGTAAAAATCCAAAAAAAAATTAAAAAATCGTAAAAATCCAAAAAAATTAAAAAATCATAAAAACCTAAACAAATTTAAAAATCATAAAAATCAACAAATTTAAAACAAATTGTACAAAATCCTAAAAATTAAAAATCTTAAAAATACTAACACAATCGAAAAGTAAAAACTCACACAAAATGACCAATTTTTCATCCACACATCCCGAATCCATTTCGTCACTTTTTTTTTTTTGCATGTATGCTTGTGAATGTTTGTTTTAATTCTTGCATATTTTTCTTGGTCAATGATATGAGGCCTCTTTTATTTCTTTTACATGGTCCAATGATATGAGGACCCTATGTTTCTTAATTTGTCTAATGATATGAGGACAATGACATTTGGCAATCTAAGCATCAAGGTATTTATAACCTGTTGTGTTTTACTCTATTGCCACATTACTCCAACTTATAATGATGACAACGTGGATAGTTCCTAAATGCACCAACCCCCTTTCATCCTCATCTCCTCATTATCTAACATTCTCCTTCTCCCATTGATCCTTCCTTTGTCCTCTTTAGTATTATTCACCCACTCAACTACCTTATCCTACATCCAATTGATCCTCAAAATCTTAATCACAAATGTAAGAGGAACGTGGTGCATTGGCACTAAAATCAATCAAACCCAACAATGGATAGTCAAGCCAAGTTCAAGTCCTATTGTCTGCACTAGGGCAATATTCTGAAAAAATTCAAGTATCCAATTCTTCCTAACCCCTTTCATATATCCATGATTGGGGCATCAACTCTATTTCATCCAACTTAATCTTCCCGACTGAGACATCCTCTCAATCCTATCAATGTAATCCCTCTAATCAACTCAAATCAATCCCTCTAGGCTCATCCTATTGGCTTAGACATCCACTCAATCAATTCAACCCCCTCACCAGGCATCTTATCATTTGGCTCCCTTGGCTAGGGCATCCTATTTCTCCTAATTTCATCACTTTTTATACTCCCACTAACATGACCTTCTCTTCCTTTCGAGTGGTCACCCGACTTATTTCTTCTTCACCTGACCCCTTGAGGGGGCATCACCCTCAACAATCTCTCTTTCTTTGAATGGTCATTGCTTCACAATAACCCTTCAAAGAGGGGCAAAATGTAGACATGTAAAATGTCGACATACTTTATTAATAAATAAAATACTTATTAAAAATTATTAATCCCCCCATCACTAACTCATTATTACAACTCCTATCTTAACCATATAATAATTAATCGCAAGATTAATTATTATTAATCCCTATTATCATATATATCCTTATCTCAATTATTCTCATTATTCACCCAATAATCCCATCTCATCCTTAATCCTTTAATTCATTATTAATATCTTATTATCCCACTATTAATCCCTATTATCATTTTCTAGGAATTTAATATTCCTACACCCACCTACCCACCTACTCTACTCGTACCTACGCCTAGCCTCTCCATTTTATCTCTCCCCAATATTTTATTAACATAATCTAACCCTTATCTAATTAAATTCTCCATCTCTAATTCTAGAGGCTTCTATTTCTAGAATCCTCTCTAAACTTCCCTCCATTAAATTTAAAAATTTGAATAAAATTCCCTCCTTCCATTGAATTTTAAATTCAATGGAGTCTTCCTCAAATTTTAGAATTCCCCATTCTTCTCATCAATTCTCAACCATTGATTCTTATCCTACTTGGATTAATATTGACCCTCCACTTGCTCTCCCTCAATCTATAAATTTAGCTCTCATCCTCCATCGTGGAATCCAACTTTTGACAATACAATTAAGTGCTGCAAAAATTCCTAGAGAGATCTCAATCATCATCTTGTAAGGCCATCAAGCATCCATAAAAATCATCAATCAATCAAGGAGAGGTTCTACCAAAGTGAATCTAAAAAGTCTGAAGAAACCAATAACATGCATGAGAAAATCCAACACAACAAAGGAGGAGCATTGCATTTGATTGGTAAGTGCAAGTATTAAATCTCTATCCTTTATATCATTTGCTTAAATAGAAGTATTCTCTAGAAGGATTAGAATAGGAGAACAATTTGTAGTTTGTTTTCTTATACCTGCATACTAATATTTTCTAACCAATACAATTGGAGTTTTATTTCACAAGAAAAGTATGCTAATGATGTTTTGAAGAGATTTAACATGTTGAATTTGAAGACAATACCAACACCGGTTGCATTAGGTTTGAAGTTAAGAAAAGAAGATAATGGATCATTTTTGGATCCAACATTGTTCAAAAGGTTAGTTGGAAGTCTCATGTATTTGATGGCCACGAGGCCTATTATTATGTATGGTGCGAGTCTCATATCAAGGTTCATGAAATATCCTAAAGATTAACATTGGAAAGATGGAAAAAGGATTTTGAGGTATGTATGTGGAACAAGGAATCATGGAAATTTGTATTCAACTTTAGACAAGTTCAAACTCATAGGTTATATAAATAGTGACAGTTCTGGTAGTATAGATGACACTAAAAGCACATTTAGATATCCTTTTCACTTTGGAACAAGAGTAGTTTCATGGAATCAATGAAGTAGACCATAGTCACATTATATTTAGAAAAATTTCACTTTGAAATGGAAAATTAATAACAACACTCTGAAAATATTAAGTAAGGAAGAAACATTAGCTTTTTCATTCCTCGGTGAAAATCATTTTACATCATATCTTGCCTAGAGTAACTTCCCATATCCACTTTGCAAAAAGTCTCAAAAACTTGTTTATTTCATATTGTAGATATTTATTTTTGTTCTTGCAACACCTTTTCAAATATTTGAGGAATCCTTCCCATTTAATATTTTCATGAGATATAATTAAGTGAAGTTTTAGGTGTAGCTTCTTGTAGGAAAGATGTATGTCTAGGACATGGTAAAATTCAAGAAGGCCCAGTGTAGACATTGAAAATCTACACCCCTCATATTTATTTAATCAATTAATCAAAAATGATATTTCATACTCACCATTTAATCACACTACATTATTAAAATCATTTATCCTAAGTCTAATATTCCATGACATTTTATCTTCATATCACATCACTTTTACACATGTAAAATCCTATTTTTCCCCATCCTAAATAAGACCTAACCATCTAGATAAACTTAATCATTTCCTAAAATCCATTTAATACTATGTTTAACCTATTTCTAACTCCCTTATCTCGACAAATCATTATCATTCACACATCAATCATTATCATCTACACACCTATCAAAATCATCTACACACACACCTAAATTAGTATAATCTAACTTATTTAGTCACCCTCCAAAACAAACACAACACGTCCCCAAAAAACCCAAAAACTATTTCTCAAAATCCAAAACAAAAAGAACTTGATTTAGCAAAAGTGTTCTTTCCATTTTCCTCACAAAACTCAAGCAGAGAATGAAATTGCCAAAGTGATTACTTAAGCAAGTTTTCCAACCTCTCTCCAGGATCCTCAACTTCAGTTCACAAATTCTTGCTTTCTATTTGGTTTCATAGCTTCCTATGCATCATCAATCAACACTTGGACAATATAATTAACATTAAACATTACCATCCATCTTTATTAATCATCTTGGAGCAATTTTGGATCACCCTGCAATAAGCTCTTCACCACTCAGTCTGCAAATTTCATCATGCATCACAGATCATTCTTCAAGGTTTGAGGCTTATTTTAGCTCCACATCAACCTCCAGGTACCTCTTACTTGTTTATTCATCTCTTTTACATCATCTTTGAACATTTAACATTATGTAAAATCAAGTTTTAATCATCAGATATTTGAATTTATCAATTTATTACAAAGCACCAAAATCACTAGTGATTACACCAATCACCAATGATTCCTGTCACTTTTATCTTTCTGTAATTTCATCCATTTTACATCAAGTATATTTTATCTATCATATCAAACTGGTTGCTTCTAACATATTCTTGAGCATGGATTACTTTTAGATGGCAATTGGTGGCCCCTCTCATGAAATTACCATCATTCATTCTTTGCCCATAATCCGACATCCATTTTATTGGGAGTAGTAAGATATATTGCATGATCTGACCTTGTGTGCTATTCATTTCACTCCTTTAGAAGAATTGGACAACATTTTTGAGTTCACTCATGAACTCCGTCAAGAAATAAAAGACTAATAGCATGCATACTTTGATTACATACTCATTGAAGATGAACTTTTTGGGCTGCATTCGAGGCAAAAAAGAAGAAGACCTACCTTTTGAGCTTGAGTTCGAGCCATAATCCATCACTCATCTCTCTCTTATCTATTTTCTATCTATTTTTGTATCATCTCATCATATATCAATTATCTGTTTTATATCAGTTATCATGTATCATTTATTTATCTCAATCCACTTGATTGTTTAAACAACGAGATGACATCCTTCGAGGAATCCCTTTGGATTCCTGGAATCAGCCTTTTCGAGAAGCTCACTTATCTATCTTATTAATCATATCTTGTGTAGTGTCTTTGATCACTATATTCTTTACAGGAAAGGATCTTGCACACATTTTTCATGGAGCGTGATTGTAATCAACATCAAGCATCGTTAATTAACATCTATGGGTATAGATAAACCCCACGTCTTTCGTGGTTAGTTTGTTCCTATTTTCTTGCTTAGTTAATCCAAGTTAAAGGAGTGGGAATATTTGAACACCCAGAGAACCGAAGGATTATATGTGGAAAAAACTTGAAATTTTTTCAAGGAGTGAACCTTCAAAATTACTACAAACACATGATATCAAAACATACATCCCAATGATTTGGAGAATGTGAAGGGTATACAAGCTAGTAATGGTGACTCCCCTAATGAATGACCTTAATAAAGATGGTTTCTCTATAGACATAGATACATCTAAACATCTAGAC